>BDUI01000028.1:98172-109173 GCA_002335545.1 Apodemus speciosus
ACTCACTCTGTAGACCAGGCTGGCCTCGAACTCAGAAATCTGCCTGCCTCTGCCTCCCAAGTGCTGGGATTACAGGCGTGCGCCACCACGCCCGGCAAGACCTGCTATTGATCTTCAATACACTCTGATAAGGCTCTTAGCCTTTGAGTTCATGGCGGCCAGTGGTCTGCTGAATGAAGGCATCCAAGGAAGCTAGCGTTCTTGTTTCATCATTCCAACTGGTTTGCCCAATGATCACAAGCACGTAGGTCAGGTAGAAAAGAGGTCAGTAAACTGATATTAAATAAACAGTTGTTAAGAGAGCTAAAGATGGCTCAAGAGAATCTGCCTCGGGACTGGAAACCTCACTACCTCTTCGATTAGATCATCGATAATAGCTAGATGAAAGATAGATGACAGATTATAGATACTAGTTAGGTAGATGCTAGTAGATTATAAATAGGTAGATGCTAGATAGATCATAAATAGATGGTAGATAGATTATAAATAGGTATATAGTAAATAATAGATGCATGCTAAATAGGTGGGAAACTCTTAGCTATTTATAAAAGCAATACATTTCTTTTTTTTTTTTTTTGGTTTTTTTTTTTTTGTTTTTTTGAGACAGGGTTTTTCTGTGTAGCCCTGGCTGTCTGGCTGTCCTGGAACTCACTCTGTAGACCAGGCTGGGCCTCAAACCCAGAAATCCACCTGCCTCTGCCTCCCAAGTGCTGGGATTAAAGGTGTGAGCCACCACTGCCCGGCTACATTTCTTTTTGTAGAAAATTTAGGAAGGGCAAAAACAACACCGGAAAGAAACTACCATGGATCCTTCCTCCCACTGGAAACCTCTGTCTGGTCTCCAGGCATTTCCCCACAGCTGAGATGACACTAAGCAGGCCATATTGCTTCTAGTAATTTCTGTAGCATCCTCCACCCCGTCGATGCCCTTCAGGACTCTGCTGTCAGATATGTAACGAAGTCCCCGGTCCTGGACAGTCAAGCTGTTCTTGGCCTTTGTTTTCTACTTAGTACTGGGAGGAACGCATTCCACCAAACTCCCTCTTCTTTGCCAAGTGTGCACTCGCCTGAGACTCTTTCTGAGCCACAGCCTTAGTGGAGAATGGTAAGGATTATAAGGACCCTTTCAGCCTCCAGAATGGAAAAGGAAAACCAGAAGCCCCCTGCCTTTTGACTTTATAAGGATGACTTCTGTATCTATATATCTTGTGACTCTCCTGGAGAATCATCAGATGAGAGGGAAAGGGGGTGGAGTTACTGACCCAGAGCAGGGAGCTCTGAAAAGCTACGACCATCAGACTTCCCAGCCTGTGTTTCCAATGCATGCTTGGCGCTGGCTGTGAGCCCCCTCAGTAGAGGCTCAGAAGGTTTCCACACAGCATGCCCACTGGGCTGTCCCTGAAGGGAGAAGCCGACAAGGAGCCTTCCCGTCTGAGACTTGAAGTTCTGGGTATACAAACGGGGGCATTTTGCTGGTGGCCCTGACCACTGCAGCTTCCTGCTGCCACCAGGGATGCTAGCACACAGTGCTGGAAGAATAGTCTGTGCTAATGAGAACCCGAGGCCTGAGCTCAGAGAGTGCTGGGCCCATGCTGGGCGCTGAGGGGACACAGGACCTATAGGCGTGTTGCCCTCTTCCTTCCCACTCTTGCAGGTTCCCAGGGCTCTGTGTGTTCTGCTCCAGGATCATGGCGTGTGCTGGGGAAGCTGCTGGAGAACCCGGAGCATCTGTGGAGCATTGTCTGGGCCCCACCACAACCACCCTTTCCTCCCTCTTCTTCCCGGTATGCGGTCAGATTGCCCCATGGTCACAGATGGCTTGCGGATCTGGACCCATCTCTGGCTCTGACTGAGAATGGTGGTCTTTAATCAAGCAGGGTCTTTTCTAACTCTTAAAGAGAACCACCCTCATGCATTGCTGCTTCAATCTTAAAACGATTTAAATTCCAAAGGACAAACACAGAGCATTGGGGAGCACGTTCCCAGACAGATCAGAGCACAGGGATTCACTTTTTTTTTTCCTTTTGCTGTGTTTTTGTTTTTTTGTTTTGTTAAGTTGTGTTCAAGTTTACATGGTAATTTCTTGGTACTATATCTCGGTGGTGCATTTATTCTCTAAACTCCTTGTGGAATGCCCTGTGGAGATCAAGTTGCTTTATTCTGCCTATCGTCCAGTGTTTATTGAGCAACTACTATGTGCCAAGTATTTAGGGCTTGGGGGTCTAAGAAATGGCAAAGTGATTATGATCTGTGCTGCTGTTAGGCAAATGATCACATGTGTGTGTATTCACATGTCCATGAGCTTACAGTAAGTGCAAAGAAGGGCAGGTGGGTGTTGGATCTGCCCAGAAAACTGGTTCAGATTCTGATGGGGTTTGCATGGTTTAAGGAATGGTACCAAGGGGTTCCTTGAAAGAGGAGATGCCACCTGGGCAGTGGTGGCACATGCCTTTAATCCCAGCACTCCGGAGGCAGAGGAAAGCAAATCTCTGTGAGTTCAAGGCTAGTATGGTCTACAGAGCGAGTTTTGAGATAGCTAGGCCCATACAGAGAAACTCTGTGTTGAAACATCGCACGAGAGAGAGAGCGAGAGAGAGAGCAAGAGCGAGAGCGAGAGCGAGAGCGAGAGAGAGAGAGAGAGAGAGAGAGAGAGAGAGAGAGAGCTCAAAAAAGAAGTGCCAACTCATGCCTGGAAGGTTTTGTACAGACTCTAGGCAGAGCAGGCAGAGGGAAGTTTTCCAGGCAGTCGTACTATGTGATGACTCTTAGAAGATAAGCCACAGACAGGAGACAGTTGCATCAGTGCGATGCCTGCTCCACAAACAGGAAGATCCAAGTCCGAACCCCCCCCCCCCGCACCCACATGCAAAAGCTGGGCGTGGTTGTGTCCCTGTAACCATAACACAGAGTTTCAGAGACAGGGGAATTTCTATATCTCACTGTCCAGCCTCTAGCCAGTTGGTGAGTACCTGGTTCAAATGATAAGACACATAGCGTCTGAGGAAAACACCCAGCAACGCCCAACATCATCCTCTGGCCTCCACACACATGGGCAAACACATGCAAGTATACACACAAGTGTCCACATGTACACACAGACACACACAGACAGACACACACAAACACACTGGGGCCCAACAGGTGATAAGTGAACCAGAACCAGAATAGGCAAGCCAGGGGCAGGCCATGAGAAGGCTGTGGAAAATTATCCTGTGAACAAAGAGAAAATACTCTTTTTCCCCTTAAACCATAATTTGTTTGGGGCTGGAGAGATGGCTCAGCCTTTAAGGGCACTGACTGATCTTCCAGAGGTCCAGAGTTCAATTCCCAGTGACCACATGGTGGCTCACAAACCATCCGTAATGAGATCTGACGCCCTCTTCTTATGTGTCTGAAGACAGCAACAGTGTACTCACATATATAAAAATAATAAATAAATCTTTAAAAACGATAATAATTTGTTCATACTTGTATTTTAAGGCCTTTATAGTCTGCACTGTGAAGAAAGGGACATAGATGGAGATCAACTTTTCTAGGTCCATGGCTAAGTAGGGGTGTCTGAGCCCCAGGTGCTGGTGGTTTCTGTGGTCAGTGGATGCAGGAAGACAGACAGACATGGAACACTGACAAATCCTGGCCACACTGCACAGGGATGAAGGCCACTGAGAGAAGGATGACATTGAAGACATCCATCCTAGGTCACACGGTGACCATCCATCCTGACACAGAGGGGAGACTCTGAAGATCTTGGAGACGATCATAGCCAACGGGGCACTGTAACAACAAGTTCAGTAGTGTGTGGCCTCTGACTTGGTAGGCATCTGGATGCATAAGAGCAGACCCAAGAGAGACGGTCAGTTCCTGTCCTTCAGGGTTTGAATGGTGTGAAACACGAGTATTATTTATAAGAAGTTAATATCGGCACCAGTGAGAAGGTTTGCATTTCCACACAAGCGATTCTCTAAGCCTCGAATAGTTCCCTGACATTTGGTGGTACCCGACAGCGGACAAGCCAGGCGAGCTTGCCCCGAGTGGGTTTGTTTGCCTGTTTTCTGTCCCAACTTGAGCTGATATTCATTCAGCTCCAAGTGCAAATTCGGGATATGCAATTCTTAAGAGACTGTATCAAGGTTTCTAATTCATTTCAATAAGTCTTTGAAAAGAAACAGCGAGTGTTACGCTTTTTTTTTTCCAGGCAGTAAATGATGGCATTTGTGCTGTTATAAATCATGATGGATTTCCATATCCTTACACATAATCTTTTTTTTCCCCTCTCTTAGAAAGGAAAATTAAGATTGCTGCACCATGGGATCACTTTCATTATCTTTAGCATACAAATGATCTTTTAAGAAGATTTCTTCCGTCTACATATGTACAGTATCAATGATGTAATTTACATTGCATCCTTCATATTAACGCTCTGATCCATCATCGCTAACAATGCGGGGTCTTTGTGTGAGGGGCTGTCGGACAAATGTTTTAGCTTGTGAGAAGAAAATTGTTAGCATTTGAATAGAGAATGGTACAGGAAGGATTAATAGCCTGCTTTGATGGATTAGAATGTAGGGAAATTGCTCAATATTAATATGAAAATGTTTGTGAATTGGTTGCAAGGTGCTGTCAATGGAAAATGATCATGTCTCTGAGGCCTTATCAGTTGAGACTTGACTCTTAGCAAAGACTTGCACACAAAAGGCGGATGATGGGGGTGAAAGATGGCTGGCTTGGGGAACCGGGACATACACTCATGGTTCAACTGGAGGCCCTCTGATCACTGTGCCTGGCCTTTCTGTAACATGATACATAATACAGAATGCGTTTATGTTAACATATCTGAAAGTTGCTTTATACTAAGAGAGACAAGAAAGTGTGAGTAATGTGTTGTTGGTGTATCTCTGGGCTGTTCCTTCTTTCAGGCCCCATCAGAAACAACAGGGCAGGGTGTATACAAATCGAGCTCAGAATTGGTTTCCCTGGTATACAATGGCTTCTAGGATGATAATTCTCAGAATAGTGACTATCTAAATATTGTAAAAATAAGGGACCACTGTGTAGAAGCACTTGCTGCACTGGATTGATGGACTGAGTTCCAGATCCCAAACCCAAGGGAAAAAAATGGAAGTGGGGGTGTGAGTCTGCACTACAGTGCTTGTTCTAGGAGAGAAGAGGTAGAGACAGGAGAACCAGCCAGATGCTCAAGGGATAAACATTAAAACAACATCAGAAAGGCCCTTTGGCTATTAAATCCCAACAGTTGAAATGTCTCACTGTAGTGTTTTAAACATATTAATTGGCCTTTTAAAACGTGTTTCCTAAGTTGACTGCAATGATAGAACCTGGTAATAGCAGCACCCAAGCAGACAGAAGGCTCAGTCTTCCTTGGCAACATAGGAAGATTCAATCTAAAAGATAAATAAAATAAAATAAAATTCTTAAAAGTTCAAATTATATGTGTCTCTCTGTGTGTATATACACACACACACAATTGAAAAAGAAAGAAAGGAAGGAAGGAAGGAAGGAAGGAAGGAAGGAAGGAAGGAAGAAAAAGAAAGAAAGAAAAAGAACTCCAGGCTTTGCTGTTGGAATGAGAAATTGCAGATCCATTCATCCTGATTTAAACATTTTGCTATTGAAATGTGTTACTGCACTCACTGATAAGTGGATATTAGCCCAGAAACTCTGAATACCCATGATACAATTCACAGACCAAATAAAGCTCAAGAAGAAGGAAGACCAAAGCGTGAATACTTTGGTTCTTCTTAGAAGGGGCATCAAAACAGCCATGGGAGGAGATACAGAGACAAAGTGTGGAGCAGAGACTGAAGGAAAGGCCATCCAGAGACTGCCCCACCTGGGGATTCATCCCATATACAGTCACCAAACCCAGACACTATTGTGGATGCCAACAAGTGCTTGCTGATATAACTGTCTCCTGAGAGGCTCTGCCAGTGCCTGATAAATACAGAAGTGGATGCTCACAGCCAACCAATGGACTGAGCACAGGGTCCCCAATGGAGGAGTTAGAGAAAGGATCCAAGGAGCTGAAGGGGTTTGCAGCCCCATAGGAATAGCAATAATATGAACCAACCAGTACCCTTAGATTTCCCAGGGACTAAACCACCAATCAAAGAGTACTCATGGAGGGACCCATGGCTCCAGCTGCATACGTAGCAGAGGATGGCCTTGTCAGACATCAATGAGAGGAGAGGCCCTTAGTCCTGTGAAGGCTTAATGCCCCAGTGTAGGGGAAAGACAAGACAGGGAAGCAGGAGTGGGTGGGTTAGTAAGCAGGGAGAGGGGGTTGGGATAGGGGGTTTTTGGAGGGGAAATGAGGAAAAGGGATAACATTTGAAATGTAAGTAAAGAAAATATCTAATAAAAATTAAAAAAAAGAGAAATGTGTTACCTCATAAATAAATGTATTTACAACTTTTTTTTTTTTTGAGACAGGGTCTTTTTGCATAGTCCTGGCTGTCAATAAACTTGTTATATTGGCCAGGCTGGCCTCAAACTCACAGAGACCTTCCTGCCTGTGCCTCCTGAGTACTGGGATTAAAGACTTTTGCCACTGGACCTGACAATATGTGCAGTTTTTATGATTTGTGTTTTTCTGTTTGTTTGTTTTTTACTTGCTTGCATTTTCCATACTGGGGGTTAAACCTAGAACCTAAGTCATTCTAGAAAAAGACTGTTAGTGAACTGTATTTACAGTTAAGAAAGAAAGCTGTATCTACAGTTAACGAAGGAAGGAACGAAGAAAGAACCATTTATTGTGGATGTTGGTACTAGGGTTAAACCCAGGAGCAACCCATGGCGTATCAGCAGGACACTACTGAGCTATAGTCCCAGACAATTTTATACATCACTTTTTAAAAATCAATCTAGATTTTAAAAAAGTAGATGCTAAAATTACTTTTTCCTTGAAGTAAAAATAGAGACTTCACGGTTACGTTATACATCTTTAAAAAAAAAAACAATAACCATAGCTACCTTCTTTTGTAAAGTTCTTTTGAAAGCATCTATCACTAGGTAGTCCATGAAAAAAAATCGGATGCATTGGATTAAAGGCCTGCCTGGTCATTCTCCAAGTGTGGAGGACACAGACAGCCCAGGGGCTCTGATGGTTCCCCGTGTCCTTGGCAGTGTGGCCTTCACATTAACACCTTCATTGCTTACCTCTAGTTCCCTGAGCTTGCTTAATCTCACTGTTTTTTACAACCTAAAGCAGTCCAGTCTCTGCCTGCCCCTTGGGTTTTTGTGATGTCACCGGCCACTGAGCAGGGTGAGTGAGGTATACATAGAATCAGCCATTTGATCCAGGGTCCTGCTCAGAGAGAAGCACACCTGCCACACTTGTCCTGCTATGCAATGCCAGTGTTCCCCCACTTGCATGTGCATCTGCTGTAGGCCAGAAATAAAAGCAGTCATGCCAGGGCACGCCCATGAGTCCATGGATCCCGGAATGTCTGCCCTATCCCAGTCATCTCTGGGTTTGAACTCTGACATCATCTTATCCTGGCCTGGTTGGAAGTTACAAGTCTCTTCCTTTTCAACAGCTAAGCACTGAGGCTTCAAATAATTTCATTTGGGCACATTTCACGAATGTAATATTTCAGAGTTTTGTGGGGTTTGTAGAAATCACATGAGCTCCCTCCCTATTCCCCAGAGCAAGAAAGTGTGTACAGACCAGGAAGTTGACTCAGTCTGAATAACTGAATATCTCCTTTCTCAGGAAATGAGGCTAGAGGGAGGAGGGAGGGGGAAAAGGAAGGGGAAGGAAAGAGGGAGGGAGAGAGGAAGGAGGGAGGGAAGGAAGGAAGGAGTGGAGGGAAGGGAGGAAGGGAGGAAGGAAAGATCAAGAGAAAGGAAAGAAGGGAAAATAAAGTAGAAAATAAATCTTTCCTTATAAGTGAACAGTTACAGTGACCAGGAAGCAGACACCAGGGACAGCTAGTGACAGCTTCCTGGGGCCCAGCAATCTGCATTTGAGAACTCTGGCAGTTCACAAGGCCAGCCTGAGGCAGCTGTGTCCCTTATGTGCCTCTGGGATTGGCAGCTTCATTATCTCTCTTGTCAGTGCCGAGCCTCATGCCAGCCAGGCCTTTCCCAGGTAGACATGTTCATTGTAACCTGTTAATTCCCCAGTGAAGACTGAGTCAGATAGCTCGCTGGTGGCTCTTAATCCGGAGGCTACACATCTTGCTTTAACCCCTCCTTGTTTGTGGCTCAAGAGGGACTTCTGCTTGTTGTGTGGTTGTTATCTTGGTCCAGCTTCTCTCTTTCTTGTGAGTAAAAATTTGTTCTGGAAGTTACATGTATTTATAGCTCTAAAGGAATTTGCTAACACTCCTCGGTCTTTCCAACGACCAGTCTCCAAACCCTAAACTTACTCTCCAGGTGACTTGGGCTGGGTTCTTTTTGGTGTTCCCTGGGGCATGTTTCTATAGAAACAGACTTTTTCTAGACCTTAAAATCTAGGTATTATGTGTTAACTTCCTGCTGAAGAATATGAGCTTTTGACTCTCAAGAACTGTCTTCAGTGGGGTGGGAGTTCATGCCTTTGATCCCGGGACTTGGGAGTCAGAGACAGGCAAATATCTGTGAGCTTGAGGCCAGCCTGGTCTATACAGAGCTCCAGGATATCCCAGGCACAGAGACACCTTGTTTCAAAAAAACAATAGAAAGAAAGAAAGAAAGAAAGAAAGAAAGAAAGAAAGAAAGAAAGAAAGAAAGAAAGAAAGAAAGAAAGGAAGGAAGGAAGGAAGNAGAAAGAAAGAAAGAAAGAAAGAAAGAAAGAAAGAAAGAAAGAAAGAAAGAAAGGAAGGAAGGAAGGAAGGAAGGAAGGAAGGGAGAAAGAAAGAAAGGGAAGGAAGAAAGGAAAGGAAAGGAAAGAAAAGGAAAGAAAAGAAAAGAAAAGAAAAGAAAAGAAAAGAAAAGAAAAGAGGAGAAAAGAAAAGGTCGTCTTTACCACTCCAACACATACATATTATATTGCTGGCAAAAGGGACTCACTTCTCACGACCTTCTCCACAGAGTTCTGTATAGGTTTGCATTTTATCTGTGCTCCAGGTTTAGATCATGTAATAATCCCCACAGTTGAGTTGTTTGTACAACAGTTCCATCCATGTCCATGTCCGGCATACCTTTTTGTTTTCCCTGGAGTTTTCAACAGCCATTTTATCCCCCTGGGTATCTCTCAGTAATTAACCTAGAGGTAATCAGAACTGTGACTCTCCTCAAGGCATTTCTTGGTTGATCTGTTCGGATTCTTCCAGGCATCAGCACTACAAGGGTTAATCTTGGTTGTCAACTCCTGACTGCATCTGGAATCCACTAAGAGAAAAGTTGCTGGGCCACACCTGCTAGGGATTTTCTTGATCACTTTGTTTGAAGTGGGAAGAGCCACTCTCAACATGGCCAGCGCCTTCCAGATTAAAGGATGTCTGAAGGAGGAGCTCCCCTTCTGGCCTGCTCGCCTGATATCTGGTTGGCTCCTTTGTCCTGTTACTGCCACCTTCACTGCTGCCACCTCACTCCCTGGTAAAAGAGCTACCTTCTCTGAACTTCCAACATGGACTGAAAACAAGTGGCTCCCCCTGGAATCCTCCAGACCTCCAGCACCACTGGGATTACTAAAGTGGCTGCGGGGAGTGGAGGTTTGGGGTGTGGGGGAAGGACTTGTAACTTAAGGTCAACATCCGTGGAATTGAGTGCATGTAGAAGAATGTTTTGATCAGAGCTGTGGGCTGCATGGAAGTGTCACCATATGCAGAATGAACAATTCTCTAGTGTTTTTCAGAAACAACAGAAGTGTTACGGAAGGTAGTTTAGAACTCACTTTGTCCAATCAGGAAGGAACTAGAGGAGGTTCTTGGGAATCCCTGGAATCTGGGGAGTTAATCCTTAGGCTTTTTGGAAGACCAGGAAAGCTGAGCAGGTCCAGGAGAGAAGCATGGGTCAGACAGAAGAAAGATGTAGGTGGGCACAGGGAAGAGAAGAACGTCTTCCTCTTACACAAAGACATGGGCTCTCTAGATGGAGTCAGATGAACATCAGCCGTGGTTGAGAAAAAAGTCAAGGACTCGGGCTGGGAGAACACTCAGAGCCCCAGATGGTGGAAATCACAACTTTGTGTAGCCCTGGGTCTCCTGGAAGTCACTCTGTAGACCAGACTCACCTCAAAGTCACAAAGATCCACCTGCCTCTGCCGCCTGAGTGCTGGGATTAAAGGCACCACCTCCTCCTGGTTTCCACCTACCTACGCAAACACTGTTGAAATGTTACCAGGCTCTGGTGTCTGAGGCTCTGGTGTCTGACTTTCTCTTGCTCTCTGATGGAAAATTTTCTTATCCCCAATCTCACGGACAAGCTTAAATCAATGTGTAAATGTTTTGCCCTCCCTAAGACCCAATTTCTTCATCTAAGTATTCAGAAAATTGGAGCTCATGTGTGAATGAACATAGAGACCTTATCGTCTTACATGAAAACAGGGGCATGGACTGAAAGCTAAGCGGATAGATTGTGGTCTGTAAGGTAAGGACTGGCTGGTACCCTGAGCCGGTGTTCATTCCCAAGCCCGCAGTCCAGCCTTGCTTCTAGCTGGGTCTCAGCAATGGAGTGTGGAGGGTTCACTCAGACTCTTGGGATACAAGAAGAAAAGATGAGTGATCTGGGTGGGCCTGTCTATAGCTCAAATTCATCACTTTCTTTTAGATGGCCTGATTCCCTTTTCTCTCTGCTTAGATTGCAAGTTCCATTAATTTCCTTGTTTCCTCCTGGTTTTAGAATTTAAAAAAAAAATCAAAGGCGGAGCTGGAAGAGATGGCTGAGTGCTTAAGAACACTGGTTGCTCTTCCAGGGGATCAGGGTTTGATTCCCAGTGCCCACACGGTGTCTCACAACCACCTGTAACTCTAGTTGCAGAGAATTGGATGCCCTCTTTGTTGGACACTGTACATATGTATGCACAAATATATATATATATATATGTGTATATATATA
>BDUI01000028.1:135375-165434 GCA_002335545.1 Apodemus speciosus
AGAGAGAGAGAGAGAGAGAGAGAGAGAGAGAGACAGAGAGAGACAGAGAGAGACAGAGAGACAGAGAGACAGAGAGACAGACAGAGACAGACAGAGACAGACAGAGACAGACAGAGACAGACAGAGAGAGAGAGAGAGACAGAGAGGAGATGGCCAGGGAAGACAGTTAGTGTGATTCCTCAAAGGATACCCTGGCCATGGAGATTTTGCTTCTGAGGTTTAGAATCCTGGTTATGCTAGTGTAATGCAAAGCACGTGCTGAAGGGAAGGATGCTGAGGACTTCTGGCATCCATGGACCACACAGCTCGGGATGACCATGAGGACTCGAGGCAGTAGCCTTCATCACTCCCCCTTCTTCCTTACTCCGTCTCTTATCTCTTCGTTTTCTTGCTTTACTTGATCATGTGTGATTGGCCCAACCCTGTGTAACCCCAATCTCCTCACCGTCCCAGCCCGTTTGCCTAGGACAGGACTCTGCTTCTATTCCCTTCATTTAGACAGAGGTCCTGGTGTCAGACCACGCCATATGCTTGTCTAAAGATAAGCTGTCTTGGGGTTAGGACTCCAGTTCAATCAGCTAGAGCTGACTTGGGGCAATGGGTGTTAATGGCCACATCCCCACAGGTTTTAGGGTGTCGCTGCAGTGATAGCTGTGGAGAAACCCAGAAATGAGTTGGTTGGTAATGCACAGGCTCTGGGAAAACCTGTCTGCATCTGTGTGTAGTGAGCTGGGAGCCGCTGGCATTCTGGTAAGAGCCTCTTTATTTTTATTTATTTATTTTTTGTCTTTTTTCTTTTAAGATCTGCTCATTTTGGACCTTTGCTTTTGGAATAGCAAAAACTAAATAATTCAATTAGAGATTTTTCCCCCCATGCACCTATGGAGAAGACTCTGTGATAGGAATCTGCCCATCACCTTGTCAGTTTTATCTTAAATGCTCTGGGACAGAAAGCGGTGACAAATAACAATTTGTGGCTGAGGAAATGCATGGCACACAGCCCTCTGGTCAGAATGTTAATTCTTGGAAATTCATGTTTATCGAGATGGTTAGGATTCATTTTATTAAAAGGCTCAAGACTTCTCTGATCAAAAATACAGTAATTTTGTAATATGATTTTACAGTATAATTTGATGAGAAAAAAAATCCTTCTCCCCAAATAATGTTAAATTTTATTTCCCAGGAGAGAAAATACATTTCCATGGAATGAGAATAAGAACAAATAGATAATTGTTTCCTCCATAGCCGCTTTTCAATGTCCTTTCAGGCAAGTACGGTCGGTCGTCTGCCTCGTGAGGCAGGAGGTGTCTGTTGCTCTGAGACAATAGTGATTAAAGAATTCAACAATTAAAATGGGAAAGAGTTTGTCATCAATTTTAATTTTATGTTGTGTGAATTAATATTTCCTTTTATAATGCAATAGTCTGCCATTTCTCATGCAGGCCCAGTCCTTGCTACCACAGTGTATGTAATTAGTTTACATTACTCTACAGAAATGAATTGTCTCTGGTGATCTTGTCTCTTGCTAACAAATCACTCCTGTTGGGGATTCATTGAGTTTTAACTACAACGATCTCTGAAACTGTCCTTAATGATATGTATCAGACTACTTAATTAAATATATATGCGTATATACATTACATATGTATACACGGACATATATGTGTATATATGTATATGTCTACACTACGTACATATATGTACATATATGTATGTATGTGCATATATGTGTATGTATGTATGTGCATATATATCCTACTTGCTAGTTTATGAAGCATAGTATAGTAGTCTAGTGTTGGAATGGTTGCTGAGTTCTTCTATCATAGAAAGTATTAATGTTCTCAGGTACAATTCTTCTTTTTTTTTTTTTTTTTTTGGTTTTTCGAGACAGGGTTTCTCTGTGTAGCCCTGGCTGTCCTGGAACTCACTCTGTAGACCAGGCTGGCCCTGAACTCAGAAATCCGCCTGCCTCTGCCTCCCAAGTGCTGGGATTACAGGCGTGTGCCACCACACCCGGCCTCAGGTACAATTCTTATTACCTTCACACACACACACACACACACACACACACACACACACACACACACACACACACCACCTACTCAACCAGGCCATTAAACAGTACAGAAGGACAGTGAGAGGAAACTTGAGGCTCCTCCGGGAAGCCAACAAGATAAATCTACTCACCACAATGTGTACCTTCTCTTCTGAATCGTGATATGGACATGAAATATGCACGAAAGAAGAAATTTCCGTCAAGATCTAATTGAGAAATCCAGGCTGTCTGGCTATCGCTGAGATGAAATACCTGACGACTTAGGAGGAAGCCTTGCGTATTTGGGTTTATGCAGTTGCAGAGGCTGTGTTTTTGAGCTGTGGGGAAGCAGAGCATCATGGGTAACCACGGAGTACACTGAAACCACTCACCTCACAGCATCAAGGAGCAGCAAGGGCATCAGCCAGAAAGCCAGGACAAAACAGAGCCTTCCAGGGCATCCCAGTGACCAACTTCTTCCAGTCTCCCTACCTGGTAGACTTGAGACTGCCTCTGTAGAGAGGCGGCCATGGGAATGAAGCTTTAAGCAGGGGACACTGAAGATCCAAGCCACCTGTCAACACACTTTCCTCATGGGAAAGTAGCTGGATTAAGTGTCTGCTTAGGATTGATTGGCGGAACCTGTAAAGAGAAGTAGAAATAACCATACCTGAGGGACACTGAGGCCTGGCCAGGACGTGAGACCTTTCCCAGAAGCATGCTCCCTGATGTTTAGAGAGAGGTCGCTCACTTCTGATGGGTTAGAGTTACTACCCTCTAATAACTCAGTTTATTGAAAATACAGCTTTTTTTTCCCATTTTCTAGTCTTTAATTTTAAGCAGTTCAGTTCCAAAGGATGCAACTTGGACCCAACTGGAGTTGCTCAAGGCACAGTACAGACAAAACAGATAATATTAAACCAACAAGTGATTCTTGCAGAAAACGAAAGGTTGACGTCCAACAATCCCTTTATACGTCTTGGAAGCGAGTGGATTAAGTACAGAAGATGGCATGGTGGTGCCCACTGTAACCTCAGTACTGGGAGTATGAGGCAGGAGACATTCCCCGAGCTTGATGCTAGCCTGGGCTAGAGAGAGATTCGGTCTACAAACAAACCCAGATAAAATAACATTAAAAAAAAACACCGCCCCGCCCCTCCCTCCCCAATCCTGAGGTTGCTCAAGTGTGGGCAGGGCGACTCACCCCACTGGGGAAAAGGAAAGTGCTTAGAAGGTAAAAGCGCCTCTGTGCCAACAGAAGTGCACTGAAGGTGAACAGCGTCGTCAGGAAGACGACTAGGAGACGTCTCCAAGTTGGCATGTACCCATTCCTGCCCAAGCTGGTTTCAGGGTAGACACACTACCTGGAGAAAACTTCCAGAGAGAATGCCAAGCAGCCCCTCCTGCCTGCAAGAACAAAATTATTCCCTGAAAATACAGTTTTTCCAACAGCATATTCTGACCACAGTTTCCCCTCTGGATCTCCTCCTAGATCCCACCCCCCCCCTCCGTTCTCCCTCCTTCTCCCACTCCACGTCTGCTTTCCCTCTCTTTAGGAAACAAACGGGCAAACAAACAAATGGAGAAAAAGAAGAACAAAGAAAAGAATGAGAGACTCACATAGATATGTAGAAACACAGGCACACACACGCATGTGTGCATACATGCATGCACACACATGCAGACAGATACACACATACAAAAAACCCATAAAATACAGAATCAGAAACTGTAACAAATAAGCAAAAGATCAGTAAAGAGAGATTTAAAAAAAGCATTATAAGACAAGACAAAACAAAACAAAACAAAACACCGCCAGAGACTCGAGAGATAGCTCAGTGGTTAAGCGGTGGTGGCGCACGCCTGTAATCCCAGCACTCTGGGAAGCAGAGGCAGGCGGATTTCTGAGTTCAAGGCCAGCCTCATCTACAGAGTGAGTTCCAGGACAGCCAGGGCTATACAGAGAAACCCTGTCTCGAGAAAACCAAAATCGAAAAACAAACAAACAACAACAACAACAACAACAACAAAAAACCCAAAAAACCAACCAAACAAACAAACAAACAGAACACTAGAGGACCTGGGTTCAATTCCCAGTACCCATACGGCAGCTAACAACTGTCTGTGAGTCCAGTCCCAGAGGCTCTAATACCCACAGATAGACACACAGGCAAAACACCAATACACTCGAAATAAAAGTACAATAAATAAAATTAAAAAAAAAAAACCCTCTGAAAATGCCATTGAATTAATTTTGAGTTGGCTATCTACTACTGGGCATGGGGCCTACCATTAATTGTGGTTAATACACCCAGTGAGACTCCATTGGAGAAATCTAATGTTTCCTTTCCAAGTGGTTGTCTATTGGAGATAGCTTTCCTAGTTAAAGATGGAAGCGTATGCCGACTTCCGCTCTCAGCTCTGGGACTTCTCATCTTCTTGAACTGGGACAGGCCCTATGCATGATGCGGCAGCCAATGAGTTCATATGTTCACCAGCCCTGTGGTGGCTTGAAAGCACATATAGAGTCCTTGGTGTCTTCATTCCTTCTCGATCTTACTATCTCTCAGTATACTCCTCAGCGAATTTCTCTGAGCCCCGAGGGGAAGCTTTGATGGAGACATTCCTTTTAGCATTGGGTGTTCCAAGGTCTCTCACGCTCTCCACGCTGTCCAGTTGCAGGCTCTGCATTCGCTTCTCTGATACTGTCATCCAATAACGCTTAAGGACAGAGTGACAGTCTAATCAACTCTAGGGACAGGGCATTAGCACAGCCTGCTGAGAGTCCTGAAGCCAAGTTGTAAGCAGAGCTGAACTGATCACATGGATTTACAGAGACCTGGAGCAGGGAGGTGGGGGTGGAGCCACTGCCTAGTAGGAGGAGTTTAAGCCTGATTCTCCATAACTGAAGGATATAAAGTAAGGACATAACTATCAATTATTGGTTAGTGTCACATCCCTGATTTTGGGCAGAATGTGGGTAGCACATCCATCAGAGAGCCAAAAACAAAAACAAACAAAACAAAACAAAACAAAAAAAAACAAAACAAAAAACAAAACAAAACATTACTTTCCAGTCATCATGTCTCACATGACAAGAAGTCAGATTTGTTATTAACATATCTTGATATTTTGTCAGAGCACAACCTTTGTGACTGTTGATGAGAACCCTACTTGTTACTGTCAGATTTTTGTTGTTATTGTTTCCTTTTTTTAAAAAATCTACTTACATGCTAGTTCTTCTACAGATCATGTATTTGAACCAGAAGTTCCAGTGTAAGGTTCTCTTTTAAAATAAMATAGTTAGATAGTGGGTTTACTTAAAGAGACACATTAAGTAACTACAAAATTAGAATGTAAGCAGTTATAGTTGTTTAAAGAAAAAAAATAAGTGCCTGGACATATTGATCCCGCCTGTAATGCCAGCAGAAGAGAGGCTGGGGCAGGATGACTACAGAGTTGGGAACCGGGTCCCATAAACAGATAAGCAAGCCATCGAGGGTGCCATGCACATGATTGAAAGGCAGAGACCGAAAGCATTCTAGATCAGCAATGAACTCACTTGAACCTCGAGGCAAGAGGAATAGAAACATTGATCGGTAGGAGAGCAGGCAGAACACTGGCAGAATCCTGCCTGGGGGAAGAGGGAAGGGAAAGGGGCATCGCCAAAGCTCTTGCTCTTGAGGCAAGTGGTCCTGGGGATGAAGCCATGAGCAATGAGTTTGAAGACAGGAAACATCCCGAGTGCGCCACTTAGAGGCCTTGGCACATATGTGCCCTCAGACACTTGCCTCATCTCCCATAGGCCTGAGGTACTGACATCCAAAAGCTAGTGTTCAGAGACAAGAACATGCTCCAGCAGAAAATGGGAGTTGTATCTGATGGGCAATCGGAGTAGCTAAGAATGTCTGATTCAGTGGTTGTACCTCCAGGCCCCAACACATTAGGGTAAGTGACTGGCAGTCTTAGTCAGCACATGAGGGGACTTTTGATGTGAAAGATGTTGGCAGAAATAGCAATAGGTGTGTACTACACATGGCTAAGATTTCAAGGAACAGAGACAGTCAAAAAATCTTTTGGGAGTTTTTATCTCATACTGGTGCCTACCCTAGATCTCCCACTTAAGGTTCAAAGCCTCCTGCTCTTTGGATCAATGAAAGTTCCCCAAAACTTGCTTTGACTATAGATCAACTGACTATTTAGGAAATGCAAGCGCTATAACAGCCTAGCACCACATGGGGCATCATGGAGCCATTCCAAACACTAACTTCTGGGGATCACTCTTGTGTAGTTTAACCAGAGAGATGTTCTTTAAGGAGAAAGAATCTTACTAAGATAGTCTTTGGCAAAGCATGCTGGTAGCTTTGGACTGCCTATGTTAGGTAGATCTGTTGCATTTAAGGGGGATCAGGAACTGGGGATGAGTGAATTTGCAACTCCCAGAGAAAAGGAGGAAGGTCTTGGCTATATAGAGGGACTTAGTTGTTGAAAATGAACCACTTTCCCTTTTCTGTGACCTCAAACTTGAGCAAAGTATACCTTAATAAGTGTGTGTGTGTGTGTGTGTGTGTGTGTGTGTGTGTGTGTGTGTGTGTGTTGGCATGGGGAAGGGAATTACAGTGGGGTTGGTTCTACCTCTGAGTCTGGGAGTATGGAGTCCAAGAACCCATGTGGTTATGGAAGTTGACAGTCTCAGAAGCTGTGGTGGGAGGACAGTGATCTGTAGAGTGAGCAGGTAGACAGGTAGAGCCATCTTGTTGTGTTTTATAAAATGGCGGTATAATGGGAAAGGAGGGAGCTCGTCAGCCGACCTGGCCATAGCGTTCCCCTGAAGAATCACCACTCTGCAACAGGCCGGAGTACAAAAGGAGGTTTATTGGGGGAAGGGAAAGGGACCTGGAAAGGGGATAGAGGCAGAGAAAGGAGGGGGACAAAGAAAGAGAGAGGAGAAAAGAAAATGCCAGCCAGGAACTCATGGAGAAGAGAGAGAGAATAGGAGATGGAGAGAGAGTTGGGGTAGTCAAGCAGTCTCTCACATATACCTGGCCACAAAAACTGTTGCTAGGTAGCTGTTAGGCAGAGCCTGGTGGAACTGCCTATGAGCCAATACATCTCATCCAGTTCTTCAGGGTTTCAAGACTTGAGTCAACATCTACTGGAGTTTCAGAAAACAGTGAAGATAACAAAAAAGAATCAAGTTCTTTGGACAAGAAGTAGGGTTTTCAGATACTCAATGTCCAAATTACACTTAGCATTCAGACTTACAACCAAGAGGTACAAGAGACATAGACAGCTGGGTTTGAGTTCCCATTGACCCGAAAATTAGAGATATGAGTTGCTGACATGAGGTGGTTAAATTGGAAAGGTAATGATACTTAGCTATCTCCATTCCTCTGTGTGTGTGTGTGTGTGTGTGTGTGTGTGTGTGTGTGTGTGTGTGTGTGTGTGTGTAGAGAGTGGGCCAGGCAAGGGCATCATTTGTTGACAGCACAAATTTCCCTTTGTTTGACAATGCAAAGCTGTGGGTGGAAGGAAAAGTATCAAAAAGCAGCCTTTAGCTCAGCAGAGCCAAAACAGTTCTCGTTGTCACCCCAGAGATGAACTCCTTATATTCTAAGCGCACTTACATCCTTAAATATAGTGGCCCTGGGAATTCCCTCCTCCTTATTCTGTTAACCCCCGTTCTGCATAATGGGATTTCTCTATAGGGCTGGGGGTCATTCTCACCTTGGGTTCTAAGTCTCACTAGCTCAGTAGTGTCTTCAAAGAATAGCAGGCACTATGCCTGCCCATAAGATGCTTCTCTAGTCCCAAGGTTGTGCCCCACCCTTCCCATATCATCTCTGGCCATCCCCCACCTTGATGGCAGTAAAATGCTTGGGACTGAAGACCCCTGGCTGGCTTCTCTAGAATGCAGACTGTTCCAGCTTTACTAGAGACAGACTCTCAAAGTCCCATCGTTAGTGTCTCAGTTGGCCCTTGGAAAACCATCTCTCCTGTGGTGTTTCAGTCTTACCAGCTTTCCCTGAAGGCTGCTAATCAAACCTGTTGGGAACCCCAAAAGGAAGGGAATGTGACCTTTGCTACAAGGACAAGAGAGATGTCAAGCAGAAAAGCCATCTTCCAGCTATCACCCAGGCTCATTAATTCTCCATCAAGGTTTTCACATTACTACACCTTCAAGGAGCTCTCCCAGGTGTCCCTTTCCAGACACTTCCCTAGTTTTCTGCCCTCCCCACCTCCAATATTAACACACTATACCACACACACGCACACACATGCACATCAACATATATGTTGTTTTATATACATGTTGGTATGTATATGTTGATATATATATATGAATATGTATGTGTATGTGTATATGTATATTCCCCTGATCTGACTTGATTGCCTGTCACCCACTGACTTGTGTGCTTTGTGTACTACTGTCCCCCTGGCACCATGATCACAAGCACAGAAAGACTTGTGAAACATTGGGCAAAGGTGCCAAAGCCTCAGTTAGAAAACACAAGTAGAAACTATATGAGCAGAAGCAGACATGGCTATCTTGGCTTTACAAAGATCTGAGATGAGCAGATATTAGGACTAATATATGGGCTTAACTGCCTGTAGCTCATCAGTCCACAGTCCTTTGTCAACTTTCTTGTCACAAACTCTGCCTTTTGGGAGCTCCATTTCTCCCTCCAGAGACTGCAAAAAGTCTCTGGGTTAGGTTCATTTCTGCCTAGGAGGAAGCATCTGAATCTTGTGAAAGATGAGTTCCATATGCCCAAATATCTTAAGAACATTGTGGGTGGAATGGCATTTGGGGATCGTTGAGCACATTTGTCATTAGACTTTCTATGGGAATCTTGCCTGACTTCCCTTAGTGTCTCTCTGCTGTCTATCTGCAGAGTGGAAGGAGGGAGCTGCCTCCCATGTTCCCACTGGTAGATGCTAATCTTTTGCTTCACGTGGGTTAATAGGGCAATGTTGACTCACCCCCGGAAATGGGCTCAATTTAATCTTGTTTCTTTCTCCCTTTGATTTCTCCATTTCCTATTTCACTTCCTCTGACAAATTTCTCTTTCCATTCCCAGGGCAAACAACTCTCAACATGGCATTTGGCCATTTTCCAGTCATTTCCCTGGAGGCTGAGCTCATTCGGTCACCATTCACCATCTATATAGATATTCTAGTAAAGAACCAGAGCTGAGAATATTTGGCCTGTGTCAACTGGATCCCCATGCATGGAAACTTGGGAGTATCCAGGATATCTATCTATAAAGTCCCTGTATCCTCTAAAGGAATGTTGCTTGACCCTAAAGTAGTACTCGAACTTAGGGCTCAGGAATCTGCCTGTCTCTTCCCCCCAAGTGCTGAGATTAAAAGTGTTTGCCACCATGCCCAGCCATCTTTTATTACCGTTGGTGTTGGGTTTTGCTTTTTCCTTAATGATCTCGTAGCCGGGATCCAAATCTTCCATTGAAAAGAAATGAAGCAACAAAATGTTCTGCAAAGTTCTGTGTTCTATTTTGACATCCAAGTCTCTATGTGAAATGGTTCCTGACCTAATCATATTAGTAAAACTGGCAAGATTAAAAGAGCCATAAACACCAGGCTCAGTGTTTCAACATCCATTAAAATCTATAGGCCGCTCCCAGAATATTTAATAAGCTTAGATGATGACTGACTGTGAATCCATCCATCTCAGTCAAGTTGGGTTATTAAGACACACATGCTAAGTGATTTGTCCTATGTTTACTCTTTGCTGGAAAATGGTATCTTACTTTGGAAAAAAAAAGAAGGGGAATGTAGACTGGTCCTTTGTTGGAAGAAATGGAAGTCAGGATGCAGCCCCACCTCCAGTTCCATACAAGCTTCATCCTTCATCACAAGCAAACTGCTTAACCCTCAGAGACTCCACTGTCCATTTAAAAAATTAATAATGTTGTTCAAGTGATCTCCAGAGTCTGTCAATCTCCAATCCCTTTCAGAGACAGATGGAGAGAGTTAGGGATTAAGAATGTACAGGGCTCATGGTACGAGCCTGGCTCTATCACTAAGTAGGTGCACAGTAAGTGTATCTCATCTCCATCTATAACTTGGGGGAGGCATTAGTTGAAGGCTAAAGTAAGGCAGTCCGTGTCAATCATGGTACACAGTGAACATGCTGGCACATGGTACACAGTGAACATAATTTTAATCCTCAGTGTAACCTACGCACAGGTCTCTCTTTTGTAGCTAGAAGGTCATGTTTCACATGAATAATTTAATCTAGTCTTCATCTCTGTTTTAAAGGGCTGAAGGAATCACTCTGTATTTAATGATGAAAACGTGAGACACCAAGACTTTGGTTTACCCAGAGTCACACAGACTTGGTTCTGGACTTCTTTTCCCAAGCTGTTGGTGTTAATGCCCATCACCTCTTAGGGATTCTAAATACAAATGCAAGTATTCACTCTCCAGGCTGCTTTTCCTTGTATAGATAAAAGAATTTGGGACATCTTACCAGTTTCCCTGGTGGATAGAACTCAAAAATTGAAGCCATGTATATAGCTGTTTCCTCTCTTTAATTCATTTAGTCAACCAAGGAAAAGCTTTGCTTAGCATTACTGTTATTTTTATTTGCTGAGACTTTGACCCAACAACATCCCCACTGTGTGACATTCCTTAGGGAGAAGCAAACAAAAATGTCTAAGCATCCAATGAGAGCATAGGCAACAGACATTTTTTTCACCCAAGTCTAATCATTCAGTCAGTGAGTAGCTCCTTGGGCACAAGGAACTCAAAGGCAGCTCGGTCACCAAATGCTAAGGCATGCATGGCCAAGTGCAAAAGGTAAGTCTCTGAGCCTCCTACGCAGCTTGCAGGCAGCTCCTCTACAGAGCCTTCTCTTGATGGTTAGCGTTTGCTGCTTATGAGACTTGTGGAAGGGTCTTGTCACTGCCTAAACTTCCTGAGTCATATTCTATTGACATTTTGGGCCGGGCAATACTTTGTTATAGAGCTGACCCAAACATCTTTGCTTCTGGTTGAATGTGTAGCAGCATCCTAGGAGATGCCAGTGTCAAACTCTATTTTCTACATCCCTATCAAAATTGTGACAGTAAAATATATATATCTCCAGATATGACCAAGGGTCCTCCAGCATCAAAATAATAGTAACAACAACAACAATAATAATAATAACAATGATAATAATTTTAAAAATTGAGAACCATTGGGAAAATAGGCTTGAAGCGAAGCTCCCTTCCCCCTCATCCCCCCACACCCCCTCCCACCCCTGCCCCACCTCCTGCACCCATTCCTTATTACCTACCTTAGCTCAGGGATTCTGGAGCTATTTTGGTTCTGCTAAATAATTATTTGACTCAGCAACAAGCTAGTAGAAAAAACACTCGCCATTTTGAGATGCTTTTAGTCTAAAGACAAATTTTCCTGGACAGAAATCAATGCTTTTACCTCAGTGGCTAGGATTAAGTTGTTTTCTTTGAGATGCGTAGGCAGCCATTTTCAAAATGGCTTCCCAACTTTCAATGGGACCGGTGCCCTCTGCTGGAGAGCTCGCCTGCACTGCCTCAGAGCAAGTTGGGTGAAATGACTTGAAAATCAAATGAACAGCAGAAGCTGCTTAGAATAAAGGTCAACGAAACAATCCAATTAGTAAGAACTCGGCAATGGCTTTCCGAACTCAGGCGCTGTTTCCATAAGCTTTCTGGTTTCCTACAAGAATGTGATGTTGATGATAATCCTTTCACGCCTTCTTTCTGTAAGTCACCTTCTTATACTTGTAATAACCACATCAGCAAACCCGTGTGCAGTGCTTTCTCTGTGTTGTTCACGTAGCAATTACTCTATCACGTCTACGATGCCTCCTTGTGCTTTTGCAGTAGGTCTTGGACACAGAGCTCCTTATTCCTTAATACATGAGGAAACTGATGTGTAACTCACAGGGGACCACCAGAAGAAGCCAACTGACCAAGCAGGGCCAGCCGTCAGCAGGAGAGGAAACCCTCCAAATCCTGCGCCCTGTGCTTCCCGGGGCTGCCCTTGGATTTCAATGGGGGAGCCCCCGTTCCTCAGCATGCCTCATATCGATCTAAGCAGGCAGTATGCAGACATGCAGTGACATTTTGAATTTCCCCTCATTTATTTCAACCCTATTTTTCATCAAAGTATCATTTTTTTAGCTCCTGAAACTCCAGGAAGATTAAGTTGCTTTTCGCCAAATGTGTGCTCCCTTTCTCCAGACTGCGGAATTCTAAACATGGCCTGGATGCCTAAGCCGTCTCTTACCCGTGAACATGAAGTTCTCTAAAAATATTATATCCAAACAACATCCATGTGCATCAGACTCTATCACGATCTACCCGAGACACTGTAATTTATGACCTTTCTTATTACTTTAAAAGCCTGGGATTCTTGTAGAATATGGTTTAGTGGGTCAAACATTCCCTCTCTTCTCATTTATCAGGCTTTTGATCTTAGTCAGTCCTGATGGTTGGCATGCCTGGCCCACAGCCCTGTGCTGGGAGATCACACACAACAGGCCTCCTTCCGTTTTAAAATCTTGAGGGGACGCTGCCGCTCCAGCCCTGCCTGGGTTAGCAGAGGATGTATTGAGTTCCCGCGGTCCCCGCTGCCCCTTTGTCTATTATTATTTTATAGTTTTGTTCTGCATTCCTTCCACTCAACCTCCAGTCCATAGAAGCCTGTTTCTTTATTGGTTGCATATGTCTGCACCCTTTTACCCCAGCAGGGAAAGACAAAATATTCTGGAGGGCTTGGAGGCCTGGGATGGACAGCTAATCCACCACCAGCTTGAACTAATCGTCGGCCGATGTGCTATTGTAGCGGGCCCTGTTCTGGGCAGCTGAGCGGTGGGGTTTCAATTTGTAGGAGCATAAACAGATACTAAAGTTAGAAGAACGGGCTGGGTCATTTGTTAGCAGAGTTCAGATCAAATTATCACAGCGGTCCCCTGCTGACAGGCTGAACAATTACCTCCTTTTTTCTTGATCTTTAAATGTTTTCTGTTTCACTTAAGCCTCAGTAAATAGTTTACTTCTCGTGGGCTTCATTTATTGACACAGAGGGGCCTGATTTATTTAATTTTGTTTCTCTGCCGCCTTCCCAGAAAGAAGTTGTAATGTTTTGTTGAAATCTCTCCCCAATGATAGGTTTATCATGGCAGCCAAGGAAGCGGGTTAATGACGTGACTATAAATTATCTGGCTTTTTAATGAGAGGTTGAGATGCCCGGATTCTAAAGCCAATTTTGAAAGCTTTAAACCAAGAAAGCCAACCCTCTGAGGCTGGGAAAGGTTGACATCCCCGGTCAGAAACTGGTCTAAAAAAGATCGCTGAGCACTGCGGATCTGAATCAGTAATTGGATTATTCCCGACCCAAGAATAGGATCCCTCTTTGAAAAGAACATGGACTATATTGTGTCTGTGATGTTTGTCCTCGCCGCCGTGGATGCATTGATGTCCATGGGTTCACCGGAATTAACACCAGCATTCGTTTTCTCTCTTGCCCTTCCCCCACCTTCAACCCTTGACTTTCTCTCTCCCATAGTTACATTTGTCTGCTTCTTACAGTCCTACTGGGACGGATTTATCATCATTTGCTAACATATCTGTCTCAAAATCTCAGCTTTGATCAGCTTGTATTTTATAACTTACATCTGTTCTACATTTAACCTTTTGTAATGCTGTTTTTCAAAAATATTACCTGATCTAACAGAAGAAGTACACTGGAGAAGGAGTTCTGGAGCGTACATTTCCTTTTAAAATCTCACCAAACATACCTGGCTCCTCGAGCACAGTTTTATTACTCTTCCAGAGTCGCCCTTTCATTAAATGTATAAATCCATCGTCCCCCCCTCCCCCCCAGCTTTGGGACGGGACCTCTGGAGATGCACTGTTTCACACCCTGTATCTGCTCCTGAGCTGCCATTCTGACCCTCGCTCTGCCTGGAATGTTCCTAAGCCAGGCTTGGTCACAGGTCTCCTGAAACCCATGGCTGGAACCAGAGCTGGCCTTCCTGGCCCTTTGGCCTGTCCCAAAGGGGACCAAAGGTCCTTTCTACAGGTTCCAACTTCCAGTACATTTGGATTCAATTTCATTGCTTATTTTATTTTAATAAAGTTAATTTATTTTAACCAATGAATCATGAATTTTTGAGACACCCAAAAAGGTACTAAAATTATATAATAAATACTCATTTCATCCGTCACCCAGTTTAAGAAATAAAATATTACAAGTTACAGCAGGAGGCCCCTTCGATAAAGCCCCTTCCCTCCTTCCCTCAGAAAAAGTCCCCCGAACTGAGTTGCCTGATTCCAAATATTTTTCTATACTCTGCTAATGAATACAGGTTGACCCTTAGCAGCCTACGTTTAGCCTCTGCAGACTTAATGAAAAATAGTCAGATAAAAGTTGAGCCTGTTCTAAACATATACAGACTTTTATTTTCTTCTCGTTATTTAAGCAGCATAGCCTTAGAGCATCAACACAACACTTGCTTCAGATATCCCACAGGATGGGTAGGAGGACTTGCACAGGATCTATGCAGATGCTGGACCACTTTATCTGAGCATCCGCAGATTGGGCTGTCCACCGAAGGCCCTGGAACCAATCTCTCATGGGATCAGAGGGATGACTGTCCTATCGTGTGATCAACATTCACATTATTTCCAATTTGATGTTCTCATAGCAACACTTCCTGAGAATCCCTGTGGGTCTCTCGGGACACGTGCGTGAGAGGTATTCTAGGGCACTCTTTGGAGAGGGGTGCTGCTTTATTTCCCAGGCTGTGCATGGCTCAGTCTTACTGGATACCCCCTCCCCAGTTTGTTTTTTTCAGAAGCGACTGCACAGTTTTACCCTCTCACCAATATTTGATATGATGGTTGCCAACTGGTGGAAACGTAATGCTATCTCATAGCATTGCCAATTTGCATTTATTTGCTTACTAACAAGGTTGAAAGAGATGATGTAAAGCTATGTTGCCTATCACAGTGTCTAGTACATGGTAATAGTGGTTATTATGATGACTATGTTGGACAGCAATCTGGCTTGATAATCAAAGCAAGCGCTGCCTCGGTTTTATAGATGAAGGATCCACAACTGAAGGGAGATAGTGCACAAGCAAGAGCCACTGCAACGGTGGCAGTGGACAACAGCCCACTGCTCATAACTCCCCCGAAGCCATCCTTGTTGTAGAAAGAGCTGGGCACCGAGGTTAGGACCGCCCTCTTGAATACGATTTCCCATCTATTCCAATTATGTTCACACCTGCTCTGGGACTTGACACAACCCAGGAATGTGAAAATCAAAGATCAGGCTCTTCGTCTTGGAAAAGGCTTTTCTAAAGAACAGTTAGTCAACAGGTGCCCTGACCTGCAGAGGGTTCTCTACGTAGCCAATTTGAACAGAGCTGGGTGTTTCTCCTTTCCTACCTCTTCTGTCTCCTATACAGTATAGAAGTGTGGTCTTCTCACCAACCTTGAAGGACTAAAATTAAGTCCTTCTTCTTGCTGCCCACACAGTACTTGAAGGGACACCGAATGTCATTTCGATGGCCGATGGTAATGCCATTGAGAATGTCACTGGTAAGGAAGAGACAGGAAGCCACAATGTGTTCTGCTCCTTTCATAGGCAAAGTCTCACACAAACTCTTGGTTGTATGTTGAACCCATAACTTGGTTGTATGTTGAACCACAGAGCACACAGCACTCCCTTCTTCTACAGCACCGGGAAGAGAGCTAAGAACATAAGCAGGCTAGGCAAAGGCCGGTTTGAGAAAAGCGAGATACAAGATATTCTGGTTGCACTTAAATGTTTCTATTTTCCAGTTTTCTCTCTTCTTTAATATTTTGTTATGTGCACGTGTGTGCACACGGGTGTTTGTGCATTCATGTGCAGGGGCACGGGTAGGCTATTGCATGGTGTCTGATCCTTCTAGAACTGGAGTACAGATGGTTGTGAGCCACCTAGCCAGGGTGCTGGGAACCCAATGCTGATCCTCTGTAAGTTCAGCAGATACTCTTACCTTCGATCTAACTCTTCAGGCCTACCTCTCCTTTCTTTAAACAACCGAATGGATTTTCTTCCTGCCATCCGTGGGCTCTGACAACTAGTCTCCTGTAAACTAGCCCCATAGTGCAAACAAGTGAGGGAAGCCCTGTCTGGACCCATCTCCTTTAAGAGCAGCTCCAGCCTCAGAACACCATGGGCAGTCAGGTGATGGTCCCAGCTGTGTCTTAGCATTGACGTTGTACCCAGTGCCCCTTTCTGATTTAATTTTCAAAGCGCATGCGTGAAGGCAGGAGTCCCAACCTCTCTTGGTGAAGCAAAAAGAAAATCTCTCTCTCTCTCTCTCTCTCTCTCTCTCTCTCTCTCTCTCTCTCTCCCCAAATCACCCTTTGAAACACGCAGAAGCCCATTGAAGATTAAGACTACAAACAAGCCCAAACCACGCCGTAACAGCATTCACAAAGTCACAGGTGTAGGCAGGTCAAAGTGGTATCTTGTTCTCCTAAATATTTCAACAGATAAACACACTCTCGATTGTGCTATCCGTTCAAAAAAATGACTTTGAACTTTCCGCCAGCATCTCCCACTTGGGCTTTTTGAAACCTACGGAGGGGCCAGCCCAGCAGATAAGGGGTCTGAGTGGTCTCCGCTGCTGACCGAAGCCTTTCATCTCACCTGGGCCGTGTGTGTACACAGCCGTGTGCTTAGCCTGAGGACCTTTCTAAAATCCTCCCATTTGTTAGCGCCTCACACCTGATCTGCAAATAAGCCAGGGAAGAATGCAGGCTCTCAGCCACAGTGAGGTCACTGCACCTCCCTGCTCCCCACTGGTCCCCAGCTCTCTGGGCTACCTCTTCCTTTTTCTACATTCCTCTCACCTGCCCCCTCGGCCCCTCCCCCCATTCCACCTCAGCCCCTCCCTTCAGCCACTTGGAAATAATTTTAAAATAGAACAGTTTGGCTGTATTTCATGTGGTCCAGAAAGGAACCCAACTCCTGATACATGCTTGTAAGTCAAGCACTTGGGAGGTAGAGGCAGGAGGATCAGCAGTTCAGGGCTAGCCTAAGTTACATAAGAAGTTTAAGGCCAGCCTGGGCTACATAAAACCCTGTCACAATAAAAGAAAAAGGGGGGGGGGAAGGAAAGAGAATTAAGAAGTAAGGCAGAGAACACAGCAACCCAACAAACCCGGAGCTGAACTCTGGTGGAGTGCATCCCGGTCTAATCCTTAGACCATTATGCCTCTCTGTGGCTCAGTTTTCTCACCAGTAAAATGGGACATCAGTAACATCCACCACAGGAAAGCATTGTGAGGATTACATGTGGTACATAGATGAAGAACCTGAAATCATATTTGGCCATTTGGCACCATACAAAGTCATGTCCAGGGATGGTGTGGTTAATCACATGCAGGAAGCCCTGAGGACAGGGCTGCTGAACGGTTTGGATTCTACCATGTGGACCAGCATCCTGTGACAAGTACAGTGTCCTCTGCAGACAGGGTCTCTCACAGTTGCATCTCATTATCTGGTTATCCGGAGATGGACGCAGACGTGCATACTGGAGGAGCACGTGGCCAAGATTAGAAATCGGGAATGTGGAAGGCCGTGCTAGCATCACTCCTTGGGCATGGCATCACAGCCTCAATCCATTCTCTACCACAGGATGCGAGGACACCGAGAGACAGGTAAGTCTGAGGCCTCTGCTAGCCAACATCTCCTGAGAAAATATCACTAGCTGTAATGGTTTGTGTATGCTTGGTCCAGGGAGTGGCACTCTTAGGAGGTGTGGCCTTGTTGGAGTGGATGTGTCAGTGAAACTTTAAGACCCTAACCCTAGCTTCCTGGAAGCCAGTATCCTGCTAGCAGCCTTCAGATGAGGATGTAGAACTCTCAGCTCCTCCTGCACCATGTCTGTCTGGATGCTGCCATGTTCCTGCCTTGATAATGGACTGAATCTGTGAGCCAGCCCCAATTAATTGCTGTCCTTATAAGAGTTGCCTTGGTCATGGTGTCTGCTCACAGCAGTGAAATCCTACCTAAGACACTAGCTAAGATTCTGTCCTTGTTCCTTGTGGCTGGTTTGTCCCCTAACTTGGTTTCGGTTTGTTTTTCAAATGGCAGATAGAACGGCACAACTAACCAGGCAGCCATGTTGGCTTTGGAGATGAGCATGCGTCCTAGGCAAGGTGGTGACTGTTTGAAATCCTCATAAGGCGGTGTTTCCACCTGGGGAAGTTGCTAGGAAGTAAGGATATGTCCCGTGGATGCTGAGGCAGGGGGCAGGGGTGGGGCTGCTTGTGGTCTGGGCTGTGCCTCATCATGATCTGGTTTACAGCAGCCTTTTCTGTTTGTTTTGGTTTCTGGCAGTTTTAAGTCACAGAGACGCACATCTAAGCAAATCAACTTAAAGAATGGGTTGACTTGGGTTCAGTTTTCCGAGGTCCTGGCCTGTGGTCCCTTGACTCCTTTGTTCTGGGACAGTGAGGGATCAAATGGAGCATCATGGGAGAGAAGGCGCCATGAGAAAGGCCTGGCAGACAAGATACACTTTCATCCCAGTGACCTATGTCCCCCAACCAGTCTCCATTATCTATAAGTCTATTCAGCTATTAATCCATCTATAGTTGATAAATCCAGATTCTTTATGATCCAGTCACTTTCCCAAAGCTGGCAGCCAAGGCCTTAAGTCATGAGTTTTGGGGGGACATTTAACACGCAAGCCACGACAGCTCTGTCTGAACGCTGATGACATGCCAGAACTTTCGGTACTTTTGGCTGCGTGTAAGATTGGGTCTGATTATTATCCATTGTCTGCATAAGGGGAAAAATGAGACCATGAGAAGTTAGTTTACTAAAATGTCCCTCAGAGGCTCACAATTTGAATACTTGCTTCCCCACTGGCGTCTCTATTTTGGAGGGTTGTGGGGAGACCTTGCTGGCCAGAGGTAGGTCATTATGGGTTGTATACATCCTGGGGTACTCTCTCTGCTTCCTGGCCTGCTGTGAGATGTGTAAACAGCTTCCACTATGCATTCCCATTGCTGTGAAATCAAAGACCTTTTGAAATGTATTTTTATTTTTAATTATGTTTTGTGTGAACTCAGGGGTGGGGATTCGTGCACCTGAACTCAGGTGCTAGCTAGCGCCAGTTCATCTTGGAGCTGGAGTTAACAGACAGTTGTAAACAAAGTGTGTCCCGAAGGCCTACCCAAAGCCACAAAGAGCAACTAAAGAAAGCTATATTCTTATACTTTTAAAAGGTAGCATTAGGGGCCTGGAGAGAGGAGGGCTCAGTGGTTAAAAACACTGACTGCTTTTCCAAAGGTCCTGAGTTCAATTCCCAGCAACCATATGGTGGCTCGCAACCATCTGTAGTGTTGTTATCTGATGCCCTCTTCTGGTGTGTCTGAAGACCACAACAGTGTGTCTATGTCTATGTCTATGTCTATGTCTATGTCTATGTCTATGTCTATGTCTATGTCTATGTCTATGTCTATGTCTGTCTATGTCTATGTCTATGTCTATGTCTATGTCTATGTCTATAGATATCTTTTTAAAAGGTGCCATTAGTTGCCTTCATGTATGTCTTAAGAGGTTTTATACTGAACTCTAAACTTGGGATCTAAAGTGTCAAATCGGAAAATTTGTCAATGTCCACATGAATTGCCTCTGAGTGACAACTGCCTCGGGCCTAAGTGGCAATTGTCCTTTAGGAAAGACAAGTGCATTCCATGTCTCCATGGACCCCCCTCCCCCTTATTGTCTGGTCACTCACTGACCAACCTTTCTGGTCCTGTTGGATGTTGGGGTCCAGGATGTCTGCCTCTACTGGTGATGCTCTCAGACCTTATATGATCTTGTCCCTTTAGAGTGTCATGACCCCACACGTGGTTAGTCTTAGTTGGTGGAAGTGAAGGCAATGCTGACCATTAGCATGAGTAACGGAGGGGGGGTGTCTTTGCTTAAGAGGGTGCTATCTTTCCCTGACCCGCCGGGCCCCGGGGCTCAAGTATCTGACGGAAGTTGATCATCTTCTCTTTGCTAAGGCCTTCAGTGTCTCCTACTAAACCCATTTTATTTATTTGACCTGATCTCCAAAGAGCCCAGACTCATTACAGAACCTGGGGAAGCTCCTCACCCTTCACCTCTTCAGGGAGATCAGCCAAGCTGATCAATACAACCATGCTTTAATTTCCCATAGACAGCGAAGGCTATATATGTGCGGGGATAGGGAGAGATTAAAACGCACAGTTGTGATTCCTTTTGCCTTGAGGAGCTGGTGATGTTGCTTCAGTATTGGCTTGGCTGAAACTTGATGCAGACATCACTGTAAATGGGTCAGGCTGAGGAGAGAGCCAACAGTTGGCCACGTTTGTGCAAACGTTGGTCTTTTTTGTTTTTGCCAGAGGTTAAAAAAAAAATTCTAATTTCTATCAGTCTAAATTGAGTTGGGGAACATTATCAGCTGGAAGGACCCTTCTGATTTGACAGGCCCCACTGTATAATGATTAATTACTTCTCGGCTTCATTGGACTTTTCTAATTTCTTTTTGCCACTGGCTGGAGGCACTGCGCGATAAGTACGGCTCTTATTATTTCGTGCAAAGGAAAATGTCTATTACGCTCTGTTGTACAGGCGTGCAGGATGAAAAGACGGCTGGTCAGGACCCTTGATTTTTTTAGGCTTCCCGGCTTCCCTCCCTCATCCTAAGATGGAGGTGGCCACACATGGCTTCCCGTCAAAATAAGAAGATAAAATCGTGAGCTTGTATCAGAGCCCTTGACATTTTGAAATTTGTATAATGATTTCCTGGCCGTTCGAGCCTTCAGCTCGCCACAGCTTCTGTCCCAAATGCAAAGGCAACTAAGATGCCGTCCTGCCACGCACACGGTACTGTTCGTTTCTATTCATTGGTTTTTCTGTTTGGCCATAAATTAAAGGTGGGAGTGCCTTGTGGTGTCCGAACTTCAGATGAGAAGAGCAATAACTGCTGTTATTACTGTCGCTAATAAGTAATCATAATTGCATGTGTGTTCTTTGTGCCTGGGATTGGGAGGAGGTCATCAGCCTAGGACTGTTGACATAGTGAGGGCTGGCTGCCTCCTTAGGATAATCACAAGTGTCACCGTGATGGTCAGCTGAGACTCTGGACAGCTGTTTGTATAGCCGTATATAGATGTATGTACAGGGAACGTATCCATCCTCACGAAGGATCTCACTTGGGCAGTGCCTTCTGCCTGCTAACCCCGGGAGCTGGGCTGATACGGAACTTGCATGGTGAGGGTTATACAAGCCAAGTCCTGCTGAGAAAATTGGGGATGCACTGTCACCTCTTTGACTACTGAGGATGCTGCTACCTCACCTCAGAGCAAGAAAGGGTGACATGACTGCAGCTTGGATCCCAGAGTCCTTGTCAAACCTGCGCCATCCTGAGGATCCCGCCACCCTCAGCTGCTGCTATTCTGTTATACGGGAGGATGAAAAGGGAAAAGCCCATTAGTGTCTCTACGCTGATCACACAATTGACTAGCATTTAACGACGCGCACCTACTATGTGTCGTGTACTCTGCCAAGTGCCTCATGTCCACTGTCCCATATCACCCTTGCTGTTCGCTTGACGTCAAGACCGTTGTGCATTCCTTTTATAGACAAGAGCATCTGGGTGTCTGAATTACATGACTCGCTCAGGGTCGCACACAGCTGGAAAACAACAGTGACGGCAAGGACTCATTTAGCTTCTCTGCTCTCCCATCTCCCTTGCTCCCTTTCCCTTTCTCTTGCCCTCCCCCATCCCCATTTTAAGATTTTGGTATCCTAGTGACTGAACTCAGGGTTTCACGCATGCCAGAGAAGCGCTGCACCAACCCTCTTTCCACCTTTTATCTTGAGACAGGGTCTCACTAAGTTGCCCAAGCTACTCTTGAACTCATGATCATCCTGCCTCAGCTTCCAAAGTAGCTCGGGGTTCCAGGCTCAAGTAACTGAGTACTGCTTACTGTCTCCTACTTCTACATTAGCTTTTCCCCCCCTTTTTCATCAATCGCCTGGTGGCAAGAAACAGGTAGCTCTACAAAGTCTGAATTCTGAATTCCAGGCCAGCCTGGGCTACTATAGTGAGACATTGACAGCGGTGGGGGTGGGGTCATAACACTAAAGAACATACTTTTCCTTGCTTATGTTGTATTTGTTCCATGAGAACTAATCACTGGCTACCTATTCTGTGTTAGTTGCATCCCTGAGTTCTAGAGATCCTCAGATATCCAGTATCCTGACCTTGCAGAAGTGCAGACTGGTGTCACCAAAGACATAACTAAGACATTAGAACACAAGGCAAGACACCGCATGACCAGTGCCCTCCATACATACGGGCATACATATGAGCAAATAGGGTTGCAAGAAAGCTGACATTTGACCTGGGTCCTGGGAAGGCCGAGGACTGATGAAGGGTAGCAGAGCCTGGGTGCTGGTTCCTGGGAGGACCAACAACCCCTCAAGGAGAGGCGGCTGCGGTCCTCAGATGACGAAGCGCACTGGTGAGTTTAATGAAATGTGCTTGGCTTTTACAATACTGGGATTGAACCCGTGGCCTGCCGTATTCCAGGAAAACATTCCACCACTAAACTCTACTCTCAACCATCGAATCCAATCTCTACTTCTTCTAGCCAATTGTTTTCCGTGTCTGGGCTTCTGCCTCCTTATTTATGCCGTGCAGCCTTTGATCTTTGACTGATACCTGGACAGCTGGCAGGAGCTAGCTTATTGGATGTGCTTTCTCTGCACTCCCTAGGGCTGGGGGCGATCACACAAGGCATACTTGGGCTGTCCCTGAAATCTGCTCAGCCTCCCAAGGGCTGGGTTTCCAGGCACTTGCTCACCCCGATGTCTAGCTCTGAACACGAAACTATTGCAGATGGTACCTTCAAGTCCAGCCAGCCAGGTGTGGCAGATGCTGATGAGTAGGGCCATGGTCAAGAAAGACTGATTGTGATGCAGCTCTCCAAACTGTCCATTACCTACATGCCCAGCACTTTAGCTGTGCGTGTGTGTGTGTGTGTGTGTGTGTGTGTGTGTGTGTGTGTGTGTGTTGCTGTTGGTTGTGGTGATGATGGTAGTGATGGTAGTGGTGGTGGTAGTAGTGGTGGTGGTGGTGGTGGTGGTGGTAATGGTGATGATGATGATGATGATGATGATGATGGTGGTGGTGGTGGTGGTGGTGGTAGCGGGGGTGGCATATACTTCTACCCAAAATCCTAACCATGGGTGAGAAAACAAAAATGATACAGAAACATGACACAGACTGGTTTCATGCTGAATCGAAGGACGTCTTTCGGATGTGTAGGCGAGAGAAAGTGCGCACATCCTGAAAGAATTTAGCTTCATTTATTCAGCATTCATGTTAGCATCTGAGTTTGCCTTCTGGGCTTTTGTGTCTCTACAGCTTGGCCTTGAATTCTAAGCAGTTGCATTACCGAGTCCTGGAGCTAGGGCCTAGAGAGACGGCTCCGTGGGTAAGAGCACTGCTTGCTCTTCCAGAGGCCCTGGGTTCAATCCTCAGTCATCCACATGATAGCTCACAGTGGTCTGTAACTCCAACGGTTGGGAATCTGAAGCCTTCTTTATCTGACCGCCACAGGTTCCAGGCAATAGTGCACTTCCAAACATTCACATAGAAGCCCAGGTCTGCCAGTACCTCAGGCGTGGCAGGAAGATTTCTAGTCCCCAAGCCCACCTCCAAAGGTGACCCTTTGACTTGACCCATCTGTGACTCTCACAGTCTCCAGATACTAAATGTTCTTTCTCCAGTGCCCATTAGAACAGGCTCCTGCCCCTGCTCCACAGGAGTCCAAGAAAAAGGCCCTGGTCAGGCTCGAGGATGGCATCTGGTGTCATGTGTGCTCTGAGGAAGTAGGTCATAGGGAACTGTATGTTATTGGCCGGTGGGAGACATGCCCTTATGATAGGTTCCCTGTCTTTGCTGGGTCTGTTGGTGTAGCCAGCTCTTGATGCTAGGCTCGATCACGTGACTTGCTTCGGTCAAGAAAATGTCAGCAAGCCATCAGGAGAGCAGAGGCTCGAACAGCCCACTCCCTCTCTTGAGTCTCTACCTTCTGCATGCAAATACCTGGTCCAACCTGGGCTACGACGAGGTTTATGGAGCAGAACTGAGCTGACATAGCTGTCCCAGCCAAGGCTGTTCTGGAGGAGCAGCATCCACTGATCCAAAAAAAATCAGAGAGAGCCAGCCGAGATCGGTAAAGGTCTAGACCACCCGCATCTGACCCCAGACTCCAGCTGAGGACCAGCCAAGACCAGAGCAAGCACCTGGGCAACCTAGAGAATTCAGAAGCTGAAGAGATACTCGCCGCTTGGGCTTGGGAATGGCTCATGATGCAGAATTGTGCTGACCACAGATGCCGACACAGCTGCCCCTTGCCTCTCATCCCTGGAGCACACAGTTTAGTGTTTGATGTGTTTTAGAGGTGAATCTCGGCCTGGCTTTCTTTCAGCATTACTTTATTTCCTGAGTCCTCAGTTTCCCCAGCTGTAGCAGTGATAGCAATAAGGAGCCAGTGCCTGCTTTACGAGCAACGGTGGCCGATAAGTGAAGGGGGTGCACCACATCTGTCCCGTGTAAAAGTTTAATCGCAGCGACTCATGTAAGCCTCTTTTCACTTCTTTCTATCGATTTTTCAACATCTTGAGAGAGTTTTTCTTCTTTTCCCATAGCAGTGGGCAATCCCTTTAACCTAGACTGTGCTCTACGGAGCTAGAACGCATGCTTGCTGAATTTTCCTCTGGCAAGAGCTGTGGACGGCAGGCACCTGGTTCCTCTGAGCCCTGCCACTCTCCTCATCTCAACGGTCTGTGTGCTTGGCGTTATGCTTAGAAAGCATCACTGCCACATCCTAGAAGACAACCTTCAATCTCCAGAGGAGCCGATCACCCTGGCATAGTGAGTATCAGCCTCTTCTGAAATGTAGACTACGAAACACTCCTGAGATGAATATTTAAGCAAATAGATACAAGTCAACAGGTAGGATGATCTACAGACGCGTAAACTCGACAAATTCTGCGTCCATACCAAACCTCTGCCAGTGAGCAGGAATGAGCCCAATACTGGGCATTGCTTTTCTCCAATGAGGAGGCGGAGGATTTCTTCTTGAGAGTCATTTAACCATAAACCTCTCGGGTTTTTTTTGAGGCCGTGTTTTACAGACCTACTAGGCTACAGAAGATCCCTTCAGGAAATAAGATTTTGGTGCTATGTTGGAAATACGGCTGGAACTGCAAATGAAACAGCCCCCGCAGGGGGAATTGCTCTCTGCTAGCCAGGAGGGTGGGGGCGGGTACAGGTGGAACACCTCCCCCCCCAAAGTGCCCCACCCGGCCTCCCCATTCTTTCCTCTGTTCGCTTAGCTCCTTTGTCCAGGTCTCTCTTCACTTCTCTGTTTATTCTGCTGGCCATAACAGCCAAAAGTTAGAGGCGACTTGCTTTGTTTTCTTATCCAAAGTGCGGCCCAGCAGTGAACAATTCCTTATTCCTCCATCGTAGTGCGAACACACAGGAGGGGCAAGCGGCAGCCTCTTTGTGGCTGAGTAAGGCTGCGGTGCTGGAGACATTATTACCCCTTCATCGCCACTCCAATCAGATGAGGTTTAAATGGAATTCTGTCAGGGTCACAGACAAGATTTTTTTTTTTTTAAGCAGGCACACAAGATACCATTACATTTCATCTCGGGACAATTGTTCTCTAGCAAAGTGTGTTATTTTCCAGCAGGTAATCCCCTACCCAGCTGTGGATTTTCCATGTTCAACATCAGCCACTACAACCAGAGAGCAACCAACTGTGTTATTGACAATGTTTTAATTACAATACAGAAAAGATACAAGGCTACAAAGACAAGGACATTATCTGGCTGTCGGGGCATTTGTATATATTTAAGAGAGCTCTGCAGAGTTCGTTCCAGCACCCAGCATCTATATGTTTTGCTAATTCTGAAGATTCCAGTGGTATCTCTGGGATTGCCTGAGATGAAAAAAAAAATAACATTCATAGAAAGGATGGTCTCGGGCAGCACAATGAATGAAACTCGAAGCTCTTAGAATTGTGGGCTCGCACCAATGTTAGCGTGAAACCTAATCGTTGCATTGGCTTTGTTCTTTTTCTATCGAGCGTCGTTACCAGGCAAGCTAATCTAGGCTTCAGGACAGCACAGTCCTGTGCATCTGAAGGCAGCCGCTTTTGAAGTCCCACGATTCCTTCTGCTTGCTAATTCTTCCATTTGTTTGATTTTTGGTACAAAGAAAATGAAAGAATATGATGAGATTATGGCATTTTAAGTCAATATTTATTAAAAAATCAATCTAGATGAAAATCTGCCCATCCCTCTAATTAGACGAGGCAACTTGAGGTTGATTTTTAATTGCAAAAGTAATTACACGGAGCAGATAGCCAGTGACATTTGATTATGTAGGTGATTGATTAAAAAGCCGAGCTCACCGAGAGCAGATTGTCAGCCAGGGGATCCAGACAAAAGAGCAAATTAAAAAAGTTGTCCTGTTAGTAATCACCAAATTCAAGGATGAAATTACAGAGCCAAACACCTCCGTGGCCCCCCGATCTCATCCCTCACCCCACGCATCCACTCCAATACCTGATAAAGAAATGGATTAGTGTGAAATTAATTGAAGGGGGGAAAAACTGGGGACTAGATTCATGGCTGAAAATAAGGCTTTTAACAAGTTGAAACAAATTTCTCCAGTTTTATAATATAACGTGTGTGTGTGTGTGTGTGTGTGTGTGTGTGTGTGTGTGTGTGTGTAAGAGGGATGTTCCCATAAAGGATCTTTTCAGAATGTTTGATGATATTAATTTATCTATTAAGAGAGAGGATGAGGGGGGAAAGATCCCATTTTCTATCAGAATAGGATATTAAGATGTCTTGCTTGCTATTCGTTTCATTATAACACGAAAGCGTAGAAAGCAGGCTGCACACTTGGCAAGAGGACCCCTCGGATTTGTAAACAGCCCTGCATGGCATATTGCATGGCATAATGAAGGGCTTTCCCCATCCTTCAGGACTCTGGTGGAGTCCATTTGAGGATATTGTGGATAACAGTTGAATGGGTCTATATTGCTATAGTCCTCAAGAGAACAAGGTCTGGCTTCAAGCAACACTTACGGGGAAACTGAGGCAGGCCCACCCAATGCAACTTCAGCAACACTGAGAGTCCTCGCTGAAACACTCCAGTTGTCACGGATGGACAGGCTGTAATGAAGTAAGTCAAGAGATAAGACCCGAATTACTGCCTCCATCATCCAGCCCGTGCTTAGTCAGCAGATGCCGTCCATGTAGGACTTTAGATGGGCGTGTGGTCCCCACTGCCCTCCAGGGCAGCTGAAGTCAGCTTTTTCTTTTTTTTTTTTAGGTTCAGAGTCTGTGTGTGCCCGGGAGATGTGTATTCCAACAGATGGGTGTTGGGCGCCTGTGCCTGGTCGGGGTTACCCAGTTCTTTGTTTGAGCTCAGCAATTTGCAAAGAAAAAAGAAAAGAAAGGAAAGGAAAAGAAAAAAGATGGAAGGAAGAGGAAAGAAAGAAAGAAAGAAAGAAAGAAAGAAAGAAAGAAAGAAAGAAAGAGAAAGGAAGGAAGAAAGGAAGGAAGGAAGGAAGGAAGGAAGGAAGGAAGGAAGGAAGGTTCATTCCTTCCTCCAGCACACATTATTTTTGCCAAGCAAATCAACTTGGTCAAGAATTTTCATCAAGGGCATGGAGGTATATCTGTAACCTAGGCAAACTTGCTCTAAGTTTTGCATCTTAGAAACCATGTATCATGCACACTAGCAACCATGGCTGAGGGCACTGAGAGCAAGGCTTTCGGAAATGCCCTGCTGTTGGAAGATCCTGACCACCCTCCACCTGAGAAATGGGTAAACTCAGGGGCACCGGTCAATGGCTAGCTGTATGCTCACCAGCACTTCACAGCCGTCAGGAAAGAGTATGAATCGGCATTTGCATGCCTATAAAGTCCAAATTCAAGAAAATAAAACCTTACCGTTTTGGAATCTATAGGTAATGCACGGGTTGGGTCGAGGTCAAGGATGAAGTTTAGAGACACCAAGGCATTTAGAATGTTCCAGGCTTTGTCTCCCATGGCTGCCATCAAGTTTCCATCCAACCAGCTGTGTTTTGTACTCCTTTTTATTTTTATTTCCAGTACTGGGAGTTGAACCCTGGCCTTCCTACATGCAAAGCAGATGTTCTATTACTGAGCCACATCCTCAACCCTCATGGGTTTTTCTGATCTTCTGAATGTAGGCTAATGTCCCCCCCTCACATACACACATACACACACACAAGGCATGGATGTATACACATGGATATATGTGCAGGATTCACAGCAGAGACATGCCAATGAACAGGGCTGCCATCCAGTTTCACTACACATGTCTGTGTCTTCCTCCCCTCCTCCTTTCTTCCTTTCACTCTTCATTTTTTCCTGCCTCTTCTCTTTTGAGACAGTCTCTCTATGTTGTCCAGGTTGGATTTGAATTTCTCTGGGTCATGACCCTTCCATCTCAGTCTATTAAGTGGCTGGCACTACAGAAACACATGACCATACCCAACTTATTTCCTTTTCTTTATCAAAAGGAAATTTCCATCTTATTTGCTATGTATTTTTCCCCTTTAAAACCTGGCAATATTAATAAGCAAAATTAAGTTCATGGAAACATGAATGTTGGTCATTATCAATGTCGTTTTCCTTTCAAAACCCCAAGAAATGAAAAATGTATTGCACATGAAATATACGTGGTGAAGTTCAAACACTCAACATCTTCCATGGGTTCATGTGCTTGAACATCTGGTTCCCAAACAAAGACAGGCCTTGGGATTTCTTAGTTTCCTGGTAGCAGACACAGTGGAGCCAACTGCCTTAACTCCTCTCTTCAACGCCTTCCCTGCCATGATGGACCGTATCCCTAAAACCGTGAGCCCAAAGCAGCTCTTCCTTCCTTATGTTGCTTCTTGTCTGGTCTTTAGTGACAGCATTGAGAAAAGTAACTAATGCACTGCTCTAGCAAGGATGCTGAGTTCTATAGGAGCCAAGGCAGGGATCTGAGCAGGAGAGATGTCAGGGGAGGTGACATTTGACCAAATGCTTAACAGGAAACAGGATTTTCATCAATACGCACAAAAAGGGGTGAGCAACCCAAGTGGAAGCGAATGGAGCACTGAGAAGTCTCCTTGCCCTCCAGCCCTTCATTTTCTCGTCTGTAAAGTGAACCACTTTGCCGTGTACTTCTTTTACCTAACAGACTTCAGATAACAGTAAAAGTGTGGCCCTAAGCCAGAAGCTCATGGAAAGGCCTGTGAGAAGGGGAGGTGGGGGTCGGGGGACAAGGGGATGCAAGTCACTCTGCCTATGTTTCTCCTAATGCTGTAACAGTGCCAGTGCCAGCATGTGCCGGGTGGCCATCCAGGGTCCTCCACCATAAGGTAGAGGAGGTCATCTCTTGGCTAGACACGGTTGGAGGTTTCCCTTCCTCTTCGTGAAGTCACTGACAGCATCAGAACCACCTCATGTCTTTTCATCTGACCCTGATTACTTCACAAACACTCCACAATCGGGTGCTGTCAACACGCGAATTTGGGGCCCTATCGAGATGACTCCGTCAGTAAAGGTGACCTGAGTTTGACCCCTGGAATCTGAGAAAAGGTAGAGACTCCACAAAATTATCTCTGGCCTTCATATATGCCCATTTCCCAAACAGGCTTGGGGCATTAAGAGTCCAACATAGGAACTTTTGAGGGACACGTGCAAAGTACAGTCACTTGCTATGTGGGACTACTTCATGAGGAGTCTCGGAGTTAGTATACTTAAGATATGGAAGTCAATGCCTGGCAGAGACAAAGAGCTTAATAACTCTAGAAACCCTTACTATATACTATAACAAGTTTTTTTTTTTTTTTTTTTTTTTTTTTTTTTTTTTTTTTTT
>BDUI01000028.1:192416-207133 GCA_002335545.1 Apodemus speciosus
AGAGAGAGAGAGAGAGAGAGAGAGAGAGAGAGAGAGAGAACCCATGACTGTCTCCCAGCCCCACTGCAGCCCTGTGGGTGTGTCAATGAGCCTTCAAAGTTTTGCTGTCCTGTCCAGGAACAGATGCAGCAAGTGTGGGCGACCTGACTGTGATCTAGAGCCTTCACTGTCATCTCCATCTCCAGGGTTTGCTGTGCCCCAGATGCTCTGGTTTGGCAGCTAGCCTAGAAAATGAGGTGGGTGCATCTCCCTGGGAAGTGAATGGGCAAAGGGGGGTGGGGCAGGATGGGGAAGCATATTCTAGAACATACAAGCTACACAGGCAAAGCTCGGGGGTCTCTAGTAGAAGACCAGGAGAGCAGAAACGGCTCCAAGGTAGCCCAGGGAGTCAGGAAGAAAGGCTGGGGGTCAGGGAAGTGTAGAGAAGAGGCTTTGACCGCAAGAGCAGTGGCTTTGCCAAGATGGGGCACTGGGCCGGGAGCACTGGCCTCCAGGAGTATCTAAGATGACTCTGCAGAAGGAAAGGAGTGAGGGAAGAGGAAAGGCAGCTCCTGGTGGCAGGGACTGCACCTACGTAGACAACTGAGTGGCTTTTGCATGCAACTCTATTCTTGTGGGCAGGTTTTGTGAATGAGGCTCATGCAAGTCCTAGGTTCAGTGGCAGATAAAGCAGACAAGGTCGAGGACCTAGACTCTAGGTGATAATGCTAGGGGTGGACAGGAAGCAGGCCAGGAGAACTGTGAGTGGGTAGGAAGGAAAGGCTGTTTCTTTTAGAAGGGCCAAGGAAAACCACGCTGCTCAGGTGGCATTGGAAAGAGACCTGAGGCAAGAAGTGATGATACGGACCATTTGACTGTCCAGCAGAAGAACAGCGCAGCAGAAGGGCCATCAGCAAGCCCAGAGGATACGTGGTGTGTGTGTGTGTGTGTGTGTGTGTGTGTGTGTGTGTGTGTGTGTGTGTGTGTGTAAAATTCACTATGAGAGAAGCACAAACATAGAATCCAGGAAAACAGAAGTAACCAGGGAATTTAACTCTGAGTGACATGAGAAGCCAGAGGGGTTCTGGATGCTTCTAATGCAGTGGTTCTCGGCCATTCTAATGCTCCAACCCTTTAATAGGGTTCCTCCTGTTGTGGGGACTTCCAGACATATAACTGTTCTTGTTGCTACTTCATAACTGTAGTCTTGCTTCTGTTGTGAATTGTAATGTAAATATCTGACAGGCAGGAAATTTCATGTGCTACCCTGTGAGAGGGCGGTTCATCCAACCTCCAAAGGGGTTGCAACCCACAGGTTGAGAAACAACCTGTGATGGAGAGGCAAGCCAAAAGCAGAAGACCCCTGGAGAAGGCTCTAGCCATGACCCAAATGAGGATGGATGACAGACATCCTTGGGAGCAGAAGCAGGTGGAGGTGTGCGTGTTAATTGTGCTTTGAAGGTAGAGGGGTGTGGTTCGCTGAGAGGTCACACCTGGAAAATGAATGGCACAAACACAGAACAGGATCTGAAAATGTAGTTCTGAACCATCAGGAAGACAGAGCTGTCCTCTGCCCCTGCCCCTCTGCGTGTGGTGTGCGTGTGTGGTGTGTGTGTGTGGTATGTGTGTGGTGTGTGTGGTGTGTGTGTGTGATGTGTGTGTGTGTATGGTGTGTGTGTGTGTGTGTGTGTATGTGTGCACAGACGTGCATATTTATGCAGGTAATAGTTGGAATAGAATCTGAGAATGGCTATAAATCCATCTTTGAGCACTGTGGAATCTTTATTGATCTTCAAGCAGCAACAGACATGACTCCAGAGACCCCAACAGTAGAGTCTGGAAGATTCAGCCCTTCCTTCCTCTAAGCAAATTCTTTCACGGTATTTCCTTATTGTCTTGCTGCAGGTTTGGGGTTCTGGGGGTGCTGCAGCCCTCCAGGTAGGATCTGTGACCCTGAAGCACTCACATGTGAGTTCTTGTCCTTGGGTACGTGGAATTGTATCCACGCGAGATCATGTGGACCAAGCTGAGTGGGGGTGTGTTGAAGACTGATGCCACCCTTTGTCACTGTGGAGGCGAATGGAGAGCCACAAGTCACCGCACTTCTTACCCACAGGACCTCAGACACGTCGTTGACATTTTCTTAGCCTTGGTTTCCTAGTTGGTGGGATGGGGAGGGTTGATTAGACCTCCTCACTGAGTCTGAAGTCTGACAAGGCACGTCTTCGGCATGTAGGGGAGATAGCACTTATTGGGGACAGTACTTGCAACGGCTTAGAAAAGGAAAGTGGACTAAATTGTACTGACCCCCCCCACACACACACACACCCAGCGCCATCCTGAATATCTCAAGTGAGGTATCAGCTCTTCAACCATTCACACAGGCCCTGGAAACAACTACAGCACCTTGGACACACCTGGGCACATGCTAACAAGTCTAGCCAGGTCTTCCTGGGGGGTACAGATGTAAAGACCATCTGCTCATCCGCATAGTGGACTATGGCTTCCGGTTCCATCTGACTTTCCGTGCCCAAAGCTCCTTGACCTCTCTTCCCTGAATCCAAGCAAGTCGATCAAAGGGTGTGAGCTAGCTTATTGGATACCCTTCTGGTGGAGCCTCCGTTGAGGCTGGGTACTGTCAAAACACTGCGGTAGAGACCTCGAGTACCTGCGCACTGCTGGTTCTTGAACTTGTAGAGAAAGGAAACTAATTTTCTCCCTTCTAGAAAAAAAAATTGGCTTGAGGCCTCCTAAGTGCCCCCCTCCTGACAGGCAGCTGCAGCAGGCTGGGGAGAGCCAGCAGACAGCACAGGACCATATGGGCAAGGCACTCACTCCGAGGCTGCACCCGCCCTGCTTGTCACCCCCAATCACACTTGCTCTAATCTGTGTTTTAATTTACTCTGCTGGTGCGACACCCGCGCTGCCAGGGCGGTCCTTGGGGCCCCCTCATTCCTGCCGCTGATGACAGGATGTATGCAAGAGGCACAATTATTCACCCACCAAGGTGACAGAGAAGGCCTCTGACTGGGAATAGGTTCCCAGCTCCCAGCATTTTTGTGTCAGCTACTGAAGCCCTTTGCAGCTTGCAAACAATCCTATGGAGACCTCCCCGCCCCCCTTCTTCTTTCTTTATTTCTTTTTTTTTTAAATAAGCATTTTGATCACAGCCAGTAAAGAGGTAGATGGCAATCATTGATTCTCCAGGCCAGTGCAGAGAGGGGTGGCCACACACACTCCTCCTTTCAACTGAATTATTGGATTTTTTTTTAATCAAATAAGATGATTCTCCTCCTCCTCCTCCTCCTCCTCCTCCTCCTCCTCCTCCTCCTCCTCCTCCTCCCCCTCCTCCCACACAGCCAGTCGTCGTCGCCTGTTTGGCCTCAGACAAAGAGAAATATGTCAAGCCCAGCCTATTAATTCCTACAGATTCCGCATTGTTTATGTTCTCATGCGGACCGCATTCCATAGCTCCAGAATAAAACAGCTCTCAGCTCCGTGGTGTATTTCATTCGCTACGGTCCGAGCCGTATTAACGACGCCTTTCATTTCCTTATGGCCTAAAATGATTTTCTTTCTGAGAAGGTTTTTTTTTTTTTTTTTTTTTTTTTTTTTTTTTTTTTTTTTTTTTTTTTGAGGGGGTGGGGGAAGAAATAGAGAGTGGAAGAAAGAGGGTAGGGGAGAGGAAGAGAAGAGAAGAAAAGAACAGAACACACCCCACCACCAGTCCTTTTCAGGGTATCATTTGCAATTTAAAGCTAACCTGGGGTGTGAAGGAACAATGGTACTGACGTAAAGGCCCGGCCAGCCGGGCTGCGGATGAGGGTGATGAGGGTGATGTGGTGCTATTTAGCTTTCTTCTACCATAATATCTACTTAATGCAGTTCAACAGCAGAGGATTGTGTGCAGCATTAAGGATTCTATTAAGTTCCGCAGTGCATTGCTACTCTTCTCTAGCTGGAGAGAACTTGCAGCTTAGAGTTGAGCCAGGAACAGAACCCTCTGGGAGCAACTCTGGAAAAACCGGGCAGACCCCCCTCCACTCCCCAATATACACTTGATGTAAGATTTGTGTTGTAGAACTCCTGCTGTGGCCAAAGAGGCGTCCTCAGATTGTATTATTGCACCAGGCCCCAGAGCTTTGGATGTAGGAGCTCCCGGCCTAGCACTTTATATAACGCCCTTCTAGTTAAGTGTCCTGCAGAAGGAATTTACCATCAATGTCTATCCCGCTGGGTTCTGTGTTAGTGAGAAGAAATGATCTGGTTTGGTCTTGTGAATTGTTCTTTGCTGTTTGGACATTGTCAAAAGATCCTAGCCCTTCTCCTCTCTCATTAGATACTCAATGAGACATTTCCTAAATTTGATCTTGTAGGATTGTTGCTCTGAATTTTGAAGTAGTCGCTTGCTTGAATACAGGAATTCTTCCCTAAGGCCATACCAAATGGGCCTTGGGCCAAGAAAGGAAATTCTTTCTGACCCATAAAAGATTCTGACTTGACATTATTCTTGCTGAGTCAGGTACACTCCAAGAGACCGCCTTTAAAATCTCCTCCTCCTCCTCCCTTTCCTTCCCCCCTTCCTCCTCTGTTTTCTTCTTCTTCTTTCTGGAGACAGGGTCTCACCACATACACCAGGCCTTGAATTCATGATCCTCCTGCCTCAGCCTCTCAGGTATTAGGGTTAGAAGTGTGCATCACCACAGCAAGCTTCAAATCTTTATTTGACACGCTAAGCTAACTTGGTAGAATTTTTTTTCCAGACCAAACAGAGCCAGGTGGCTGGGCTTAAATTTTCCGCGACTGTGCCTGGGACCCAGGGATGCCCTCCCCACCATCCCGGGAACAATAATTTGTCCATGAGTCTAGAGACAGCCATGGAGTATTCAAATCTCTTCCCTGGGCCAAGCGTACCCCCAAAGACACAGGAGCAGAGGGTGTCCTATTGCCTGGCACAGCAGGGAGGAACTGCAGCAGAGCAGTCCAGGCCTGGACAATGTGAGGCCCAGAGAGAGGGAGGTGAGGGGCCCTGAGCTGTGGGAGGGATAGGCAGGAGGGGAAGGGGCCACACCAGAATTTCACACAGTTGGCTTGAAGAGGCAAGCACTAAGCTGCCTTTTCAACCATGGTAAAGTCCGTCCATCTGGCCACCCTAAAACTCTGTCAGCTCGTTCCCCTGCCCAGGGCTGATTGGACCCCCTGAAGCAGAAGTAAGGACATCAATGGTGTAAACCCTGGTCACAGCCACTTGACGGTATTACATTTCATTTCATGCTTGACTTAATCAAAACTGGGGAAATGAAATGTACACCTTTTTGATGTTCTTTTCCCTGCTGTTTAAAGAGAAGAATCTTAACCCATTTGATCTTCACATGCACCCAGTAAATGACCAAATATGCCAAGCTGTCAAAAGCAGAAGGCAGCCAGTTGCCAGGGGGTGTGGGGCCGCTGGGAAAGCACTTAAGGCAGCTAACTTAAGTTTGGAGTCCGGGACTGTGTGCAAATGCAGCCTTCCCAACATGGCTGCCGTTAGGAACTTTTTAAAAGGGCAAAGTGGGTAGGGAAATAAACACAAGGCCCACAGAAAGGAAGCCCAGGCTGGCTTGGCTAAGAGATTCTCTCTCCTACTATCCCTTCAGGATTTTGGGGTGTGTTATCTCATCTCTCTTCTTACTGCTGGTTAAGCGGGAGACTCCTACAACGCTATGTTCTGAAGCAAGTTGCCCATCTTCTCTTGGAGCCTTGTTGGCCTCATCTGTACAATGGGCCTGATGATCATTGCTTTGAGGTTGAGTCTCATGATATGTTCAGCATGTATAGTGTGCAGCCCAGCAGGTAAGAAGTTCCTTTTCCTTAAGGTTTATTTTTAATGGTACTGGATGGGTGAATGGGGGCCGAATTGTACATGTGAGTGCAAGTGCCAAAGAGGCCAGAAGGGGGCGCTAGATCCCCGAAGGAGCAGTTAGGGGAGGTTGTGAGCTGTCAGATGAGTGTGTTGGAAACTGAACCCCAGGTTCTCTATAAGAGTAGTGTGTGGCTCTTAACCACTGAACCATATCTCCACCCACCCCACACCCAGAAAGTTCTTAATAAGCACAGGCTGGTACTGTTGTTGCTGTTATATTGCTATGGGCTGGGCTGTCTTCTCCTCCAAAATGTGCATGCTGAAGTCTAATGCCCAATCTGATTGTATGTGCCAACAGTGTCTCTAAGGAGGGGAAGGTTAATAAGGGATGGGGGTGCACGCACCTGTAATCCTAGGACCCCAGGGATTTAGGAAAGAGTGAGTTCTAAGCCGGCCTGGGATATATAATGTAAGGCTCTTATCTCTAAACCACAACCAAAATGATAATATAAGAGACTCAGTAAGTGATGTCACACTAGGTAAATGATAGGTCCTAATCTGCAAAGACTCGCATCAGAGCAAGAGGAGAAGGAAGAGGAGGGCAGCCTAGGCAGCCAGCACCTTGCTAGATCCTGGACTTCAGCCTCCAGTGCAGTGAGAATGTCAGTGACACCTGTGTCCCCGTCTGTGGCTCTGTTTTATGGCAGCCACACTGGCCACCTCACTAACCACTGAGCTTGCTGTGAGGTACCTTGCTCTTGTTAGGTGGGCCTTCACTTCTCCCTGAAATCTTTTGTTTTGTTTTGTTATTTTTGAGACGGGGTTTCTCTGTGTAGCCCTGGCTGTCCTGCAATTCACTCTAGAGACCAGGCTGGCCTCGAACTCAGAGATCTACCTGCCTCTGCATCCCGAGTGCTGGGATTAAAGGTGTGGGTCACCATATCCAGGCTCTAGCCTCCACGCCATCTTAAAGTCGCTGAAGTAGATCCTGTGACTTAAGTGACTCTGAAAACAGGGATTTGGTAAAGTGGCTGGTATACAGTGGGTACTCAATAGGTGCTGGTTAAACACATAAGGGCATGGGAGCCATGTGGTAAGAGTCCCCCGGGTAACCTGCTTACTGTCTGGGTGCCTCAGTTGTCCACCTATAATCCGTGAAAACAGACGCGCTAATTTTCAGGCCTGTTCAATTCCGCCTTTAGTCGAAAGACTGAGCTGGGGACACTGGGGCAGTGTGAAGTGAGACTGAGATGCTCTGTCTCCTGTAGTCCATTCAGTGCTCTCTGCAGCAGGGCGGTGCTTAACCGTTCCATTAAACTGACGAAAAGTTGCCAAGGTGTTTTCATCCCGTGAGCTCACCTGGGTGGGGGTCAGAAAGGTGCAGGCTATCAAATGGAGACCTTACCCTGGAGCATGGGCACTGGCAGAGTTCCGGTCTGTCAGAGTTCACGGGATGGGGGTAAGAGTTTGTGGGAATGTACATCTCCATGCTGCACAGCTGAGCCTTGGCATCTTCTCCAGTACAGCAAGGGATCTAGTGTGGCTTGTCATTGGCCCTGGCTTCTAGGATCTGTTTCTGCTTAGCCAGACTTCTGCCTCTAGCTCACTAGTGACTACATGCAGGTCATGCTGACTCTCTGAGCTTCCATGTCCTCCCAGTAAAGAGTAAAGACGGGGGTGGGGGTGGGGGTGGGGGTGGGAGGGGCAGGGCTGGAAGGATGGCTCAGCATTTATGAGCACTTGCTGTTCTTACAAAGGACCCAGGTCTGATTCCCAGACCTCCAGAACATCCCAGAGATGGCTCGCAAAAAATTCCACAACTCCAGTTCCAGGGAATCTGTAGGTATCAGGCCCATGGGTGGTATATATGCAATAAAATCATTCATGCACAAAAAAGATGAAAAAATAAATATTTTTTTAAAAAGATAGTAAGCACCTGCCACTTGTTGATAGCACAAGGGCTTGGTTTGCTAAGGGAGCCCAGGTCAGTTTACTAGTCAAGTTCTCACAAGGAGTCTTTCCAAGCAGAGAACCAGAAACAACCTAAATGGTGGTTTGGTGGGACACATTCCTGCTGTCTGAAGTAGAGTCACACCAGACTGAAAGAGCAGTCCCTAAGCACAGTGCTGCTTGATGCCGTGCCTGTTGTGTTTGTATATCCATCGGTGTGTTTGTTCACACAACAGGGATCCAGGAAGTAGTCAGAGTTCTTCTGATCTGGACTCTGCCTCTTCATGGCTTTAATAACATGCATAGGTTGCACAGACCCACAGCCTGATTTCCTGCCCAGAAGGCAGAGAGGATACGTTTCTCTGCATGTCCCATATGATGATTAAAAAGACAAAGTCAGCTGACATAGTGTGAGAGGTCTTGCTTGGGCTCATCGCAGCGAGATCGGAAGGCAAGCGTAAGTAATCGTTCCATAGAAACATCTTTAAAACAAAGACCCACAAATAGTTTAGAAGGCACCAGATCAGAACCACGGTCTCTTCTCAATTGGGTATCAGCTGATGAAGAATTTATCTTGTGGAGGTTGGGAGATGGCTCAATGGTTAGGAGCACTTGATGCTCTTGAAGAGGACCCAGGTTCAGTTTCCAGCATTCGCATGGTGGCTTAAAACCATCATTAAGTCTGATTCCAGGGCATCCAGCGCCTTCCTCCTGTTTCCTCTGGCGCTTGGCACATACACCATGCCTGTGGAAGTCAGTGCATAACTTGTGGGGCTCAGTTCTCTCTATCATGTCGGTTCCAAGGAGCAAATTCAGGTCATCAGGTTTAGCAGCAAGCATCTTTGCCTACTGATCATAAAAAGTGAGTCTTTTTAAAAGACAAAAAGCACCAGAGGGAGGCCCGGACCATATCTTTTTTTTTCTTTTTAAGTTAATTACATTTTTTTAAAATTAAGATTTACTTCTTTTACATGTAAGAGCCTTTTGTTTGCATGGATGTGTGTGTACCACATGCATGCCTGATACCTACAGAAGCCAAAAAAAAAGGGTGTCAGATACCCTGGAACTGGAGTTACAAGAACAGGTTGTAAGCAGCCACGTGGGTCCTCTACAAGAACGGGAGATGCTCTCAACAGTGGAGCCGTCTTTTCCAGCCCTGCTTGTCCATGATGCATGGACGAGTAGAAAGGGACTTGGTGCTACAGAACACCTGCAGGAAGTTCAAGTTGTCCGAAGGCTAATCTCTCGGTTGCTGCACTAAGAAACCCAGGAAAAACTTTAGCCAATGCCAATGTCAGACACAGTGTAGACTTAAGGCTGCCAGACACCTAGCTAATGCAAGGTATGCGTTCATGGCCCTGAGACTCCGCCCCTCTTGAGAGAGAGCATGCTCCCTGCCTTTCTCCTTCCTGCAGACTCCTCCTCTGGAGAACAAGAGTCTATAGATCTTTGCTGACTGTGCCTTGTGGTTTTGCCTTGTAATCAACATGTATTTCACTAATGAGGTGGTTCACTGGTAAAGACAGTAAGAGTTACTGCAATTATGTATCTGACTGGATCTCAGATCCACCTACCCTGGCTCTACCTAGCCTACCATGCTCATTAATATATCTATGAAATAACACTTGTAGCCCCTTGTGAGCCCTTGCTGTGTGCCAGACCCTGTGCTGTCATAGGGATTAGCTGAGCTAATCCTCCCGACAGGCCTTCCATGTAGAGTCTGTTATTATCCTCGCTTTAACAAGAAGTTCAGAGACCTCAAGAGACTTGTTCGGGTTTGCACAGCACTGAAAGCTAGAGGTAGGGTTTACATGTTTGCATCCTAGAGTCAGATCCCACATTGAGAAGCCCGGTACATTTCCCTCCTGTGGAGTTGCATGCAATAGGCCCTGCTTGGTGTGTCAAAGAACCCAAGCAATCGTAACCAAGAAAATCCAAGACTCTGTTCAACCTCCCGGCTGCACCAAAGTTTTTTTTTCTCTATTGTTATAGGGTCTCATTTGTGACTTGATGAAAACATTTGTAATAGATAATCAAATGCTGATATGTTGGAAGGGACAATGGTGTGTTTGTTAAATATAAATGAACAAGAACACGGGTCTCCAGTGGCAGAAAGGCAAAGGGTTTGACGCCTTTTCAGGGATACAGCCTTTGCCCCAGGGAAGAAAGCTGCAAGCCCCTAAAGGCTCTTGGTGATCTTAGACAGCTCTTGTGTGACAAGATACATAGTTTCTTTTCAGTAGCGGGCAGATTACTGGTTACTATAGTTTCCCTAATGCTCAAATATAGCCCAAGCGTAAGCTGAACAGAATAGTTTAAAAGTGCCGAAGTTTGGCCCTGGAAACCACGTGTTGAGAATCAGACACCAAACAAAGCGAAAAGCACATCTCTCTGGTCTTTGATGTCTTTTCTGAGTGCCGTAGAGTGAGGAAAAATACAACGGGTGCTCAGGCCAGGGGCTTGATGGGCCCCTGTGACAATGGCCGGCAGAGCCAGAGCTGAACAATGCTGGACAATGTCCCCAGTCCCAGGCGTCCCTGGACATGCACTGAAAAGGGCCATTGCAGCACCTAGTTTCTGAGAAAGTCCCTGTGGCCCCTGCAAACCAGCTGAACAATTTGTCTTCCAAACACCCTCCTGCTGTAAATTCCCTCCTGGAGCAGGGGACTGTCGCTGGGACAGGCTTTCTAACCTTGTTCCCTTCAGAATCACTTTCACTCCAATTTCAATTTTCTTAGATTTGCAAATAATGCTTTTTCCCTCCATCTCCGAAAAGAGCTAAGTTTTCTCCCCTCAAATAATTCATAAATACTGCAAAATACCGCCTCCCTGTCCCCATTGGAGGTGACAATGTGACATTTTTTTCATAAACAGGATTAAATTAACCGCTACTTATGCTGTTGATGTGGGCTTCTCTTCTTCTGCCAAGACCTGCTTATTTCATTTTGCTTTTTATTTAAATCTAGGAAGCAAGATAAATGTGCCTGCGCACCCGAGATCTCTATCCATCACCAACCGGCTGCGTCTAGGAAAGATGCAGAGGAGATAATGGACCAGAAGAAGAAGAGGGAGTCCCAGTTCATGGAGCAATGAGTGGTCTGGGTGGTAGCTGCAGTATTGTGCTTCTGGTTGTCATTAGTTCTTTATAATGTTTCATGAAAAATATCTAATTGTAACAACTGTATTCCTTGAGTGAACATATTCAAGGAATTGAAGCCCGGACAATGGCCCTAGGGTAACTATCCTTGAATTTGAGCCCTTTGTGAGCTGCCAATAGGCTTACAATGTGGCGAGTTAGGGAGGCATATTAATGGGGAGATGCAATGACAGCCATTCTTCAACCTCAAATCTTCTTATGCAGATATTCCCCATGAATTCAGTTCAAAGTGCAGCCTTCAAATGAGCTGAGCTCCTCTCAGAGGGGACCCCGGGAAAAAGTGACATGAGAAAAATTTCGACACTTGTTTTTATAACTGAACATGATCTTGTTATCATAATCTGATACTGGTCACTTGCATGGCCGGCTTGTAGGATTTAAAACCCTTCACAGAGACGGATAATCTCCCCTTTTGTGGAAGTGTGGACAGAATCCCTGGGCCCGGGGAAGGCGGCAGGGAGAAAGCAGAGTCCAAGCTTTCTCCATCCAAACTTTTCATGATAAAAGCGTTTATCCTTCGACAATCACAGGGCACATTTCAGGGTATTGTTAAGGTTAGCGAAGGGCAGGGGAGGGGCGTACTTAAAAATGAAAATGGCCAGTTTTTTTAGATGACTCCCAATAGTAAGACCCCCACAAACACTGACTCTAAAGACACTTAAGAAATCTTAGTCCCTGTCCTTGTACCATTGCCCTGATTCACAGGACACCACACAAGGACGGCTGGCAATGTGGATATCCAAAGGTGCTGGGACTTTGTATTTCATCCTTAGCCTTTCATGCAGATCAGCTCATTTAATTCTCACAGATGATCCTTGGTGAAGCCACTATGATTAGTCCCGTTTCACAGAGGAGGAGAATGGGAAGAAAATTCAGCTCTCGTCAAGCCACTAAGAAACCGGAGAGTCTCCTTAAGAGGGGAAACCTGCTTTTGGAGAAGCAGAAATTCAACTGTGGTAAGAATTGGGGATTGCGTCAGGAGAATCTGTCCCTGTCCCTGACGTGCATCAGGACATCGGACCAGCTGGACCTAGAGTTCTTCACTTGACACAATAAGCTTACATTAAAAACAAAACAAAACAAAACCCCTGCCAAAGTGCACTATAACTTCATAGTGTCTTCCTTTGTAGGCTCTGCAATGTAAAGGTACACGTAGTGGAATCCCACAGTTCCCCTTGTGTTAAATACACTGAGACATTTATTTTATCAATTGAAGGTCGGTCACATCTCTTAACAAGACTGTGTGGTCCAAGTAAGAGCCCGTGTCCTTTGGACTGTTTACAACCGAGCACCAGGGCACTCATTTGTCATTCACGTGCCGAGAAGAATTCTGGGTCAGATTTCCAGTGACAGCTCAGGAAATGAAACCTCAAGTGGAGTGGCTGAGGTTAGACCTGAGGGGGTGGGGCTGGTCTCCAGTACTCTGTTCCATGCCACACAGGGAAGTCCCAGGGAGTCCCAGGCATCCTGGACTGGGGACATCTGCAGTTTCCCTGCGTACCTGAGTTCTGAGAAAGACAAACAAAAACTTGGACTAAGAGACGGTGAATTTGCCTACCGTCTTATATTTGAGTTGTCCCCACCATGTTAGCCAGGCAGGGAGCATCTCCCTCCTATGACTGAGGACTCAAAGGTTTCTTACCAGAACGTTTGATCAAGCAAAATGTCTTGGCTCGCCAAAGTCTATCTAAAATATATAAGGACTATAACACCTTGATAAGAGCAATAACCGCCTGTCAGTGTATTGATAGGCGTTACATACAGATGACAGTGCTTCAGGCATTGGCTGGACGTCCTGTGCATCACCAATAGCCATGGATCGCATAATATGGGAGTGGCTGCTGTACGTGTGGAATCCTGGGTTGGGATAGGAAAGGATCAAGTTGCCCTAGCATAGGACCAGAGGGCTTTGGTTTTTAACATTCAAAGAGGCTGCAAACCCAAGGTCAGCGCTACCAGGGAGCTTCTTGTGAGGTCTCTTCCTGATTTGTGTATGGCTACTTCTTCACTGTGTCTTTATATGAAGTTTCTGTTCAGGGAGAGAGAGAGAGAGAGAGAGAGAGAGAGAGAGAGAGAGAGAGAGAGAGAGAGAGAGAGAGAGAAGAGGGGGATATTTTAGAGCATAAAATAGTTGAGCAATGTCTTTTTTTAGTCATGCAGAGCATTGAAAATTACTTTAAGATATTGTTCTTGATCTTGTAATGTACTATGAGTTCTCTGGATAGTGTTCAGAACCTAGCATTCCTGGGTTAATAATACAGTTAATAATACATCATTAAAAGTCACTATGCAGGTGGAGAAGTGTTCTCTCAAAGGAAGGGAAGAATTCAGCTATTTGTTAAGGACCCGTTTCTCTTAAGTTTTAAATGATAACTAGCTGATAAGTGACTGGTCCAGAAGGCAATGATAGAAACAGGGTACATGAAAGGTGATGGAGACAGAGTGTGCTAAAGGTGTGTAAATTTGAAGGAAGCCATGTGTCGGAGAGAGACATCAATGGCTTACTTAATACTATCACACTTGCAATGCATATCCTACATGATATTTTATTTCCTTTGATTTTATATTAAAGTATCATAATGTAAAGCCCAAACCAATTATATCTAATTATAGTGAATATGCAACAACATTTATTAACCACCCACACATACGAGCTTAATAAACCTGGTATGTGTGCAAATTTCATAGTTGGCTAATGTAATAGTTATGATGCAGTCAGCCCCAATTGGGAACATAACTTTCCATTGCAATAGAATAGCAGATTCATTATGATGGACTATTTACCACTACACAGTGAAATCACAGTAGCACTGAATTYGATCTTATAAATTATTTTCATTATATTTTAAATGAGTACATCCACATGATTAGGGTGGATCACAGAATGAACTGATAAATGAGTGAATTTCTCCACCAACACCAAATTTCCTCATTATTCTCAAGTACTTTTGAGGCCTCTAAGCACTGTGTACTCTTTTGTAATCATAGGATAATTATCCCTGTAAAAGGTTTAGTTTCCAAGTTTACTAATATTGAATAAAAGCCTTATCATCACTCCAATACATAAGATACTCATTGAAAATATTTATGTTCATAAGATGCTTTAAAGTATTACAGTTAATAATACATCATTAAAAGTCACTTTGCAGGTGGAGAAGCGTTCTCTCAAGGGAAGGGAAGAATTCAGCTATTTGTTAAGTCTCTGACTTTTCTTTTTCTTTCTTTTTTTTTTGTACCCTACCCAGTCTCTGACTTTTCTAATGTGGAGTGAGTCATACTCAAAAGAAACTAACTTAAACAGATGGAAGTTCTTGGCTATGTCAAGTAAATCTGATGCAAACTCTTTGTTTCATAGTTTTATTTAGGTCTGATGTTCACTCACTTGTCTCTCTTCCTTGTCAAGCAGATTAATAAATACACGGTCTGGGTGGCAACAATAGAGGTGTTGCATCAGCTCAGAAATAGACATATACTCAGAATATGTGATCAGGTTAAAGCACTTGCTAAGAATCCAACAGTTTCTAATACTATGTCATTTCCTAACACTGTGAGCTCTGGTTATGGAAGCTGGTTAATTATACTAAACCCTCAAGCTGTAGAAGAGGCAGCATTTTTCTTTTATTGAAAGAGAGACTATACATATCTGTGTCCTCACATTCTCTGTACATAGTCCTTCTGCAAAAATACAGATACCACACCCACCCTCATCTCATTTACTACAGCAGCATGTCAAATTCATGAACTCATCTAACAATAAATAAAGCATTGCAATTGTTCCAAACTCAC
>BDUI01000028.1:215271-232771 GCA_002335545.1 Apodemus speciosus
TCTCTTTCTCTCTTTCTCTCTTTCTCTCTTTCTCTCTTTCTCTCTCTCTCTCTCTTTCTTTCTTTCTTTCTTTCTTTCTTTCTTTCTTTCTTTCTTACTATGAGTCACAGTGCAAAGCTGTGAAAGTTCTGCCATTTCCTTTGCCTGGAAAGAACAAATAAAAGCAAAGGCAGTGGGCGAGGCCCCGGGCTGTGTTGATGAGATCATTAATGAACTGTCCTTTGGCTTTCTAATTATCTTGAAAGCCTGATTGAAGAGGGGGCTTCGCTGAACCTAACTAACTCTTGTGTCATTCTCTGTCTTCCCAGGCTTAGTGGCCACTCCACGCTGGCACTGTCTCAAGCCACCTCTGGTCAATTAGAGCTGTTTCTGTCTGCGTTGCCCTCCTCTCTGGCACCTCCAGTTGGGATCTGGGGTACCTGGAAGCTCACTTGCCAGGAGCTTGTGGAAAGGGGAGAGCATCAGAACCCGTGTCTTCCCTTTGATCTCGGGCTTTCGGGATTTGGAGTTCACCCTTTGGCTCGCGCTGTATCAAAGCACTTCCCATGTATGGTAACGGGGAGCCAGTATACAATACCTACTTACAGTAAAGGGGAGATGGTATAAAATGGCTGCCTCCAGCACCATCCTCTCTTGCTTTGAGAGTTGCCTTGTGTTCTTCCCCCAGAGCATGTCCGTTCCCTCTGATATCCCCTCCTAATGTAAGCTACAGAGGGAAGGAGGGAGCACGTGCAAAGGAGTCCTCAGAGAATGCACCGGAGGACCAGTGATCTCTCCTGGTGACCGACATACAACACGTTTTTAATGCCACTTGTGGACCTTGGACTTGATGCCCACTCAAGGGCTGTAGCCGCAAACATTAGCCAGAAAGCAGTCATGAGAACCACAACTGTATAATGTCTGTGTCGCTGACTTGCATCACGACCATGAACAACGAATGTGAGAGAAGCAGCTTAGGCGAGGAGAATTTTAACTTGACTCATGGTTTCAGAGGTTTCAAGCCACGGGTGTTCGGTCTCACACACACTGGGCAGATCATCATGGTGGAATAGGAGGGCTGTCCACTCCAGGGTGGATATGAAACAGAAAACAGGACAGGAAGAAGCCAGGGATGATATGGTCCCTCAAGGCTCACCTCCAATAACCACTTGCCCCAGCTAGACCCCACCTCCCAGAGTTCCTAACACAGCATAGCCAGCCAGGGACCAAGTACTCAAAGCACAGGCCTCTGGGGACGTTTCGCACACCCAGTCTACAACACTGTCTCTGTCTAGAATACTGGGTGTCACCCTTAAATCACTAGCACCATTACCATTATCCAGGTCTGAGCTTGAAGATCAGACCCTGGACCTTTGACCTCCTTATGTGGTGTCATTGAAGTGTGTACACCAGAACTCAAGATGGCAACAGCATTACTCGGTGCGTCTTCTCGAGACTGACTGCATCCTTCCCTAGGGCTCTGATTCTCCTTGATCCTGGTGTCTTCCTGGTTAAGGTAGCATGTCTTGGGTAAATATGAAATCTACTCAAAGCCCTTGGTGAAGTTATTTCTTCTGCCTCCACTCTTGCCTTGCCATTTTCAATATGGCAGCTGGCCAAGAGGAAGCGCTGATGATCCCTGGGTCATTCTCTGGGGACTGGCTGAAAAGTCCTATATCCTGCGGTAGCCAGCCCACGCCTGGCCTCTCCCTGTGAAAGTGCTATTTCATCTCACGCCTCGCTACCTGTGACTTCCTTGTCTCTTGCCTACAGCAAAGGGGAAGCCCTTGATCCCAAGACTGCGGGCTAGCAGTGGGAAGACCTCTCCACCTTAACTGTGCTCTACGTGCACAGTTCCGGGTCTACCTGGTGGTATATGGTGTGTGTGTGTGTGTGTGTGTGTGTGTGTGTGTGTGTGTGTGTGGTGGGGAGTTGGTGGAATTAGCCTCAAGCAACCAAAGGGATCTATTCAAAAGACTGACCATTCCCTCTGCTAGCAGTTCTCATCCTTTGAGTCACGAGCCCTTTGAGGGTAGAACGACTCTTTCACAGAGGTCACCTAAGACCATCAGAAAACACAGATATTTATGTTACAATTTGAAACAGCAAAATTAGTTATGAAGCAGCAATGAAAATGCTTCTATGGTTGGGGGGTGGGGTCACCACAACCTGAGGAACTGTATCAAAAGGGTCACAGCATTAGGAAGGTTGAGAACCACCGCTTTAGACTCTATGTGTGCTGAAGTTTCCACCAGCTTTTGACACGCAAGGGGCTTTTTCAAAGTTTCCATCTCTCTTTTTCCAAAAAATATCAGCATCCCGATTGTCTCTTCATTACCTTCTCAAAGGGACTTTCAGTTTCACACGCAAAGGTACTGGGCGGTGCCTTTGTTTCTGTTTACCTTCCCAGAAACAAGCAAGTCAGAGATAAAGCAGCTTGTGGGAAGTTTAGCAAGCGATATCCTCTGGTTATCTCTTGTACCGAACACTGATTCAAATTTGGGGATATTGCGGAGTCACCTTCCTGTTCTCTCAACTTCTGTATTATTAATCACCATAAAGATCCAAAATAATAATAAGTCAAAGTTCCTTTGCTCAACACTCAGAGAGACCATACGTTGTCAAAATCACTGGGACCTTTTTGGCTGATGTTGAGCCACTGCGAGCTAAGTGATGTGTGGCTCTGGAGGGCGTGGCTGAGGATGCGCAGGTAAGAGGTTCCCTGCAGAAGTTTGACCTGAGAGTCTGCAAAGCTCTGAGCTCAAAGCTGGCAGCCCCAGCTTCATTCAGATACCAGGGCAAGCCCCTAATTTAGCCAGATTTAATTTCCAACTTTTATAATTCATTTAAAATTTGATCAACGAGTTAATTTATGGCAAGGCCAAGAGGTTTCTTGCTAGCTCATCTGGCGGGCCCAGGCATTATAACTTAATTTATGATTAAGGTGGCCAGTTATGATGGAGTGCAAAGAGGTGGGTTCTCGATTGGGTTTTGGAGTCTTAAGGTGAGTGGAGAGAAGGCTGGGTGCTCCAGGCTTTCATTGCAGAGACTGGGACTTGGGCAGAGGTCCGCAAGTGGTGGCGCATTGGAGGAAGGCAGATTTGACTGTGGTCATCCATCAAAGGACCTTCACAAGGACTCATATGGCAACTCCAGACCGGGACAAGCTGTGCTTTTCCAATGACCCTTAGACATTGGGACATACTGGGCAAGACAGGAAGGTAGCCAATCCCAGGGTGGGCTCCTGTACCCTCAGACAGACAGAGAGACAGACAGACAGACGGACAGATACTCTTGCTAGCACCCAGTTCTCAACTACACCATTCAGCGCCCAGAACACCCAGTACCCAGAGCACCCAGCACCCAGAGGCTTCCTTTTACCCCAGTTTCCTTAGGTCAGTCATCTGACCAGGAAACATATAACCAGCACAAGACAGAACCAGAGATGGAGAAAGGGTATTATCCTAAAACTACACAACTTCAAAGACGTACCTGTTCTGTAGTGCTACAGCTCAAGAGATCCCAGCTCGTCCATTTAAACTTCAAATATCCTACAAGACAGGAGTCATTATTCCCATCCAGAAGCAAGTCTCTGAAGCCCAGAGAAGTGCAGACATTTGTTTAAGGTGACCTTAACCGCTGATGGGAAGGTGGCAGTGGAAATTTGATCTCAGGATGGACAACTCTAGAACTTCATGCTAATTCATGAGATGCTAGAGATTTAAACTAAGCCCATGGCTTAAGGATCTCCTCTACCTATTCTCAACTCACCTTTCCAGATGCAGTCTGAGTGCTGTCCATTCTCCCATCCATCATCCATCCACCCACCCACGCACTCTCCCATCTATTTATCCATCTGTCCATCCATCAATCCATCAATCCAATCTATCCACTCACCCATTCATGTATCCACCTATGTGTCCACCCATCAATCCACCCACCCATCCATTCATCCATCCATCCATTCATCYATCTGTCCGTCTGTTTGTCCGTGCCTCTTTTCCTAGAAAAGGAAGGGTGGAGTCCTGACCCAGTCTTTATACTAAGACTTCTAGGGCATCTGGGTGCAAATTAAAAAACCATGCCTGGCAATCCAAACCTTTGTGGGAAAGTACAGTTCGCTCTCTGTGGAGCACCCCAATCGTGGCAGTCCTGTCCTCAGATCTCTCGTGTTTCTAGGCTCAGTCCTCGTGCATTTTCTCCAAAGCCAACTCACTCACACCTCACTTTCAGCTCCGTTCCCCCCCCCTGCCCCCCAGCCCCACCCTGCCACGTCTATGGGAGGCCCCTTGCCCCACCTTCAGACCTCTCTGATCACCTACCCCTCTCTTCTGTATCAAAGCTATTTGCAAGCAAAGCCTGCCCTCCTGCTAGCATTCTGAAGACTCCTTCACCCCAGCAGCCAGGGGCCATCCATCATCCTTCTAGCCTTGTCATTAGCATACCAAGGCTGCGGGGGGGGGCGGGGGGGGCTTGGTGCTGTGCCTGGCGCCTTAGCTTCCTTCACGGTTAACCCTCTCAGCCACCTTGCCAAAGGGTGCTTGCTGTGTCCAGCCCCATTTTACAGATGACATAAAAGAGGCTGAGAGAGGTTCAGATGGCACAGCCAGTACGCCAGAATTTTATGTACTCGAAGGCCACTGTACTAAAATTACTATTCACACACCTAAGGCATTGCTGATGAGCGACCACTTTTCCTGATGATGCTTATACTTAAAAATGGCTGACAGAGAAGGAGGCTTAATCAAAAGCTAACAAACACTCCAGCAATAGCTCGCTAGTGACCGCGCCCTGCTTTGGTAGTAGAATTTGGGGGGGCTCTAAGTACAGTTGACAGGATATTGCTGCCTGGCTGACCTGCCAGGGTCACCCTGCCCATTTCAGGAGACCCTTTCCTATCTGATGTTCTTTTCTGACAAGAAGGATATGACACACTTCCCCTAATGTGGGTCGGGGACAGATTTTAGCCTTTCTATTGCATGTATTATAGTTGTGGTTTTTATAGCTCCGTGAATGGTCCTCAGCCGCCCCCAGCTTAAGGGCAATGGGTGTATTAAATACAGCTATGACATGAATCAACAAGATTTTCTTGAACATCGTTACCTCAGTTTTGTAAAAGGTAATAGACACTGCATTCAGGGGCGCGGTCCCTGCACATTTAACAGAGCCCCGTGTTGCCTAGTATGTGCAGAGGGAAGGAGGGAGTTGCTTTGGAGACAGACACATAGACAGACATGGACGGACGGACAGACAGACAGACAGGCGCGCGCACACACCACACACACACACACACACACACACACACACACAGGCGACCTGTCTCCACAGCTACCACTGGGCTAGGACCCATGGTCCTTACCACCACCCTCCCTCAGCCCTCTCACCGCTCCCCCACACCCCCCATCCCACCCCCACCCCACCCCCCAGCCAGGAGCTCAGGAACAAAGGGTGCAATGAGCAGTGTTGACTGCTCATTCCACCAGGGTCCTCTTCAACCTACTTCCTGTGAGTCCCCCTCTGATGGCTGTTGTTCAGAAACTGTGTCTCACCATGGATGGCCACGGCAGCCCCATGGATTCTGTCTTACACACACTTCCTGAATACCACTGTGTGCCTGGCACTGAGTTAGGCTTACAAGTTCCCAGTCATGTTGCGGACTTATTTAGGGCTTTCTGAATGACAAAGCAAAGATGTCCTCATGTTATTTGTCCTCAGAAGGTCAGCTCAACAGAAGAATAATTTAAGTACCTGAAATGACCTGGTATTAAGTGGAGAATGAGGTTTTGTTTTTGTGTTTGGTTTTTGGTTATTTTTTTTAAAAAAATACATGTGATCTGTCTTACTATCCACAGCTCCTCCAGGAAGAAAAACCAACGTGTCTCAGAAGCTTGTCCAAACCACACAGCAAATGCATGGCRAAGTCTGGCCTCAGGCAGGCAGGCCCAAGTCCAAAAACCCCTGGGATGTCTTCCTCTCTTGCATGGGCTGAAGAAATTCTATGCAAACTCTCAACGGCATACCACCCAGACTCCACATGCAAACTCTCATTAGCTTTGCTGTGCACCGTCCTCTCTCCCCCGCCAGTCCATCTTACTTAACTCTCATTGCTGTGTACCACAAAGCAAGTTTCAGACATCAGGAAACTCTAGCCCTAAGCATACCTAAGCCTGGATGGAGCTTAGTGGGGTACAGACTTGAGAGGCTCTTGGAGGAAGAGGAGAGGCCTTGGAATGCTTCCCCCTTACCCAGGGTGGAAAAAGTGCTTTGCACATTTAGGAGTAGATGGGGTGAGAGGGTAAAGTTGAGAAAAGGGAGAGGACAGGGGGAAATTGGGACCGGCAGAACTCAGAAGCTTCAGCACGCCTCCAGATTTCCTTTGTCCAGGTACGACTGTACAATTCTGGTACCTTTGGCAGTTATTTCTACCACCCATGACTATCTCTGGCTCTTATTCTTTCTAACATAAGAAAGGGTCTATATCTGCCAAGAGCTAGACTGAAGTGCTCCTCTAGCGGGAAACTCAAGAGGACAAAGGACTTGAACAGATATTTTACAAAGACAGACAGATGCCCGCAGACGCAGCACTCAGCTTCCTGAGTTGTCAGGAAAATGAAAGCTACTAGGACTTTGACATCCCACCACACGCCCACTGGCATGGTTAAAACTAAAGAGAATGACAGTGACAAATGTGGACAAGGCAGGAACTGGAGGCCTTGGAGCTGATGCAGAGATGGTGGAGGGATGCTGCTCACTGACTTGCTCTCCATGGCTTGCTCAGCCTGGCTTGTTATACCATCCAGATCCATTTCCACTTTCCAGTGCTGCCGGCCTCTGGACGACTGGGCCTTCCCACAGCGATCAGCCATCAAGAAAACACACTGCAGGCTTTTTTTCAAACCAACCCTATGGCAACAATTACCAATTAGATTCCCTCTTTCCAGATGTGTCTGGGTTTGTGGCCATAACCAAAACAAGACAAGACAGCACAAAACAAAAACAAAAACAAAAACAACCAGCACATTATAGGATTCCCTGCCTTACATGTATTATTTATACCACTGTGGCCATTTTGGTGGGCCCTGCCTGGCTCCCATGACCACAGCTTTGCTGACAAAAATGTGATTCACAGCACTGGTGTGAAATCAAGTGATGTGGCAAAGGTTGGTTGTTTCTGCAGCACAGTGGGCCTCATCTCCAGGGTCCCTTTCTCTTCAGAGGTTTTCTTAAAGGTGTATTGGTACTTACGGGACCCAGCTTTTCCTTCCCACATCTTCAGACATGTCTCCATTGCTCTGTGAAACAGATAGCCTGATCATCTTACAGGAAATGAATAAATGTAACAGTAGAAACTTGATCTGGCCACTGAGCGTTTACTCTCTTCTTGACTTTTTTTTTTTTTTTAAATAAGCAGCAGGAAACCGGTTTTGATTTTGAAAGTAAGCTAACCAACAAAGTGAATTAGGGCCCATTTCAATTCAAGCAATAACAAACACAACTTAATTCCGTTTTTGAAGGAAGGATGAAAAAGCATGGAGATCACGGGAACAGTAGCTCCCCCTGGGATCACAGAAAGCTTTGAGTTGGCAAGCAATGAAGAATCTTCCCTGAGAAGTTAGCACACAAGGGGAGAAGCTCAATCCCTCGGATGACAGAGAATCTTCTTTCAAGTCTCCATAAGACCCAGTGCTGAGATCAGCCATCAGAGCGGGGAAAGGGTCAGTCAGTCAAAGCCATCTCTAGCTTCCCATCTTCGGCAGAGCCCACAGCCCTGACTGGTCTATGGTAACCAATCGCTGCCCTGTCACCGTCAGCAGCAGATCCATAGCATCCTAAATTGATGACCTGGTCAATGTGTCTGTCTCATTAGCATATCCAAAGGGCGTTGACTAAGGATTTGCCATTGGCTTTGGGAGTTAACAAGTAAATAAAAGTCCAATTGATTCAGCACTATTCAACAAATATTTATTGATCATTTTACCGCGTCCAATAATCACAGTTCATCTATGACTTTGTCCAAGATGAAGCAAGGGCTGGTAAAGTCCCAGGGATAAGAGGGTCAGCAGGGGACTGTCTGGCCACTAGATTTTTGTCAGCAAACACTTGGAATCACAAACAGTTGGCTCCTTGTACCCCAAATCATGGCGGCGCTACACATTATCAATTGCAGGCTTCGTGTTCTCAGTCCTGATGGCAATATTCACTCTTCCCCTCTGTCTGGCTTCTCTTGGGGTCTTAGCCTGAGGATCTGGACTCATTTTTATGGCTATATTAATATCCTTTGTGATGGCCCAGCTTGGGTTGAATGGATAATGACCTGCTATTGCGATTACCCTTCATTTTGCAATTTTAGTTCAATCAAAGAGCGAGGCTTAGGGCTTGTAGCCCTACCCAACTCTCGTGGGTTGAGGTCTTAACTCCCAGGACTGGGAGTCCCTGATGATCACACATGGAACTATTTAGTTACCAGACAGCTTCACATCAGGGAGAATTACACTAAAGCCGGCTTCTCCTGGGCCTGGGCCTCTAGACTGAGCATTTAGTTAACAGTGGGGAGGAGTGGCCAGGGGCCACACAGCTGAAGGCTCTGTCTGTACTTCACCTATCACATATGAGTACTGGTTGTTTCTTATTCTCATTTCACACATGTGGAAACAGAGGCACAGGGACCCAGGGACAATGAACTCGTCAATGGCAGAACCATATTTTGCCTTCTAAAAGTCTGACCTTAGAATCACAATGACCTTTAAGAAGCTTAGCCCCTAGCAGGGGGTCTGGAGGGGCATGTGTGCCAAACAGTGTTCTGACAAAAGGTAAAGCCATGATGGGATGAATCCAGGGAGGGAAATGGGCTCAGATGAATGTAGGGAGACCTATGAAAATTAATCTTAGCCATTTAAACAGCATTTTAAAAGTAATTTTTAACAATTTAATTTCTGTATTTTGTCCGCATGTACATCTGTGAACAGCATGCATATCTGGTCCTTTAAGAGGCAGGAAGAGGGCCCCAGATGCCCCTGAAATTAGAGTTACAGAGGGTCGTGGGCTGCCATGCAGCCATGTGGGTGCTGGAAATTGAACCTGGTCCTCTGGGAGAGCAGCCAGTGCTCTTAACTGTTAGATCATCTCTCTAGCTCCCAATTTATTGTTTTTTTTTTCCTTTTACAGATCTACGAGGTCTCATATAAACCAACAAGCAGCAAGCAGACAACAGCATGCGTATTATGACCCTATTTAAGTAACCACAAGAGAGCTACGAAGAAGAGCTACTTGAAGGAGGTGTATAACCCTCCCTGTATGTCCCTCTGAGGAGGGAAGAAAGGTAAGAAAAATGATGGGGAGAAAGTTTTCTGATTCAGCTTTGTGGTCATGACTTGCCTGACCCCCCCCCTTTTTTTGGAGACGGGGTTTCTCTATGTAACATAACAGCCCTGGCTTGGCTGTCCTGGAGCTTGCTACGTAGATCAGGCTGGCCTCAAAGTCACAGAGATTCTCCTGCCTCCGCCTGCTGGGATTAAAGGCATATACCACCATGCCTAGCTCCTCTGACATTTTTCAATAAGAATGGTATATTCATTTCTTTTTATGTCTCTGTGACCAAAATACCCAAGGGAAACAAGGAAGGGAGAGGGCTTTATTTTGGCCCCCAGTCTCAAAGGGTGACACCATTATACTCATTCGGTCCCATATGCTTGGATAAGATCATCACCGTGGCTGGAGCACATTGCAGAGGACATTGTTCCCGGCATGGCTGACCAAGAGCGTGAAGTAAGAGTGGTCAAGGATGCTGTAAGCTCCCACCTTGTCCTCTTCCTCCATCTCTGCCCCACTCTCTGAACCTCCCTAAGCAGCACGAGCATCTGAGGACCCAACACTCCAATCAGGAGCCTGGAGGAGAGAACACACATTCAAACCATAACGAATGGATTCGGGTGTTTTTTAGGGTGTCTTATGATGCGATGCAGCTCTATTAAACAGGAGTAAATGCACTCATCAGGATGCCAAGACACTGGGCTTTTAATTGCAAAATGATAGTTACCTGGGAAAACGCTTTGATGATTCCTCAAGGTAGTGAATGTAGAGTGAGCATTCCACGTAGCAATCCCACCACAAAGCCTGTGCAGGTGAGTACTGCGCCACTCGCTGTAGATCCAAGGTGCTCCTCAAACAGTTAAGTGGATGATAGACTATAGCCAAGCCACAAAGTAGAGTATTATTTGGTCTTTGAAAGGAGTTAAGAATTCAGCCAGGCTACCGCATCGATGCTCCTTGCAGACGCATTCCTATGGTATGCTAAGGTGATGGTGATGCTAAGGACAAAAGCCAACCCTAGAAGAGTCTACGTGAGTCAGATTTTTCCTTCACCGTCATGACCCCCAGGTACAGCAACTGAAAAGGAAGAGGAATCACCCAAGGCTCATGATTTCAGAGCACACTCTTTCTCTCCATGGACCCTGGTGAAGCCGGTGCCTGTGCACAGAGGACCTGTCTCATAGAAGACAGAAGCAGAGAAAGAGACACAGAGGTGGAGCTGTAGGTCAGGTAAACCCTTCAATGGCCCACCTCCAGTACCCTACTTCTTCCAGCTAAGGCCACGCCCTCTGAAGCTTCCTTCTGAAAGAGTATAACCAGCTGAAAGCCAATTTTTCAACAGCTAAACATGGAGGTTATGGGGCGGGATGGGGTGGGGGGTAGACAATTCTAGTTAAACCACCATGCGCTGTGAATTTCATTTATATTAGATGTTCAGAAACAGGAATGGAGATCTACAGAGTTGGGCTACAGATGTCAGTCTAGTGCTGAGAGTGAGGAAGGAGCATGAGAAAAGGCTTTCCAGAGTAAGAGCTCCTACTGAGGTAATAAAGATGCTGCAAAGTCAAATTGCCAAAATCATGGCAGGACTCCCAACACACTAAGAACTACTGAACTTTTTTGTTTGTTTGTTTGTTTTTTGTTTTTTGTTTTTTTCTTTTCTTTCTTTCTTTCTTTCTTCCTTCTTTTCTTTTCTTTTCTTTTCTTTTTTTTTTTTTTTTTTTTTTTTTTTTTTCTTTTTTTTTTTTTTTTTTTTTTTTTTTTTTTTTTTTTTTTTTTTTGAGACAGGGTTTCTCTGTGTAGCCCTGGCTGTCCTGAAACTCACTTTGTAGACCAGGCTGGCCTTGAACTCAGAAATCTGCCTGCCTCTGCCTCCCAAGTGCTGGAATTAAAGGCGTGCACCACCACCGCCCGGCTAGAACCACTGAACTTTAAGCAGGCAAATATTATGGTATGTGAAATATATCTTGATGAAGCTCTCATTTCAAAATATAAATGAATGTGCTTCTTCAGGGACTGTTACAGACTATAATAACTTTTAAATACCAGTTATATATTATGAATGAACATATTTACTATGAAACATTTAGATGATATAGAAAGGCATAATTAAGGAAATAAAATCAGCAGAGACTGAGTACTTTTTAATAAAATAATATTCATTTTTATTAAAACTTCATAAAATGTGGAAATCTATCTAAGAGGACACAAACCTTGCTTACATCTGAGAGCCTTGGTAACCAGTTCTGTTTGCTTCTTATAGAAGATCTCTGAACATTTTCTGTGCATATGTAATTGTAGATTTATAATATATTATTCATGTATTACACATATATAGTTAAGACATCCATTTGCACATCTATACACATTTAAAAGTAAACCTCTCTCTATTGTAAAATTACATATATGGGCTTTGGGTATAGTACAGTGTAGTGTGTATAGTACATACAAAGCACTGGGCCCAATCCCTGGCACATATATGTGTACATAAACATACTCTTTTAAAGATAACTGAGATTACAAATACTGATTATGGTGTTTGCCTTTTCTTTTGATATGTGTGTGTACATGCACTAGATTACATGTTCATGCATGTGCGTGCATTCACATGTGCACATGGAGACCTGAGGTTGACATCCGGTSACGTCCCCAGCTGCTGGCCACTTTATACACCGAGGTGGGTCTCTCGCAGAGCTCACCATTTCATCAGGTATGGCTAACCAATTTGTTCTGGTGATTTCCTGCTTCTCTCAAATAGAGGTTGGATTTACAGGTGGAGTGTCATGTCTGCTTGGCTTTTCCATGAGCTCTGGGGATCTGAACTCTGGTCCTCATACTTGCATGCTGAGAACTTTACCCACTGAGCCACCTCTCCACATCCTGACATTTGCTTTGGATCCTGGAGGTCTTTCTGCATCAATGCCCATGGGCCGAGTTTGCCTTTGAACAGCTGTGCACCACTGCACAGGTGGCTGTCTGCTCTTCACTTCCTCATTGTCTCCTACTTTGCTTTCTGCTGCCACTCCTGTCTCCCACATCACATACAACCATAGGCGATTTCCAGGAGGCGTCCTCAGGTCAGATGTCAACAGGACACAGAATGCTGCTGATCCACGCCCTCCCCAGGCTTTTGGTTTCATGAAAGAGCCAATTCCTACTCCTGGTGGGACATTCTAAACCAGAATCAGAATACACAATAAAAAGGTCTCTTCACCTCATAGCATCCATCCTTGTCATAACCTAAACACAACACACACACACACATACATATATGTATACATGCACAAATATTTACACATATACACACAAAGACACGTATAAACATGTATCAGAACACATACATACATATATATATACCCACACATGAACATACACATATATACACATACATATACAGACATGTATATACATATATGCACATAAACACATGTACACACATTTTATATGCATGTACACACATATGTATACATATACACATGCATATACATATAGACATGCATACACATATGCACACAAACACACACGTATGGACAGATACATATATGCATGCATACATTTTACATACATATACACATTTATATACATGCAAACACACATAATCACATATACACAGGCATAGCATACACATCTATACACATGCATGTATACACACATATACATGCCCCCCCCCCACACACACACACACTCATAAACATTCACTCGACTGGCTACAGTAGGAGAAAGTTGCTGGGCTTTGAATTACACAAGGTGAGATCAAATCCCAACCTCAGCTTTCATCTACAAACTGGATATTGGAGTTGTGCCCTCTCTCTGACCTACAGCTCCTGGCTCTGCACTGAGGATGTCATTAGATGACATTGGCCTCCGGCAGTTTTAAGGGCAGCAGGTAGAGTCTGGGCTAAGGTAGATGCTTACACTTGTTTAGGGGTTCCAAAACTCCAGTAATGAAGATAAGTAATGTTTTGGCATGCTAGCTTAAAACTGGAGAGAGCCAGCCAGGGAGGCTGCCTCTGGCTTTTACAAGTCGTTTTACTGGACTGACAAGTGAAATTTTAAAGGGCATTTGTTGAATCCTTGATCCACACAAAACTGCAAACACTATTGCCCGGTGACTGTCTTATCATCCTTCCCTCCCGCCGTGCTGTTATTCTGGTTACTCTCAGAGGAAATGGAACTCTACTCTGACCCATTCATCTGAATGCTAGGTTTGAATTACACAACAGGAAGTTTCTGTTTGTAACATAATAGAGCCCAATCATCAGTCTACTATTGATAACTCATTATGTGTTGCTTCTCCTGAGCCTCAGCTCAGAGATGCTTTTTGCCATAATGATTCCACACCACTTCGATAATGGCCTCCTGACGGTGTCAATCAGCCCCCTCCCGTGTCCAATAATATTATTCTGCAATCTGTCTTGGGAGGATGCTTAAAAGCTTTCTCTCATTTTCTCCATTTAACTCATGTATTATCTGAGATTTTACATTAAATGGCCATTCTTAATATCCCTTGGTGTGTCACCTCTTCTTGAAAGGACACTGACACAGTACTTACCCTATTTTGAGTCTATACTAATCGAATCGGCCTCCCCCACTTTGGCTGAGAGCGGTGCGTTCCACACAACAGCATTTAATCTGGACAAAGAACTTAGGAAAAGAACAAAAACAATTTAAGCTGCAGTTGCTTAAATGGGAAGGTGATTGAGGCAATTTGTTTCATAAAAAGGAATTAGGAGATATTGAAGTCAAGTTGTGGAATGAAGGTCAAAAATGCTAGGATTTATCGCGCCCTAGACAACCCACAACAATGGAGCTTTAAAAGCCTTAGCCTGGCAAATGGCGGATAAACATCTGGGTTTTGATGCAAAGGAGAAGAAAGGCAGCTAAGGCTTCCAATCTGCACTGTGATCTAGTGATCTAGTAATTGAAAGGCCCCGAAATCCACCCGGAAATCCTGTTGCTTCACCTAGTCCTCAACCAGGTTTAATCTGCCTCCCCATGCTGTGGAGGGCTAGAAGCCCAGAAGTCCACTGAAATATCTATCTTTTCAAAGGATCTGTGGTCATCCAGCACCCTTCCCTGCCAATTCAAAGGGAAAATAAAATAAAAATGGAGATGCTGGAGTCCCAACCCGGTTACTCGGCAACTGAACAGAACTGTCTATTTGCCTCGAGGCCTCTGGGATGAGGCATGTTTTGATTTGAAGAGTCAGGGACCCCCCTCCAATGTGCAGGCTGATTTCTTTCTTGGGGAGATAAAACTTTGCTTCTCACTAAAAGATTGGGGGCAGGACATGGGATGCTGCTGCAGACCTGACGAAGAGGCGATGCTCATTCCAATCTGAGGGTGCCGTTTCGGAGAGGAGGGCAGGCAGCGAGCATCAGCCATCCTGGTGACATGGGTGTCAGAGCATCAGCCATCCTGGTGACATGACATGGGCGTCAGCACTCACAGGAATGGACGACACAGGCTGACCTACTCAGAATCCAAAAACCAGTAGAACAGAGAAAGGAGATGGTCCTCATCTCTGGAGCTAAGTCGATCCAGGTTTGAATTCTGCCTTGGCCACGCAGTCACTGTGTTACTTTGGGCGAGTCACTTGCCCTAAAGATAAAACTGAATGTATATGGCAGGATTAAAAAAAATCTTATACATATATGTGACACAACCTCCACGTGTTGCACATAGTAGGTGTGCATCTATGGGTCCAGTATAAAACACACACCCTTCTGTGGCCAGTTGTCACCTGATGGACTGCCTTAGCTAAAACTCCCTATTATCGATCACATTGCAGATTGATTTCTTTATTCCATTTGAAAACAATGGGTAAAACACACCAAGAACTAAAAATGATAGGAAAATTTACAGATTGGAATTTGCTTTGCACTCTAAACATTAATCTTCAGAAATGCCTTCTTGCCTCTATGATTACCAGAAGGCCTCTGGCAAACGCCATGGCGGAGCAAGCCGCTGTCCCACCTCCTTCATCCGAAGGTATTTATTTTATTCTCTGTTTGCATTCTGGCTCCCGGAGTCTCTAGGCTGGCATCATGTTGGATGATAAATCCATTTGTTTGGGCAACTTCAGGAGGAATTTACCCAGAAAACTGGCTGGAGTTGCCTCTGAAAAAGCCAAATTAAGTCTCCAGCAGACTGGGGTCCCTTCCAAATGAGTTCCCAGTAGGCAGGAAGCATCCGGTTGGGTACCGTGTGCAGCCTACATTTGAGAGGCCCCAAATCATGAGGAACAAAGACCACCAAACCATTGGCAGGTGGATCGATTGGCAGATATCAGATTGCATTCTTTTGTCTGCTGCCCAGCTTATTTCAAGCCCTGTCCAACCTTTGTGGAGGAACTAGCTTAAAGGCTGACAAATTTCCCCTCCGTAAGAAATTGCTCCCGTAATTTGTCTTTTCAGCTGAGCTTCTGTGGGCCCGTGTAGCATAAAAAAAAAAAATGTTGTCCTTGTCACCTGACATTTTTCCAGCCAGCCTGACACCCCCCGGGCTTCTCAGCAGCTCTCTCCAGCAGGAGCTGTCTGCAAGCTCTTAGCACCACCAAATAATTGAGGGTGACACATCTCTTGTTCATTGTTTTTTCCGGCCCTGCAAAAATGCAAATATTTCATTGTAGTCATTAATTTTCCCATCCTTTCCTGCAAGCGTCTCATCGGTGTGATCTCATGAAAAAAAAAGGGGGGGCTGAAGGCGTGATTACAAACTGGTGGCACCGGGCTTCTGCCCACGGAGGGGAGAATCTCATCAGATCAAATCTCAGGGAGGTGATCAATCACACTGGCTGACAACCATTTTGCTTCGTTTGTTACAGATGTGAACATGCTTAATTATTTGTAGTGTAATTAGTTCATGAAATGTCAGGAAATGTCAAACTGTGTTCACAGCTCAGACTTTTTTTTTTTTTTTTTTCTCACCACAAAGAGCGGCGAGAGCAAGTGTCACTGGGAAATGGGAAGGACGGACGGTGGCTACAGGCAAATGAGGAAAAGACATGGGGGACAGATGAGGGTCAAAAATATTGAGATTAGGCATTTTGGAGAATTCAACTTTAAAAAAAAAAATTCAGGTGTGTATCAGACGAGTGAGATGTGACAAGCCAGGGGAGTTGGGGTTTGGGTTTGTTAGCCATGAATTTAAAAGCTATGGATTTGAATGTTAAGGGATGTCAGATTTGCAGCAAGATCTGCACCTGCAGAGACAGCCCCTCCCACACATCCCTGTGCCAGAAATCAGAGAAATTGTCTTCCTCCTCGGTGACTTATTTTTGTGTGGATACAAGGCCGGGTGTGGAGTCGGTCTTTGGCTGAAAGGGAACATCTAGCCATTGGAATAAAAGACACCTGCAGGCAGACTGGAGGAGCGCAAGCAGTATCCTCCGCCTTGGTGCTCATCACTCTGACACTAGCAAATTCTCCCCAAAGCAAAATAAATGAAATAAAATAAAAATAAAAATAAAAATAAAAGAAATAGCAAAGATTCCTGAAACAGGTTGGAGGTAAAGGCGTTTGATTCTTTTGCAAAGCTTTCCAGTGCAAAGCCCACCTGAGGTATATTTTGGTGTGACAGTGGCCCTTTTGACAAGCAGTATACACTTTCTGGTGATTGGATCTGTCTAGGGTTGTTTTGTTTTGTTTTGTAAAACTGGTCGACGGTTGGATGGTACTAAAGCTAAAGCTATCGAGCCACAAAACAAGAGTCTGTTAATTCCAAGAAGTGCCGTGACCTGCTTGTGAACTCAGGGCGCCACAGACACACCCTTAGACAGGCACCGCTCAGCAGACTGACTGCTTCTAGACAACCTGTTTAATAGAACCCAGAGACTTCCCCGCTACCCCACGGAAACACCCTTACACGAAGCTGAAGGAAAGTGAGTTGATTGACGCCCTACAGATGCTTTTTGATTGACAGCCTCCCCGTGAGTCTCTCTCAACAGCTCTGTCTGGTTAGTGGAACAGCTCAGCAACCTTCCGATGGCAGAGCTGGACGCCAAGGCTGGCCACAGTTGTTGAGTGCTGACAGACACTTGTTCCCCTGCTGGGGACTGGTCAGGTCTGAAGATCATACCCCCAAGATACTCAATTGCCCGAGAGCTTCATGAACTTCTTAAAGAACGATCAGCTAAGCCAGACTGTCTCTGGTTCATTCTATCTCTTCCTCACAGTTGTCCCGGGTCCATTGGCAAAGAGTTCCTGGAGAC
>BDUI01000028.1:235271-253738 GCA_002335545.1 Apodemus speciosus
TGATGGAAAATATCAAGAAAGCATTCACAACTATGGTTATGATGATTTGAAAGAGTTCTCTCACTATAGCGGCACAGAGATAATTATTTAAGGAGATTTGAAAGAACAAATTTCAAATTCTTCAATGAAGACAAAACAAACTGCTCAAACACAGCACTCTGCCATGCCTTGGCTGGATTTTACCAGTGGTGGAATATTGGAATTACAAAATGACTACAATAAGTGGGTTAGGTTGCAGTCATCATCTTGGGTGAGGTGAACTTCCAGAGACCTTCTAATCCTGATTTGAGAACAAACAGGCAAATTCATGTTTGGGTTCCTTTAAGCCCAAAATCATGGTCAGATGAAAAACTGTGTCATGACATATTGAGAAAACACCCATTGATTCTCCTCTGATCATTGATTTGTGAATTTAGGGGGATCTGAATCTAGGATGGATTTCACTTCATCTTCTTCTAAATATATCACCATTACCGTCCGAGTGAAGCCAGTGGTATAAAGATACCATCACATTTATACACAGCCAAATAAATCTGGGCTGGTGACCTCACGGTGCACAATTTATCATACAGCTGTCATCAGGAGCCATCTGTACAGGTTCAGGACGATAGGGCGACTTGTGGGACCTTTTCAACTAAGAGTTCTGTAATATGAACTTTCATTCCCCGTGGAGATCCTATCAGATCTGTCTCCCTCGCCTGCTTGCTTTTTTCTTTCTTTTGCCTGGATTGTGGGGATCCAGCTGCCAGCTGTCTTAGCTGATTTAAGGGGTGTGCTGATACTGGGCGCTGCTTTCGGTAGTTATCAAACTCACCAGCCAGGGGTCTGAGTGTCTGTTGGCCCTGAGGTGGGTAGCCTTGTCTTCTCCGCCCCCTGCCCCCCCCCCGTTGAATTCTGCAGAGAAAGGAGTGAACCCACTGAGATGCAAGCACAGCTGCGTCCCTAGCAGCTGCTGGCTAGCTGAGCAGGTTTTGTTTATCTGAGGAAATGTGGGGTGGTGAAGGAGATGCCCTGGACACTGCACTGACTGGGTTTCTTTCACAAGAACGGGCTCCCTGGGCCCCCAGAGTGACAGGAGAGGGGAATGGTGACTCAGCTCTGTGCAGGTCAGAGCCCCGAGACACTTTAGGACAGCTTTATTTCACCCACAGAGTCTGTCTGGGGCTTCCGTTAATCAAACACACCGTCGTGTCTTTCAGGAGCATTGTTTTATAAGCTATCTGTTTTCACCCTCATCCATTTGGATAGTTTCTGATGGAGAATCTTCTCAGAAAGGGCAATCCTGTAGACAGCACTGTTTCTGAAAAGGAATTTAATAGCAACCGCTAGGCTCTCAATTAGAGCCAAGTCATAAGGATTTGCCATTAATCTACAGCGGAGGCCAAGCTCCTTGGTTAAAAAAAAACAAAAACAAAAACAAAAAAAAAAAAGCCTGGTGTTTGCAGATTTCAAACACATCCTGGGTATCTCGGGGACACGCTTCCTTCTTAGATTTAGATATTGGAAATGCTAGCGATTAGACTAAAACAATCATTTTTATATCTATTGCTGATTGTTTTCTCTCTGCCAAATCCTCAGAGGCACTGAGTTCCACGTGGACCTGGCAAAGTGGGGCTTCTGATGGATCGAAACATACAAGATGTTGCCAGAGGACCGTATTGTTCAAGTCAACCATACATATGGGGTACAAAAGAAGGCCACTCCCAACCACTGTTCAGATAAGCAGGGCTTGTGACTCCTGTAATCACCTGCTGCAGGGGTGGCGCTTGGAGGCTTCCTCACAGCCTCTGCTGTGGTTCTGTGAAACCAGCATGACGCTTCTGGAGGAACTGAGCTCTTCTGGGGGAGCACCTGACTCTGCCTCCCTCCTAGGCTACAGGCTGGTGATTTAATGAACACAGCTTCGTAGCTAGGCCTCTCTCTCTCTTTCTCTCTCTGGTGTGCGTGCACGCATGTGTTCCGCGCGTGCGTGTTCTGCATCTGTCTGTTGATGCTCATGTGTGCATGTATATTTAAAGGGCTGTGCTTGTATTTGTCATAAAACAACTTCGGGTGTCATTCCTCTAGTGTCAATCTTTCACTGGTGTGGGGCTTTCAAGATGGAACTGTAGAGATGGTTCAGTGGTTAAGAGCACTGGCTGCTCTTCCGAAGGTCCTGAGTTCAACTCCCAGCAACCACATGATGGCTCACAATTATAGATATAATGAGGTCTGATGCCCTCTTCTGTCATGCAGGCATGCATACAAATAAATACACAAATAAAAAAAGAGTGACCCTCCTTTTTGTTAATGAATTTTCTTGTGATTGAACTCAGATCTTTGTACTTGGTAGTAGCTACTTTTACTAAACAAACCATCTCCCATCCCGAAGGCAGACATCCTTTACTTAAAACTGGTCCTTACCTCCAGGGACCACCCTGGACCCTCATGCTAAGTAGTGCTAGCTCTTTGCTTCTTCAGAGAATTCAACCTTCCAGGGTTCCCATGAGCCTCCACGGTCTCCTCAGATGAAATTATGAGCAACGATCAGATCTGAGCTGTTCCTTTGGTACAGCAAGATAATTTCTGGAGGCAAGACACCTGGCTGGCCTCGAGTGGTGATTAATTTTATGTGTTTAGGGTACAATCATCACGCAGAAGAAGAAAAAGGTTGAAGGGCTGTGATGATTGATGACGGGCAGGAAGGAGGTGCCTGTGGAGCTGTCCGACGCCATCGGCTCCTTTGATCACCAGCAGAAGCCCAGAGATAGCTGTGTTGCATCTGCCAAGATTAAAGGATGCCATAGGCCTTGCAGAATGCTATTCTCAAAACAGCTGGAGGACCACAACGCAGCAACATCTGGAGGTGAGAAAGATGTGTGTGTGTGTGTGTGTGTGTGTGTGTCTCCAAAAACAACACAAATCAATCTCTAGATGGCATTTAAGTTATGTTCAGTAAGAGGCAGGTGAATGGGGGATCCTGTGGCATGCTGCCCATACCACACCCCCTTTCAAGATGGAGGCAGCAGTGTGCCCCACCCAGCCCACACCCCAAGTTCCAATTCTCCATTCCACTCTGGAGCTGCTAACTCTGCTAACTGGATCACAGGTGCTTCTGAGCTTTGGCAGGAGGGGAGGGGCCTTTCTGGTCAGAAATCAAGACACGAAAGCAAGCCTCTTTTTGTTTCCTTTCTATCTGGGAGAATGTTGTGCTCACGGAAAATCCAGCCTGAGTCTGCTGTCTCTCTATAGTTTCTCAAAATACAACATCAATCCTTGACCCAGAAGAGGCAAAGTAGAGAACCTGCCCACATTTAACCAAGGAAGCCCAGGCGATGGTGGAGTTGCCAGAGAGCTCCTGTGCATGATGGTTAGACAATGGCTTTCCATTGTCTAACATTTTGTGTGAATACTTTGGGCACCCTGGAATCTGTCTCATGTGCTGTCTGGATTGGTTTCTAAGAGCATTCTCTCTTCACAGACCTCCACTGCACGGTCCGTTCCAAAAAAACCCAACTGAAGGCAACGATCATCTATATGGAAAAGAATATGATTATGAGATGGCAGCAGATGAGCTTCTTGTCCTCTAAACTTGTATTCATGTCAAAAGTGAGAACCCAAGTGGTACAGAGGTAGTCATGTGACGTCTTTCTGCTGCTCTGGTGACAGACTGCTAGCTCTCTCTTGAAGGTTGAAGCTGGACTCAGCAAGCAAGGACATTACTGAAAGGATGTATGGATTAAAGGAGCATTCCTAAAGCACCATTACTCAATCAAAGAGATTTAGAAATGGGATTCTTGCACCAACCCGAGGAGAAAATAAAATGCCCCTTTTGTACTTCAATTAGCAAACAATAATTTGGGTAATTGGGAGCAAATGTTTCCTCTTTTAGCATATGAATTCCACAGTTCTTTGGAATCCACAGATCAGCCCAATGCTGATCCCTGCAGGGTAGAAAAAAGTCTGAATCAGAAGGATCTGGGCCGCTCTCCAGCCAAGAATCCTAGAGATGAAAGCTCTAGGGACTACGATCATACTCCAGAGACCAGCACTCCCATCTGTGCCCCGTCCAGAAAATGCAACCTTCTCCTGGAAAGCCATTGTCTAACCATCATGCACAGGAGCTCTCTGGCAACTCCACCATCGCCTGGGCTTCCTTGGTTAAATGTGGGCAGGTTCTCTACTTTGCCTCTTCTGGGTCAAGGATTGATGTTGTATTTTGAGAAACTACAGAGAGACAGCAGACTCAGGCTGGATTTTTCCGTGAGTACAACATTCTCCCAGATAGAAAGGACGTCTTTGTTTTAAAGAGCAGAGCACCTAAAACCTCAAGGGAAAGGCTCTAAGATGTGGTAAGAACAGTAAACCAGCAACTCTAAGCTATTGTTCCAGCAGGCAGCATCCTCCGGAATGAGAAGCAAGACTGGAGATATGCAAGAAAAAGACTGTAGGCAAGCTTCAGTTTCGTTTCCTGGGGCCTTCGCAGACCCGGTCACATCTGAACAATATCCACCTTTCCAGGAAGGAATGACAGGACCATGGTAATCCTGGGAGACCAGCTTCTGCTCTGCCTCATGTGGTCCCCACAGACTTCCCAGGAGATCAAAATGAGCTTCTCTGGAAGGAGTGTGCCCTCTCTATTTGCATAGAACGGAGAGACTTGATTTCATGCTTTGTGTGTGTGCACGCATGCATGGTGTGTGTGTGTGTGTGTGTGTGTGTGTGTGTGTGTGTGTGTGTGTGTGTGTGTGTTCTTTGCAGACTGCAGGGTTTGGGTGAGTGCCTTGTTTATGATGGCGGTGGTATTTTACATGAAATGAGTTATTTATTCCTCATGATGTTCTTACAAGGTAAGGATTATAATTATCCCATTTTATAGATGAGCGTTCTGAGATTCAAGAATAAAATCACCTGACCAACGTCATGTAGTCACTAAGGGTGGAATCGGGCTAAGGGCTTCTTGCCCTTAGATCTGTGGAGCCTTTCTGCCTTGTACTTCAAAGGGATGGGGAGAACACAGGTGCGGTGCCTGGAAATGTGCTTTAAAATATTAACTCCTTAGATGCCAGGAAGCTAAGGGGATGGGTGCAGGGTGCTGGAAGGAGGAACTAGATCTTAGGTCCCAGAGAGATTACTGACAGTGTCTAAAAAAGTCATTCATTCGGCACACGTTTACGCAGAACACTCTCTAGGACAAGTCCTACCTCACTTCTGCTCCTTCCTGAAATGGACCATCTCCATTCCATTCCTTGAATATCAAGAAAAAAAGAGTCACCTCTCTTCACGTGTTGTGGAACCCATGCACTGCAGAGGGAAGCTGTGCTTCCTACTCTCTGACTGGTTGGGAGATCTGTCCTTCTGGTGGGAGCCACAGGGCTGTTAGACTCACCCCATAAGCACTGCCTGCTCACGGAGCCTGAAGGCCAACAGCTCAAGGCAGGCATAGTACCTGACCTTGCGGGAGCCTCAGTTTTACCGCCCTGACAACCCGCCATGGCAACCCGCCATTTTTGCTAGCATGTCCTATGACCTGAATCTGCGATCATTAAAAAGTTTCTAGAGTCAGATGGATGTTATAAACATCAGTCTCCTTCACTAAAAGTGCTCTGCTCTCCATCAGGTAGACACTTTGACCTTTGCTGAACATCATTAAGAAGGAGAGAATAAGCTAACTTGCTGCCCAAAAGATGCCTGACCTTTTTAGTGGATCAGGGCCCAGTGTGGAACCATCATTGAGGTTCACGTGCAGGAGGCAGGCAATCTGTGGACCCAGGCAGGTGACTTTGGAGGACCGTGGCCCATCTGGGAAGCCCCACACCGTAGCTAGAGCAGTTTGGGATTGGGCACGATGAATTGTAGGAGGCAGACCTGGTGAAGCACCACATACATCGACAACTCGCCCGCTTCATCTCTGAATGCAGATGTTGGCCTACAGTGTGTCCATGGGATCCAGTCAGCCAGAGGCTGGTCTGTCTCTTTACTCACTGACAGCATTTTGCCAGACGTTGTGGATGAGATCCTTCTTTGAACAAGGTTAATGGCAAGGAAGAAAACGTCAAAACTTCCCTAGTATCAGGGAACTGATATATTCTCATCGAAAAGATAGAAAACAAATCTCATACACACAATAAGTAAGTAAAACATACAGCCAATAAGATAGTGGCAATTCCTAAGGAAAAAAATAACCAAGAAAGACAGAGAGACAGGATGTAGCTGGGTGCTATACGCTGACTCTTAATTCTGGGAAGAGGCCAAGAGGGGGAATAGCAATTGGTTTTGTTTCTGTTCTCTCTTCTGAGCGAGGTAAGAATAAAAGACACGCTGCTGGCCAGGGCAGCCCACAGCTGAGGCACCCCTGCAGCCTCTTCTGTGCTTTGTAGCTAGACATTATTGCAATACAAATTCATGCTGGGCCTGAAGAGGCTGTGAGATCCACCCAGATCAAGGAAGCAGTCTTTCTTCAGTAAGAGCATCAAGCAGGTAGAAGTGTGTTACAGCAGGATTTATAACCATTAAGCAGGGAAGGTTGCAGCTAGCCTGCAGAAGATAATAGTAAATATAATAAAACAATACAATCTAATAGAGGCAATATTAGAGGAAATGATATGGTACAAGTATTTAAAAACCAATAGCATCTTCTATTCACTCTAAGGTAGGAAAGCTTTACAAAATTAGCAAAGACCTAATATGTGGCCTAATTGCTGACTGACTCCTATATTCCTTCCCTCGTTCCTTCCCTAGTCTGTGTCCTGTGACAGAAGCTCACTACTTCAGCCCAGTGGTTCCCAGAAGCATTTAGCTTCTAGAGATGGAACATTAGGGAAAGGAGGAGAGAGCACCTGCCCTCTCCTTTCTCTGCTTCACAGGGCAAGTCTGTCAGAGACCACGGCTCTACCTCAGCACAGTGTCAAAGGGCAGCCTCTCCACCTCCAGCTGAGCACTTCCATTTCATCCGTGGAGTAAAGCCACCCCGGCTTCACCAGCCTCTGCCTGATCCTGGCTCCTGAGCTTGACACGACGGCCTGGTCTAAGAGTTTTTAGCAGCTGTTGCTGTTTCAACTAAGCTATCTGAAATGGCTCTAAGTGGACTTTGGTCCGAGTGTGAACTAGCTTCCGGAGCTCCCATGTTGAGCAGTAGGAGTTATGTTTATAAAGTGTCCGGGTAATCCTCGTAAACCAGCAAAAGTGACATGCACCAATCCCACGGCATTCTTAGGACTTGTTCTTCTGCTTAGTTCCACAGGCTCTCCTTAATCCCCAACACCATTCTTCACCAAACGACCTATTTCTGCTCTCTGAGATAGTCTAGCCCTTGGCTTCTTGGTTCCAAGAACTAGGCCAGTGCATTGGTTCATTGCCTGTGTTTGAGGGCACACTTCACATCTGCCACGTGGAGCCCCCGGCCTTGTGGTCTAATAAATATGAGGTTTTATTTTTATTATTATTATTTTTTTTTTGCTTTGGTTTTTGGTTTTAAAAAAAAAAGTCATTTTGACTACCATCTTGGATCCTGTGATGTGAGAGAACCTAGGATGGTCCCTTGTCCTAGTAACTCATCGTACAGTGATGTCATAGATACCCAGCCAGACAACTAGCATAGCAGACATCTGACGTGATTGTTTTGGTCAGTATTCTGCTGCTGGGAAGAGACACTATAACCAGGGCAACTCTTATAAAGGAAAACGTTGCATTGGTGTTGGCTTACAGTTCAGAGGTTTAGTCCATTATTGTCCCGGTGGGAAGCACGGTGGTGCACAGGTAGATATGATGCTGGAGAAGTATGTTAGAGTTCTACGTCTGAATCCGCAGGCTTCAGGAAGAGAGAGACTTGGCTTGAGCTGCTGAAGCTTCTCAAAGCCCACCCCCAGTGACGCACTTCCTCCAACAAGACCACACCTACAATAACGCCACTCCCTATGAGTCTATGTGGGCCATTTTAATTCAAACTTCTACAATTAGGTAAAGCCAATAGTGAGCTATTTGTCATAGAGTCAGTCAGTCCTCAATAAACTGGTCTTGAATCAAGGCATAGAAATGCCCCTTTCCAAGCAACTTTGGTCTCATGAGTTAAACCAGTGTCCTTTGCTCCTCTCTATTCCTTGAATAGCAATGGCATAAAAATAAAACCATCTCTAAGAGTGAGCTGATCTGAGGTTTTTCCAACAGCCACTGCGAGACTGGCTCCTTTCAGCTCCTGTCCCAGGAGTGAGCACAGATATGAATGTCAAATACAGTATTCCCGGACTGTAAACTGTTTATGTGTGTGCTGAGCAAACCCCACTCATGGTGTGGGCAGGTCTCCCTGGCCCACCACGGTTCTTCCCTTCCTTGCAGATGTCACACAGTTATACGGTTCTCTTGGTGGCAGTGTGAGTCCTGCCTGGGTAGCAACAGCCCAGGAGGACAGGCCAGCCAGGGCAGGGGTGACTGCCTGCTACCATCAATTTTCAGTGAATGAGTGCTTGTAATTTTACCCAACACCTAGTTTATGTGCCTGGCAACCACCTCCTGGGCCAGTGTGGAGTTTGCGAAGCAAGAAATCAAATGTCAGAAGAAGTGCGGCCAGGCTGGCAGGAGGGCCAGCTAGGGGACCTTTACCTGCTGAGCTTGCAGCTGGCGCTGGAGCAATCAGAGGGTTCCTGGAATTCGCCTCATGTTGGGTGGCAGGAAGATTGATAGGAGAGAGACGGTCTGCACACATTGTCCCAGAGGCCTCTCTACATCACAGAGCACAGCACAGAGCATCTGAAGAATGTGGAGACAAAGAATAGCCTGGAGAGGCGCACAGCTGGCTTGGGACCAGGGAGCCACGGAACTGCTGTCTGGCAGCAAGCGCCGAGACGTGTGCCCTCTGTGGACTGGGCTCATCTAGGGTATGGGAGGGTGGCAGCATCCAGACGTCACAGGGTGCTTTGGGGGACTGAATGAGAGAGTTCACTTACATCCCTAGCAGAATCCCCGGCACATAGTGACTCCACAATGATCATCAGGCGATTGTTGTACTGATTGTGATCATGTTGTAGGTCTGGACTCTGCAGCAGTTTTCTTGGGACAGACTTAAACTTCCATACTCCATACATTCATATGGCATTGTCCTTTCAACAGAAAGAGGTGTTACCCTGGACAGGTAACACCATTGGCCCATTCTCCCTCCACCAGCAGAGCAGAGTCCCCCACTTCTAGCCTGATACAGTTCCCCACTTCTAGAAAGGTGCAGTCTCCCACTTACAGAATGATACAGTCTCCCCCACTTCCAGCATGGTGCAGTCCCCCAGTCCCAGCATGATACAATCCCCCACTTTCCTGAAGCCCTATCTTGTCATCGTACAGCAGAAACACTAGTTGTTGCCTTCCAGGGTCCATGTGAGTTTCTGTGGACATGGAAGATATAAGTTCTCTGGTGCTGTCAGGCATGCACTTAGACAATAGTAGAAAACGGCTACTAAGTACCCCAATGATCAACATGGTCCTTGACCATGGATGTCTGTCGAGACCCCCCATACAACAACTTTTATTCGAAGGAGACATCACCCAAAGGAAGCCCATAGCCTTAGGGCGGGTCACATCAGATCGCAGATTCAATATTCTCATATTCCCGAGCGGTGTGGATAAATCCCCATGAAGGGAAGAAGATGATCCAAGCTCCTTCCATGTTAAAGGAGGAGTCTCAGGCCCTCGTGACATCTGCAGGACCCATGGGCTCGGATAGCCTGGCAAGGTCAGGTCCAAACCAACCTAAACTGAGGTTAGGGATGTTGGAGATGAAGCCCAGTGCTGAGTGATGGCCATGCCCGTGCAAGGTCGTGAGTCTGGTCCCTATCATCACCATGAGAAAGAGGCAGGAAGGAGAGTAAAGGAAGGGAGAAAGGGAGAGGTGCAGAGAGAGTCAGACAGTCAGACAGACAGACAGACAGACAGACAGACAGACAGACAGACAGTAAGACAGACAGGCAGACAGGCAGGCAGTAAGACAGACAGGCAGGCAGGCAGGCAGGCAGACAGACAGACAGACAGACAGACAGGCAGGCAGACAGACAGACAGACAGACAGTAAGACAGACAGGCAGACAGCCAGGCAGACAGCCAGGCAGACAGACAGGCAGACAGACAGACAGGCAGACAGACAGGCAGGCAGACAGACAGGCAGACAGACAGACAGTAAGACAGACAGGCAGACAGGCAGGCAGGCAGACAGACAGGCAGGCAGGCAGGCAGACAGGCAGACAGGCAGACAGACAGACAGACAGACAGGCAGTAAGACAGACAGACAGACAGACAGACAGGCAGACAGACAGGCAGGCAGCCAGGCAGACAGACAGACAGACAGACAGACAGGCAGGCAGGCAGGCAGGCAGGCAGGCAGGCAGGCAGGCAGGCAGGCAAGCAGGCAGGCAGACACACACACACACACACACACACACACACACACACACATACTGACAGATGCACACAGAGAGGGCAGGGCTGAGGGAGTGAGGGGGAGACATCCAAAACCTGGAAGCCTGGAGCTCCTTTTCCTACTCCGGTATGTTTCAGCCACCCTAGAGAAATGAGGTAATGTTTGGAGATTATTTTTGGTGTTACTGTGACACAGGGGATGTCACTGCTGGCGTCCGGTGGTCAGAGGCCAGAAAAGCTGTGACAGGTCCTACAATGCAGAGCGTGCCCTGAGATCATGCATCAACCATCCTCACACAGCAGTGGACTTGCCCGGCTGCTGCCCATCCGCCAGTGTGCCCTGACCGGTTGGACTCAGGGAACTGCAGGAGGGACACAGACACAATCACATGGAGGACAGGGACATCTCAACATAGGTGCTTACCTCCCAGAACCTAACGTAGAAGCTGGGTGTTGACGGCTGGCTCTGGTCTAAACAATGTTTTTGGTGCTGTGTGGCACTGCACTTGGTATTGTTGACCCAGCCTGAGTCCCATCTTCTTTGCTAGTACATGGGAAGGCTCACCCTACGGAGCTGGGTATGGCTCTGTGTCTTGCTTTATCCAGTTATACATTGAGCCAAGGGAGTATCTGTCACTTTTGGAGATGCATCACAGGGCAGAACAAACATATCCATTCTTTCATTTTCCCAGCTTGAGGAGGAGGGCAGGGCATGAGAGACCATAAAACGACAAAACAAAACAAAACAAAACACAAGATTAAAAAAAAAATCATGGGACCTGTATCCTGTGTCCCCATGAAAAGGTGGCACAAGGCAAACCCAACACACATTTAACGACATGTAGTATGAGCGAGAAGTAACTTCCATTGGTTCAAGCCATAACACATGGGCCTTCTTCACGGACAAACCTTGTGGGCAGGAGAACTAGGCAATCCTGGGCAGTACTGATCCAGTCCTTGAATATCAGGGCTGGGGTGGGGGGAGCCTGGATTTCCCAGTCACCAGGGAAACAATAAGTTTAGGGAAATCTGAAATTCACAACTTCTACACACTGGATAGCAGTAGCTGCCCATTGTCAGAGCTGGGACTTCCTCTGTCCAGTTTGCCTTGGCAACGCGAAACCCGGTTCCATGTGTTTGTTCTCTTTTCTTAGCTATTGGGGGATCTGGGCTTGTAAGCCCTGAAACAATTAGTTTTGCTACATCACTGGGATGGTATCTCCTGTGTTGAGCCTGGGGATAGGAGAGATGGAGCAGACCAGCAGACAGAGCTGAAAGAGAGCAGGGAGAAGCGCAGGGGCAGTGAGAAGGGCTTCAATGGCTACTCCTCACTTCCGAGAAGGAGATGGAGCCACATAGCTGTAACCTCAACACTCAGCAAAGGAGTGGCTGGAGGGTTGCCTAGGCCACAGTGTGAGTTCTGGGATAGCCTGGACTACATGGTGACACCCTGTATTAAACAAAAACAGATGAATTAAATTGTATCTTTCAGCCACTAGAAACAATGAATTCATGAAATTCTTAGAGAAATGGATGGAGCTGGAGAGCATCATACTGAGTGAAGTAACCCAGTCTCAAAAGAAYACCCAAGGCATGCACTCACTGATAAGTGGATATTAACCTAGAATCTTGGAACACCAAAGACACAATCCAYCTACCAAATGCTGTCCGACAAGAAGGAAAGAGTGGACCCAGGTTCTGGAAAGGCCCAATGCAGCAGTGTAGGAGAATACAAAAACAGGGATGTGGGAAGGGGTGAATAGGGGAATGAGGGGGGGGAGGAGAGGTAAAAAGACATATGGGACATTGGGGGGGGCGGGGAAACCAGGAAAAAGGGAAATGAAATGTAAATAAAGAATATATCCAATAAAAAAAATTGTATCTTATATTTTCCACAAGTAGGAAAGAATAAATGGCTATCATTGTAATTTTAAGGTGACACTTTTTTCAAATGGGTTTTTACACATCAAAAGATAAGTGAAAAATTATGAATCTGTTACAATTTAGGGAGAATATAAAAAAGTATGAGCTGTCACTTTGCAGATGACAAAAACTGAGAATCTCTGAAATCACACAGCTGAGTCGAAGTCGCTCGAGGAGGAAGCAGCGAGGATCTGCAGCAGGAACCCTTTCTGGCTTCAGAAGCAAGCCGCTCGCTCACTTCCTGAGCTGCCTCCTCTGGGATGGCTGAGCTCTGCCTGGTCACTAAGTTTGCCAAGTGCTTGAAAAGTTCAGTAGCAGTAGGTGAACTGGGCCGGAAGAGGCGGAGCTAAGGTGACAGCAGGAAGTGGAGACATACGGATTTTTAAACGGAGAAAGAAAAGCCGAATCTTCTGTGCTTGACCTGTGCTACAATTATTTTCTTGGTTCCACAAGAAGGCTTGCTCCTGAGGTTTGCCAAGGAACTCACCCAGGGTCACACAACCAGTGACCAGCAGAGAGGTTCACATCTAGTTCAGAACCCACCTATGAGGGAATGCCACTGCCTGAGCCTCCATATTTTTGGACAAAAACACGATCTCTTTGTTTGCATTTCTCTTAAGGTTGGTGCTTAGAGCTCTTAGCAGCTGTGTCTGGCCCACCTGCAGCTTGAGTTAGCCTATGAAGTTGACCTGAATATTAAAGCCGACTCCTCGGAAAGGAAAGGAGTGCCTTCTCGTAGCCTTGAGCACGTCCGGGACAGAGCACCTGACAGGGTACTGGGTTTGTTTCACTCCTTCCACGCACAATCCTCCCCCGCAACGATGCATGGCCCGTGGTGCTGGTATTCTGATATTCAGTGTTTGTAAGGGGACAGTGGCGACTCCTCTCCTCAGAAGAGCTGCATTCTGGGAAGAGAAAGGCCATGCATAGGTTTCTCCTAAATAAACGCATGCGTTTTCTAAATTTAGAAATGCGCTAGAGATTGTTTGGAGAAGGAAAACAGTATATTTCCCCCACCAACCTCCAGTTCCCACTTATTAAAGTCTGAGCAAATTCGTGTAGGGTGAAGCTCAACAAATACTGATCCATCCGGAGGCCAGGGCATGGTTTAAAGGGTATTTAGAACCACTTGACTATGAAGCTCACCAGAGGCTCTCTCCCCTCCCAGATGACCCCAGGAGCTCTTACCCGGGATTCCCCTTGCCAGCCCAGCTCCAACATGCCTGTTAGAAATGAGAGAGAAAACGTCTGTAAGAGGCAAGCCACAAAAGTTGCAAGACATACTTTTGCTCTTACTGGTAGCAATTAATGTGTAAGGAGTCATTGCCAAAATAAGTTGCTTATTTCAAAGCAACTCAAAGGGGCTATTTTGTAGCCCATTCATTAAGATGCTGAGTCACTTGAAACCTCGCTGAGGAATAACCATTCTCCCAGCTTGAGGCAGCTCCTGGGACTCTGAGGTTATTCATTCCCTGGCTGTTGGAGGAGAGCTGGAGAGAACCTTGTTTTGATACTTCACGACAAGGCAGAGGGCGTTTTGAGGGAGGAGGGAGCAAAATCACAAGTTAGAATTGGTATCGCTGGCAAGAGTTTGTAAGGTCACGGCTGTGTCATCCACCCTCACAGATGACAGTTCCAGAAAAAAAAAAAATAGCGGTTCTAAAAGGGAAAATGCCAGTTGTTGTCTTGTCAAACACAAAGCTAGCCATTGTGTCTTGCATGAACACCCTGTGGCTTCCACCAAGTTTACAAAGCACATTTCCCCTTGGGCAGGGCGTGTCCAGTCTCCCCCACCCACCCACCTTACCCCATGACATCCTTCTATTGACATATTCTCAGCCCCAAGGGAGGAGAAATCCACCCAGATATTTGTAGCTCTGAAATTTCATTTGCGTCATCTGTGTCCAAGATGGGTCATTATTCTAGACTCTAACCACATCCTGCAAAATGAAAACATCGAGGAGACCTTTGACCAGAAGCTGGAGAGGAGGTGGGACAAAGCGGAGGACTGGAAACAGGGAGCTGTGGGGTGTTAAAAGCCTCAGGTCTCTGGAGCCTAGAAACAAACTCCCCAGGGGGCCATGTGCTGATCACCTCTTCTTGGCTAAGTGTGGTTCCCTGGATTACTATAAGTAACTTATAATAGAAATTTTATTAGCGGCAGTAATTTTTTATGATAATTAGAGTAATCAGCAGCCCATAAAAGGCGAAGATATATAGTTATATCTTTTACATGGAAAAGTGTCTCTCCTAACTATAGAAAGACCATAAATGGCCAAAGCAGCTTTATGAGCAGTTATGGCTTTTATGCCGGCTGTTTGGTGTTCCCTTCCTTATTAACACCCTTCATTGCGTCGGCAGTAAACATTTGATGGCAAAGTCAAAGCGTGTTCAAGGAGATCGAAAGCTGCAGATGTGGCTACAAAGAACCTGCTGCACCCCACCCCACGCCCCTCCCCCTCCCTCCCCTCCTCCTCTCCCATCCCGGTCCTGAGGCTTCATAAAGGAGAGGTTGTTAGCAAGGTCCCCACCTGGAGTTCAGCCCTGTCAGCCTGTGTGTGTGGCTCGGTTTAGATGCAGGATGGCGCAGAGCCATCTTCCTAGGCCACCATTTCAGGAGAACACATGGGGTTTTCTGAATGCCAAGAAGGATGTTGAGAAAGACTGGGAGAAGACTCCTGTCTACCCCCACCCCCAAATGCACACGCCAATAACAGCATTACGCTAGCTGTTTTAACAAACGAGGCAGGCCAACAGCAGTAACACAGTGCCGAGGTGCACTGGACTCTCATCTGTGGGTAGGACACCTGGACAGAGACACATCCCCCCCCCCCACAAGTGGTGATTTAGACAACCTAGCTCTTTATCCTATCTCTCCACTATCCCTTGGGGACTCATAATAATCACTATCTATTTGTCAAATGGACATCACCAGCCAGGGTGAGGTGTTCCATTGATGAGAACTTTCCACACTGCTGTAGCCGTTACCGTGGACATTTAGTACAGAGCATAGCAGCCCATGCACTTTGCACTCTCTGGAAATGGAAGCCAAAAGGGGGTTGGGTACCCAATGCATTCTACTCCATGAGACCAGGCCTGGAGTGGAGTTAGTCTTATGAAGACAAAAGAAGATGCCCAGTTCTTCAAGCCATAATCAGAAAGAGCAGAAAATATAAGAATCAAATTCTCAAGCCAGACCATCTGTGTTGACAGCTACCTTTCTTCTTTCCTGGCCACCACAGTACTGTTTAGGTTGCTTAATCTCTCTGACCCCTGGTCAGCTCATTGCGTTGTAAAATGTGAATAAAGGCCGACTGAGCTAACTGACACAAGCTAAACTGTGCCAACGCCGCACACTGGGTAACTGTAACTGTACCCTTCATCCTCACTGTAGCTCTCCTGGGTGTACAGATGGGGAAACAGAGGCACAGAAGGCTTAAGCCAGCTGTGCTTACTGCACAGGTTTAATGGATCTTGGTTGCCTCTTAGTCATCTTAAGCACTAGTCATGCCCAGAGTGGCTGGGAAGCTGGATGAGGTGACAAACAGGAAATCAAGGTCTTGAGAGCTGAGACTCTGCTCAGTAGTAGGAAGTACTTGCATGGAGAGGTTTCATGCTTGGAACAGAAAGTGAAAGAAAGGAACAGACTTTGAGTAACTTGCGAGCATTCAATATATTCAGATTTTTTAAAGAGTGTATTTTATGGGATGAGTGTTTTGAATGACCGCACATCCGTGTACCACATACATGCATGTCTGGGGCTCAGAGAGACCAGAAGAGAGGACTGGAGCGATAAACGGTTGGGAGCTGCCATATGGGTGCTGGGAATCACACCTGAGTCTTCTACAAGAGGAAGCGGTGTCCTCATACTGCGCCTCCTCTCTGGCACTGTTTATTTGTGCCCTCAAATACTTCTGCTCTTGTGTCACCGTGCCTGAAAGGCACATGGCTGGAATCATTGTTTTAGGTTCAGGAAACAGTGCGGAAAGAATTTTCTAAGTCTGTTCTCAACAGATGGTCCTCAAGAAGGGGGTTCTTCAGTCAACAAATGTGACCTGGAAAGCCATAGGTAAATGACCTTTGAAAAAGGTGTGTGTGTGTGTGTGTGTGTGTGTGTGTGTGTGTGTGTGTGTGTGTATGTGCGCACGCGCGTGTATGTGCCTTCTTCTAGTCTCTGGGGATACCTGTATACATGTGGTGTTCACATGTGTGCGTGTGTGTGTGCGTGTGCGCACACACACACGCACACACACACACACACACGCACACACATCTTTTTCAAACGTCCAAGAGTGAAACTGAGAAGAATCTTGATTGATTAATTGACTAGAAGTCCACTAATTAGGATTCTCAATTAACCAGAATCATATCTCTTTATGATGCATTAGAGAGAGGGAGAGGGAGAAAGAGAGAGAGAGAAAGAGAAGGAGGAGGAGGAGGAAGAGGGAGGGAGGGAACAAGGGAGAAAAGAAAGAAGGAAGAGAAAGAAGAAGAAAAATATAAAAAATAAATACAAGCTTATACATCTATCTGTTTACTCTAGTGCTATTCGTAACACTGGCCCTGGAAAAGGCAGCCCAGTTACAGAGCACTGCAGCATCAGTATCCACAACAGGAGCTATGCTCAATCTAGAACCTGTTGTGTTAGCGCATGCCTTAATCTAAGCCCGTGGAGAATGAAGGCCGGAAGATCAGAAGTTCAAGGTCATTCTCTGCTCACCCAGGAATCCAGGCCGGTCTGAGCAACTCGTCCTAAGCAAAACACAAATAAACTGGTATTTTCCAGGGGAGTTGGTAATAAAGAAACCTAGCAGATGGACAGAAGGACAGAGGACCATATTCATGGACTTCACTAGAAGCTATGGATGTGTTGAAATAATTAATTAAATATAAATCCCACTGGCAGATTTGCTACCCACCTCAATGCTTTATGTCCCCAAATGAAAGGCACGCGCGCGCGCGCACACACACACACACACACACACACACACACACACACACAGCCTTTATATATTGTTACACCTTAAACAGCTCAATAACTGGGCCACTACCTAAACCTCCATGTGTTTAATCCCAATTTATTATTAATTACTTACTAATTCTATGTATCTTGGTTGCTCTTGACCCAGACAGCTGCCCAACTGAGTCCCGCTCTCCCGGCTCCTTCACATGGTGGCTGTGCCTCTCTGTCCTGCACGCTTCTCAGGCATGGCCTCTCCTCTCCTCCACACTCTCCTGGCATGACAGAACTCCTCTTCCTCTCTCCTTCCTGTCCCAAGCCTGGGAAATCCCCAAATCCCTCCTCTGTCTGCCCTGCCCAGCTATTCGCTGTTGGCATCTTTATTTACCAATCAGAACCAGCTGGGGGCGGGGGGAGGTTCCCCAAAGCTAAGTGCAGGCCCTCGGACACTCTCTTACAAACAGCTTTTGGGGGGACATAATTCGCACTCGTAACACAAGGAGCTACATGGTGAACCGGAGAGAGCAAGAAAAAAAAGACAACAAATGGGCCCAGAACTGAAGCGTAGTTCTTCTAAGCTATAAACTAAGAAGCTGTGTTATACCGACCTTTCCTTTTTTTTTTCTTTACAACCACAACTGGTTGTGAATTGTTTTGTTTTGGTTTGGTTTTTTCACCAGAAGAAAAAAAAAAAAGCAAAAACAAACAGACAGCAGAAGTTGAGCTAAAAAAAAAAAAAAAAGTAAATAAATCAAAGAAGACATTTTGTGCTGCCGACTCTGGTCACCTTCCTCCCATCCCGTGTCTGGCTGCATCCCGACAGCTGCTGTTTATTCAGAGTGACAATCCAGCACCACAGTAAGCCTCCGTAACTCAGAAAATGTCCTGTGGATCCACTGTGCAAACTTCCTGCAAGAGGCTCCAGGGCTAGCCCTCACTGATCGAAATCTGACGTTAGCCCCAGACGGCATGCTAACAGAGAGGTCTGATGGGCTGAGACTGGAGCACAGGCGGCCCTCAATGATCTGGCACTGTAAACAACAAATCCTATCTTTTAAATCTTTTTCCTTTCTTCCCACCTTCCTCGCTCTATCTCCCCTGCGCCCTCCCMCCCCTGACTTTCTTTTCTTTTTTTTTTTTTATTGGATATATTCTTTATTTACATTTCATTTCCCTTTTACCTGATTTCCCCGCCCCCCCCAATGTCC
>BDUI01000028.1:255470-327116 GCA_002335545.1 Apodemus speciosus
AGGAGGAGGAGGAGGAGGAGGAGGAGGAGGAGGAGGTAGTCGTCCGCTGTAACTTTCACAAGCCAGACCCTAGTGAATAGCTGGGTTTCCCTTCCTAAAGGTCCCATAGACTCCAAATGCCACCACTCACTTGGAAACAGCACTCGGAACAAGATGGCGCTGTAGACTTCGAAGACCTCAATCTCATGGACTTAGAGAACATTTGCCCCGAAGCTCAGTTCCCCCTTTTGCAAATAGAGTATTAAAGACAATACCCACCTCGAGAGGTGTTGTCATACAATTTAAAGCAATCTGTGGAATTAAGTGCTGCGCACACAGCCAGGCAAAGATGCATGTGAATGTTTCTCATTCTCCTATGAACAAGACCCAGCTCAGCAACCCGCCCGCACCAACCCAAAAGCAAAGACAGAAAGTGGAAGTCCTTTTGTCAGCCTGCAACGTTCCCCAAAGAAGAAGACTGTGCTCATCACCTCATCTGACTTACTCCAGTCCTGTAAGCCCAGGATAAACATCATCAGGCGTACGAGGAAGGGCGATAAAAGGGCTTCATTCACTCATTCATTTGTTGGCCTGAAAAAAACCATAATTCTCACCAGACCACTAAGCATCATGGGAGATTCCGGGGTGGTAGCAGTGGGAGGAGCTTGTGGACTAGTGGCTGATATAGTGGAGTAAAGAGATATAGAAAACAAATATAGTAGGGGTAAGGGCACCATTCTCTCAGACATTCAACAAATACTGGCACGGGAATGTGTCAGGCACTATTCCAGGGTGCTACTGTGAGCAAGACAGTTAAGAAAAACGAATTCCTTACTTTTATGATGCTGCTGTTCTCACTGCTGTACTGATAACATTCGGAACACATAAAGGATAGCTACTTCACGATAGATGGTGGGCATATGTAATGGGGGAACTCGAAGCAAATGGGGGGGGGGGGGGGGGGGGCAGGGCGGGGGAACCACCCTTTCAGGGGAAGAGGGACCCAAGTAGACAGAATGCCCAGGGTAGAAACCTCACAATGAAGAGCTACAGGGAGCTGAAGGGCAGTCCAGTGTACAAAGTGAAGGGAGGCCCCACTGTGAATATCTGGCCATGCTGGTGAATATCTGTGGGGTCACGCTAGTGTGGCTCTTGCTCTGCTTCTGGGTCCCAGCCAGGGAACATGGCTTCTGGTAAAAGAACATGGGGCGTCAAGGGTTAAGGGTTGGACAGTACGGTTCCCGCAAGTATGTGCTAGATGAAGACACAAATGTTCTCACACTAGCTCACAGATGGCACGTAGTATCTTAGCACTACAGACATAAGGAGCTGCCTGCCCTGAAACTCATTGTGGAGAACGGGCTGGAGGCAGCCTGGCCGTTTAAGCCATGATTCAAGCTCCATGGAAGAATGCACAGGGCTGTAGCTGTCCCCTGGTGGGGTAGAAGAGGTTGGGAATCATGAAGGGGCTGTGTAGGCAGGGCTGTCACAGCAGCAGACCCCAATGCTTCTGTCCAGCTTCTGTCAACCCCTCCCTCTGTGGCAATGGTACATCTCCAGGAGGAGAGGGCCTGCTAGGGAGTTACAGGTTGTTCCCTGTCCACTTTGAAGCCAGCTTGCTAGAGATTGGTCTCGTTCAGTTGTAAGGTCCTCACAACCTCGACGGGGCTAAAGCTTAGGAGAGATCGGGATCATGGTGGCAAGGAGTCCCCTGGGAGTCTGGGAGCCACACCCCCTGGGAGTCTGGAAGCCACACCCCCTGGGAGTCTGGGAGCCACACCCCCTGGGAGTCTGGGAGCCACACCCCCTGGGAGTCTGGAAGCCACACCCCCTGGGAGTCTGGAAGCCACATCCCCTAGGCTCCTCCTCTTCGCACATCCAACTTCCAACCTAATTATTTCAAAACTCAAAAATAAAAAAAAAAAAAGGTCAGGTATGAGGTTTTTAAAAGGAGTTTTCAGTATGGATTCTATTCATTTCTGAGTAGGAAAGCCTACATAAAATCTCAAGTCACATGACAAGACCTCCCTGCTATGTCATTCCCACTCAGAACTCCCTGCCAACCATGAGGTTCCTCAATGCCCTCTGTGCCTTGTGTTCCCACAGTCAAGGAGAGAGCGAGTTACTACCTGTCCATCTCTCCCCCACCCCGCCCCTCTTCCACATCTGGCATAAATGTTAACACCTTCTTCCTTTGACTCATCCATAACTCATTGTAAGGAGAGATGCCTTGGTCTTGTTTTGTGATGGCGCAGTAGCCCATTGTTGTGTGAATCATGATTTATTTAACTAGTCCTCCATTGATGGATCCCTGAGGTTTTGCCAATGTATTACTGTAAAAATCGCTGCGGTAATGAATAGCTTTGTGTATATAGCATGTGGCCGTGTTTGAATATACCCATAGTATGGCTTCCTGGAAATGGGATCTCTCCCATCCACCCGAGTCCACACTAGTGATTCTGAAAGATGCTCTCAAACCCCTTCTTGAAGTTTCTTCTTACTGACCTTCCTGCAAAAACACGGTGCCATCTTTCCCCTCCACATCCTCACCTCTGCGTACCCCCCCCCTTGCCCTCTTCTACACAAGATGTTCTAAATGTTTACTCCTTTGTCGTGAAAATTGACTCAAGTCATCGTCGTCTTGGCTGAATTTGAAATCACCGAGGAGATACATCCTTGGGACTGTCTGTGAGGGCATTTTTGGAAGGGACTTTAACTGAAGTCACATCCTGAGTATAAGCCTCAGAGACTTAGAGCTGGAATAAAGAGGAGACAGTGTTCAGCCATCTCTGCTTCCCCACTGCGGGCATGATGTAAGGCGAAGTTTCACGACCCTGCCAGCCACACCTTCCCCCTTGCTTGACTTGCTACTGTCAGAGATTCTGTCCTAGTGATGAAAAAAATAGCTAACACGCCTGCCAACCCAATAAAAATTCAATTTATTTCATTTGATTTTCTTTTGATTTCCTTTTTGATAGTCAAGTTGTCTCCTTGGAGTAGATAATGCCTTTCAAGATCTGGGCTTTGCTTTTCTGTCCAGTTTTGGACCTGGAAGACTGGCTTCTATGGGTGATTGCATCATTTCGTTGTCATTGTCTCTGGCTAAGTGGGCATAGCCTGTGGGAGAGATAAGAAAGATGGAGCCCTGTGGGAGGGATGAGGTGGAAGAAGACCCCCTCCAGCCCTACTAGAGYCTGCTGATATTCCATCAGACCAAGCTATGCTCAACTGTGGATCTAAAGCTTTGTTGGAGACTCTTTCATGTGGCTGAACCTCTCACCCATAGCCTCACTCTCTCTTCTTGCTTCCTTAGGCCCAAGGGTGATAACATCTTCTTGCTGGCACCTTCAAACTCCTAGCCCAGCCCCATCTTTGTGAGTCAAACTGTCACCATATCCTCAGCCAAACCCTTTAAATGTTTCCTGACAGGACCCCCATGATTGCAAAGTTCTCCTCAAAGAGAATACCACAGTCTCTGGGGGAGTTTGATGCTAGAGATCAATTGACAGATTGCACATCTAATCCAAGAGGAAAGGGTGTGTCAAGAACTTTATACATATTTTCCTGGAACAAAAGGATACACAGAATTCCTGTTATTAAGCAGAGATGTAAGTCTGAATCTTTCTACTTGCGGAATTCTAAAATATTCATATTTTCTCACCATAGCCACTTTCCCTGTAAAACTACATCTGTGGCCACCACCACCRTCCAACTAGGGGCTCCACCCTCTCCCTGTATCCCAGCACACTTGGAATGGATATGTAATCACATCAGTTGCTGTCAATCACTGCCAACCACATCAAAACACTTCCATGCTTTGGACTTCTAGCAAAATAAATTCTAAACTATGTCAAGGTCATCTGTAGGTTAATTTCATAGCGGCTGACCGAGCACCTATTTCATGCTGGGATCCAAGCGAGGAAACAAAGACAAACAAGATACTTTGCTTCTTTTAAGTGACCAGAGTGTGGGTAAAATATACAAGACAGTAACCTGATAACTGACATTTATCTTCAGTTGGATTTTTACAAAGATAAGGATAATTAATGGCCTGCCATTGGAAAGATCCATAAATGGGACCAAGAAACACTGAGCCTCTATAACATGAACTTTCCCTGAAAGACAGAAAAGTGAGTCTGGAGCTGGGGAGGTATGCTGTGTTCCAGGAAATGCTGATGAACATGATTGACACTGAGTCATTTCCTGCTCCGGCTCCCAGACTTCAAGGGGGAAGAAATGTTTGCTGGTCTCCAGGAACCACATCAAGGCATTGGCACCAGAAAAGTCATCCCAAGGAGGAGTGAGTGTTTGGAGCTCATAGATGACGGGCCTGCAGAGTTCTGAGGAAAAGAAAGTGTGACTCAAGTAAATTATACCTGATAGAGTTGTCATAGGAGAGGAAAAGTCAGAGGGAGATGTTTTGAGGGAATAAAATATATTATGGAATAGGGTGCCCCTATTTCATTTTGAAACTTTGAAATCCTGTCCAGAGATGAATGAAACCACTAAGCAAACAATACAAAGGGCATGTACCATTCAACACCAATAGATATAGTGGAATAGTGCTTCATAGAGTTCTGGGGAAAAGCAAGACTTTTATACCCAGCCAAGTAGCACTCCTATTATAAAGGCTACAGGCAAAGACAAACACACTTGAACTCGAGGCCAACAAACCACTGAGCCTGTTTAGGTAAGGACAGCATGCTTGGTAACAAGCAGAGAGGATTTCTTCATAGATGCGGAGATTATAGTAGCCTCTGAACCAATCTTCCTATACAAAAGCATTCAGGTCTCACAGGACCCATTTCCATGAACATTCTTCTTGCTTGAGACACATACTGAGCCCTGCTTCCTAAGGTGGGAGTTCTTCTTTCTTGGAAGATTTGGGGACCAATACTACTAGCACACTTCCATTCCACACAATACAACATGTTCTCACATCTAAAGAGGACAGTCAAACACTGGAGTCTGCTGTTTATGCTTTCCCACTTTTTGCGAGATGTGTGGTGGCTTAGGCACCCATGTCTCAGCATTGTGGAGGAGATGCGTTCTTGGAAGAATGGAATTGCTGTTGCTGGGGGAATCTATGGGAGTTCCAGACTTTCATGGGATGTGCATAGGAAATGTTCACTGTCCCTAAAATCCCTGTGCCCCAAATGACTCCTGAACTTGTGTGGGACCTCTGTGCTACCTTCTATCATGGGGAATACGCAGGAAGCACTGAGAGTGAGGTACTGCCTTCTTCCTGGCCTTTTCCACAGGGTAAACCAGCTCTGAGATGCAATACAGATCAGCTCCTTTTCCTGTTCAAGTTCTTATCTACAGTAGGCTTGAGCCAACAGGGCTCATGGAGATGGCAGCCTTTGTTACTGAGCTCAAAAAAAGCTAGGCCCAGCCTTTAGAAGCTTATCTTTATGGTTTCTATTTTCTACTGAATCTCATTTTACTAAATTCCTTATGATTCTACACTCACTCTTAGCTCTAATGAGCTCTTTATTGGTGTACACCCAATAATATGTTAATTGACAGTCCTTATTGCTTAAAACACAAGTTCCCCATCCTGGAGAGTCCCAAACCATCCAGGCATTCCTAATAAAAGCCACATAGTAGGGGATTTAAAGCCCTCTGCAACTTGTCCAGAGCAAGAAAGAGACTCTGTAGCAAGAGTTTGCCCCAGAACCCCTCTGCCTGTTCCAGTGAAGTGACTGGTGGCAGGCAGGGTAGGTTAGTGGTCAGCCCTTGTCCAAAGCATGCAGAGGCCTTAAAATACCTCCTGTGACAGGTGCAGCTGTGAGGTTGTTCAGAACTAGCTTGTCGACACACCCTGAAGACACACAACACCAGGACAACATCGTGTTAGGCTACTTGTAAGCAGCGTAGGAGTGGAGGAAGCACCCTCTTGCAAGGAAGACATTGATCCGAAGAGGCTTGGAGAGGGCTGGGGTCTCCGCAAGCAAGGAAGGGAGGAAAGGCCTTCTTCAGCTGACACAATAAATTAGTTCAAAGCCGATAACAGCCCGGAAGATTGCCCACCACCCCACAAAGGAGGGAACGCTCTGGTCCCCTTCACGAAACACAGATAAAAATTGTGTTCTTCTCCTCTAATGAGGCAAGCTCAGATCTAAGTCAATAGAGCAATTCATTAACAAATCTAATGAAATCCCGAGGGCTGCCAGCGAGATGGCGGCGAGTCTCCTTGGGCCGATAGTCCATATGTTGAGGGTCAGATTGTTGAGTAGGCTCCTCTGGCCTATTCACTGGCTGCATATGGCCGTTAAGGTCACTGTTATCAGACACTTTCTCTGTACACAAAACAAAATTTCCATATGGCCCATGGAAATGGCCCAGCCCGAGCCCCCAGCTTCCCACGGCTCTCTTTGTGCGGTGCTGGTTAGAAGTGTGAAAGAGGGCGTGAGGGGTTACCTCCTCGCTCAATCGCTCTCCCCGCTTTGTGCTTCAGGCCAATTTAGGGAAAATCTGCATCCCTCTCTCCCCTGTCTTTCAGGCTCAAATGCCCATGTCAGTGTATTAGAACGTGATGAAAGTGCTGATTGCTGCCTCTGTATTTAAACCCTTTTGAAGCCGCAGTGACCTGCTGGAGAGGGTTCTGAGGGGAAGAGCAGTCTCAGGGCTCTCTTTCAAATCCACACAAATAAAGGTCTTTCCTGGCTTAAAGTGGCCCCTCAGATTGAGCCCCACAGAGTCCCGTGCAAAAAAAAAAAAAAAAAAAAAAAAAAAGCACAACACAATTGTCATGGATATTACATGACAGTAACAAGAACAGGCCAGGGGACACAAGGCTCCTCACCACACAAAACCAGACGGGTTTGTTGACAGCCCAGTAAATAGGCTGTTTAACCCTTTGAAAGTGAATAAAGAAGGTGTAGACAAATGCTTTCTGATGGAGTTTGTGCATGTAATAGGCGAGGGGGGACATACACTTGAGGACGTCGCAGGGTGGAGGCACTGGGGGGGGGGTTGCGGGTGAGGAAGGCTCAAAGCTGCTGCCTGGGGGTTCTGTAAAATTGACAGAATGAGACAGGGGACAGGGAAGCCAGATCCTGATGCCTGGGACCAGCATGTGTGGGACACTGAGTGGTCACCCCTCCCCTGGCCTCAGTGCCTTGCCAACATCTGGTACTTAGACGCTCTGGGGAGAACCGAATTCCAGGATCCACCCCCACCCCAAGCCCTATGTTTTCAGAGTTGCCATCTTCCAGCACAATTAGCGTTACCCTCCAGGGCTGGAGGGTGGGGTGGCATGTTGTGGGGGGGGTTGTGGGGGGGACTCTATCTGGAACTCACAGGCAGCATTCACTACCATCCCAAGGCAAAGAGAGTGGAAGTGAAGCTACTGATGTGGAAACTGAGGTAGAAAGAGGGTAAGAGATTCACATGTGGTTTAGAACACACATGACCCCCTGTGCTACCATTTCTAGGCCTGGTGTCCCATTGTCTGAAAAGGGGAAAATCCCTGTTGGGTTGTCAGGAAACAGATGAGAATTATTTTAATAAATGCAAAAATGCCCTTTCTCTGTTCCTCCCGATCTCTCTCCTTTGCCCCCCCCCTTTCTCTCCCTCTCTCAATCTGATTTTGGGTGGAAATTATTTCTCTTGACCTAAGAAGCCAATATAAACAGAGGCATGAAAACTGCCTCCCAGAAATGTAAAATTATGCATATTGCCTCCAATTTCATAAGCCGTTTAGGTTACCACTGAAACGACTCCCCCGTGACCCACAATTCCTAGGACTTGGCAGCCATGAGGCTCCTATAAATTCAAGAGCTACTGCTCCGAGCCTCTGCCTGTGCTTTAGTGGGGAAGGGTCCTTTTAATTCATTTAGCTCCTTTTAATTGTCAGGGGTTGGGGTGTGCGTGTGTGTGTGTGTGTGTGTGTGTGTGTGTGTGTGTGTGCGCGCGTGTGTGTGCACTTTCTTCGGCCTGAGTGGTTTGGTTGGCAGGGAGGCTGGAGCCCGCACTGCCATTCACCAGGGCTTTCATGAAAATGCATGCTGGGCCTCGGCACCCCTGGTAACTGTAATATTTTTTCCTTACTGTTTATGTCAGAGAGTCATTACCGGGAGAGGCTGACACATCTGACGTGTGTGGCATCGACACACATTAGGTGGTCCTTAGATAATCTTCAGACAAAGTTTAGTCAGTGTGGCAGGAGCCCAGCCCTGTTCTAACCGACAGAAATGAGAGGGAAACCCTTTCCTCCTGACGCCTCCACACGTTCTAATTAGCCCCCATTCGTGTGGGTTTGTTTCTCCCGTTCTAGAGACCGTGTCGTTACAGAGGCCGGGCTAGGACTTGGTTTTTGTCTGTGTTCTCCTGTGTGTGGACAGTGTTCTTTTGTTAGCTGTAATAGCTACGACATTGTGTTGGTCAAGTGATTAAGCGGATTCCTTTAATGTTGATAGCATGCTAATGATGCACATTCTGTGACCACTTAATAGAAAGTCTTGACGCCCAGAGAGGCTAAGTAACTTGATCCAAAGTGAACAGCTCAGAGCCCTCAGTTCAAACCTCTGTGAGCTTTCTACCTGGTGTCTTGCTTAGCGTGCTGCCTGGACCAATCAAAAATCATCGAGGCTGGTCCGCACTCCCAAGGTAGGGAGAAGCTAAAGTTCAAAGCTATCCAGTTTCATTCCATCAGGTGGACCTTGGCCTTCCTCTTCCCTACACAAGCTTCCAACAGTCTGGGATTTCGTTTAAAACAAGATCAATCCAGTCTAAGAAATATTCTGTAATTGCTTGTGTCTTACTGAGTATTTTTTTTCCGTCTAAGATATGAAACAAGTAACTAGTGAAAGAAGAAACGCCTTTTAAAAAATATTAGATGCCCAGTCTCTACATTATCAGAAATCATAAGGTCAAGACCTCTTAGATAAATCCTAGCTGCTTAATAATTTAGAGGTCCAGGGCGAGCAGAGGTGTTCTAATGAGCTTCCGGCTGTTCCCTCTGAGCATCCAGGAGGGCAGCATGGCTTCCCAGGAGCGCGGAGAGTCTAAGAGGAGTCTGTCTGGGGTTAGGGAAGGACAGTCTGGGAGAGACATCCGTGTGGGGTGGGCTCAGGGGGATGAGAAAGGTACCAGTGGGGGCTTAGAAGGTTCTAGCTGAGGCTAGCTGGTTCTCTGAGTAAGAACTGTCAAGGGTGAGATTCCTTCAAATGTCTCCTCCAGTCGGCATGGCTTTGAGGATTTCTCAGCTCATCCCTCAGGCTCTGAAGAGAAGCAAAGGAAGTATTTTAGGAACCTCAGTCCCTTTATAACAGACACACCAGGCCTAGAGAGGAGAGGTGGGGGGAGGGGAGAGGCTACGCGTTCAGGCACATGCGTGAACCTGCACGTGTGCAAATCGTTCATGAGGAATCTGAATTAAAATCTCTAAGAAACCACGGCAGGCTGAGGGGACTCTCGGCATTTATTTTCCCAATGGAAATGTAAACAGTGGTGAGAGAAGATGAAAATATTTACAGAACAAACTGACCTGACCCAATTAAATGCTCCAAGAAATGCCTGTCTCACAAAGGAGACCAGACAATGATGGGGTTCCCTTCACTACGATGGCTTGTGACACACACACACACACACACACACACACACGCACCTCTCCTGGATCTTCAGCCTTTAGATGGCTGACCAACTCATCTACAGCACACCCTACCTCAGGACCCACCAAGGTAGGGAAAAGACCCAAACAGTGCTCAGACTCCAGCTCAAGGTCCTGCTGGTGTGTGGTGGAAGAGTTTCTTGTGGGCCCATCTTTACTGTCAACTTCATTCCCACAACTCAGGTTCAAGAACAACCCAGCGACACCATCAAGGAACCCCAGGTCCTCCCCTCCCCCACAGCACAGTCAGAGTCACAACTGGAGCTAACACTAAATCCCCAAATGGCCTTAATTTTAATTAAGGACGCTAAAAATGGACCATTTAGAGGGAGTTCCTGTTTGCTAAACACAGCCTTTCTCAGTGGGACCCAGGTCAGGTGTGAGCTCCACATTTGAAATTAAATTATGCCTGGGATAATATTGTCTTGAGCACACAGTTGCTGACATGGTGTTGACAAAGAGACTTAGCTGGTGTTTTAATAAGAAAACAAAACGCAGGAAAGAAAGCGGCAGAGTTTTCCGGCAGATCATTAAGGAGCACCGCAGAGGCCAGGGGCTGGCGGTGACTGCATCACAGTTCGTCATACAACTTAAACTTCTTTTGACATCTAGTTATGTCGAAATGTGACTGATCACCCAGGGGTTGGAGCTCCTGAGAGGGAGAGGCTCACTGACAGGCAGGAGCTTAAATGAGAATCAGGAGGAAGTGGTACCCGGGCTTCCTGACAGTCCGCAGCTGCTACCTGGCTCCATCTCACCGAGGCAGGCCTGTTCTGATGAGGAGACCTATTAGCATCTGCACACTTCTGTCTCATTACCACGCATCTGCCCACCTTTATTCTGCCGCCGCCGCCTCTCATCTGACAGCTCAGGCGTTGTCAGGGGCTGGAGACTGCAGAGTGGGGACCACAGGCTCACCGGCTCTCCTTTTATTTCCTAAAGACTGGTGTGTGGTTTTGACAGTACCATGCTGAGGAGGTAAAGCAGGTAATTAACATATCGAGCAGTTTCTAAACAAGGCTGAGGTATAGATTCTGCATAACCCCCCCCACCCCACACCACCCCCGCCGCCACGGAGTTGGGCGGGTGCGGGGAGGGTGGTGAGGCGGGGAGACCTTAGCTCTGTCCAGTCCCTCAGATCCACTCATCAAAGATGGGCTTTTGACATTTCAAATTAGGGAGGAGGAGGAGGAGGTAGCTAACCCTTGATGTTGGTCAACTTGACGTTGGGGTAGGAACACAGCGTCTCTTAGCGCTGTCTACACTTACAGAGGCACTCCCTGCTGAGAAAGGGAACCCCAGGCTGGCCTCAATTAAAACAATAGGCAAATTTATAGCCACTTATGTCAAACGACTGCCTCACGTGCCTGCCTTAAAGACAGATTTAACGGTGACAGGAGCCCCACCCAAACCCTCTGGAGTGCCATGACGTGGTCAGGGCCATTGGGAAGTACTGAATACCCTCCACTGGCTTCCTGCTGCTGAAAGAGCTAGTTTAGCCCCTACCTCCCAGCATCCTTCCATGTTCCCCTAAGCTTAGCTTTTTCAAGGGGGGGGGGAGGCGTCTGTAGTAAGGGGGTGAGGCGTCTGTAGTAAGCTCGAGGTCCCTGGCATTGGGAGGATATAGGGTGGACCTATTACCCCTCTCATCACCAAGGAGCCAATAGGGCTTGGCCACTGAGACCTAAGCCTTAAGGGACCCGAAGGAAGCCCCACAGTGGCATCCCTGCGGAGTCCCAGACAGCCTCGGATGGCATGTCGTCAGCAGTTCTACTTGGAGCCTGTCAGGAAACTCCTGGCGCTCAAGGCTTTCATCCTCTGATACCCCTTTGTTCTGCTCGCCCAGGGTTTGTATGGGTTAATGGAAAAATTACTGGTATTTTGCAACAATGCAATCAAAGTCAGTTTCAGCAAACCCTGATAAAGTGAGAATAGCTCATTCAGATAGAGCTGGCAGGCCTGAACTCAACAATTGCAAAGTTTGAATACAAAATAAGATATTCCCCCTTTAAAAAAAAAAAAAAAAAGACAGAATCCGTTGTCATTCATGCTAAAAAGGCATTACAGACTGTCGACACTGTACAGAAAAATAGGAGATGTTGACCTTTTTATTATAGACTTTTCTCTGCTGTTGCCCTCCTTTCAACCGCACATGCCCCCCCCCCCGCTCCCCCGCCCGCCCTGCACTCATGCGCGCTGTCTTCAGCTGTATGTTATCTCAAATAATTACCCTCGCTTCTGGCTGTCCCTGGCGATTTCTGCTGCTAAAAAAGCTACTCATTGTCGGAGACTGAAGAGGGATTTCCAGCCTGCTTCTTGTGGCCGGGCAACGGCTCTTAATTAACCACTCAGGTATTGTGGGAGCTCCCAGCCCGGCTCACTTCCATATGGCGCGAACATGTCCGCAGTGATAAGCACGGGAGGAAACACTGTATCAAAAAGGAGCTCGCACAACCGAAAGCTTGTGCAAATTATTTTTAATGATTCTTCTCTGGTAAGTCGGCTTATTTGTTATTTCAAGCAGAGAGAGAGAGAGAGAGAGAGAGAGAGAGAGAGAGAGAGAGAGAGAGAGAGAGAGGCAGAGATGCACTTGCCCTTGACCCAGATCCCCTAGTCCATGCCCTTATGCTGCCCCTCTCCTAAATCTCACCCTAAGCACTGTTCCAGAGAATATTCCAGGAGAAAGAAGCCCTTCCTAGCATCTCCCCTAGTAGGGTCCGCTGTCACAGGCTTTTGTATCTATTGGATGCTTTGCTGTTCTGAAATTCACACACACACACACACACAAACACAAACACACATTTTCCCATAAGCAAGTGATTGTGAATAAGTCAAGAAGAAAGCCATTTGTCCTCACGTATCCTGTATCCTTCGTTCTGCTAGTTCTGCTTTAAATAATCTGGAGCAGGAGGGCCCGGGTGGAAGGGATGCCTCTTATAAATCTAATTAAAGAGGAAGTCGGATTTACATTTTAAAACCCACCCACCGGCCAGCATGCGGTGTCACCAGACATTATGTATGATTTTCCTTTGCGACAGAAACCATTACATTTAAAAATTCATTACAACAAGGTTAGTTAGACACATGATGGATGCAGCCCTAATCCTGCCATAGATTATCACAGTTAAAATGTAAACGATGAAAAATATTTTGTGCTTATCAGCATTTATGTGGAAATGTGTTTTACAGTGATATATGGTGTTCTATTTCTGTGATTGTGACAGAAAGAAAGCAACACAAAACAACCCAGTGTTTATTAGAACATGCGTGCCGTGATACCATGACATACCTGTTGTACATGACTTTAAGTGTTCTCATTGAGGCACTTGTCCAAAACAGTGTGAAATGTGTTGGCTGTGCAAGTCTGGCTGAGGTGTGTGTGTGTGTGTGTGTGTGTGTGTGTGTGTGTTATTCTGATTGTGGCTCTTGTTTAATAGGCCAATATTAATTTAAAATCATGTAGAAGGTTATAAAGTTGGCAGGTTATTTAGCCTGTTTCCTTTCTGACATGCTTAAAAAAGAGCGTGGGTATGTGTTTCAGAGATACCAGCTAAGGCTATAAAAAGGAGGCTCCTGTGTTTATTTTGTCTACAGACTGCCCAATGGGATGGAGTTTCCAGTGTGATGTCATTGGAAATATTGCTCCTCAGAGCAGTGAAATTACCCCGATAGAAGAGGGACATAGGGCCTCACTTTCCAATCAGGTGAGCATGAAAATCCGAGGCCACAGTGGGGACATCCTGGACCCATCAGGGCACAGGAGAGCTGCAGCTGTGACCAGGGGAGGATTGATGGTGGCCCGAATGCACTGCAGAGTCCCTGTCTCCTGGGGAAGTCACCTCCTAACTCTTTTGGCCAAGTTCACTCACAATGTGGTTCCTGCCTTCCCTCCCCTCTCCCTTCTCTGCCAGCGCAGAACAATAGTACATCCAACTACAAAATGAACCAGAACACAAAAAGAAAAATAAACCCTCGTCGGTCACAAGAAAAAGGGGAAAGAAAATTTATGACTAGACCCTATTTAAAGAAAAGGAACAAAAGGCAGAAGGCCTTCCTCCGTTTCATACTGTGCATTGCACATCCCAGGTACCCGCCCCAAGGCTCTCGGCTAGGACCACCAGCAGATCTGGTATGCTATGTATGGTGACAGTGACTCCCTGTTACCTGTGCGTTCTGTGAACTGTAGCGCTCGCTCTCTCTTGCTTGTTCTCTCTCTCTCTCTCTCTCTCTCTCTCTCTCCTGCTTGCTCGCTATTGATAACAAACCTTACAGTAGATTTGGAATTGGCCTGAAGAGCAATTCTACCTTCCTTTCCTTTGACGTCTGGGTATCTCCCACCTTGCCGGTGACCCAGGTTTACTGCAAGTTTCTGTGTGTCTCCAGGAGGATGTCGTGTACATTAGCAAGGTGAAGCGTAGCACCCTCTGGGCTACTGCTGGCACAGGAAACAAGGGGTCTGGCCAGCCAAGGATAATAATGGCCTCAGCATTTCCTAGGCTGCCTGCTCCCTGCTCCTTCTCAGCCCGGTTGTTATCTTTAGGAAGTGCAAGGTGGGGGAGAGGGAAATCTTATCTGGCTCCCATCCCAGTTATAAGATGCAAAGCCCCTCCTGTACACCTTGGGAACATTGTCACGGCGGGGTCAGATCTCGCTCAAATGGACTCCAGTGACTGAAGGGGCCTGTGACCTACATTGTCCTCCATGCCCTTTGTGGTATAAAACAGACTCAGCTGATTTCTTTCAAAGCTCATGTTATCGCATTTGCAAGAGTGTGGAGCCTCAACTCTCTCTTCACAATGTGTGCTTCCTCTTACATTTATTCACCGATGAACATTTTATTTTTATTTTAAACACACACACATACACACACACACACACACATGCTCATGCTTTCCTCTCAGAACATTCTGGAAGCAACTTGCCCAAGTACACCCTGTCAGTCCATTTCCCAGCTGAAGAATTTCCGCAGGCTGGGATCTGAGAGGCTGAGGACTGACCCCGAGTTGCCCTATTAAATGCATTTGTGTCTTTGAGCTGAAGAATATTTGCTGAAAGCTGGATTACCACTTGGTAGACCACCAGCAGCTGTTGAAAAGCAGGGCATAAAAGCTTGTTTATGTCTTTAATGGCCCACTTAATTGATGAAGCAAATATGTTCTTCATAATAAAGTGGCAAGGAATAATCTTAATACCCCAATGTATGCCACTAGTGAATTAAGCAACATCTGCTGTAATGTAAAAGAACATTTTATTTGGGTTCTTCATTAAAAACATGATTCTATGGACTTCTGCTGATTTATATTGTACACAACAAATTAGGATGTCTTGAAGTAATTATTCTTTACAATTAAACCTACAAGTCCACTCTTAGAGGGGGAAAAAAGTCTGCCCCGTCTTCCTTCAATCATCTTAGCACACACTGGCTTCATCCATTTCACCCAAGAGATGTGGAGATGTGGAGAGTACCCCCATCTGTGTCTACTTCTCTTAGGAAGACTTGCCATCCCAACCCCGTTCTTGAGGGTTTCTGCAGAATTAATAGCTCCAGGGAGTTGCAGGGAACTAAGAGTAACTCCTTTCCGTAATCTCTTGTCTGACTCCAATGTGGAGTTCACTTCAGTAGACTCAAGTTTTGAGCTAACTGGAGGATGAAGAGGATGTCCTCACCCTGAAGGCTGAGTCTATGACTTGAAGGTAGGCTGGAAGGAATCTATCCCACCCAGAAACAGAGCTTTGAGAACGCGGGGTTGAGTGGCTGTACATGTCGGAAAGAAAGAAGGTGCTGAAGGGACAGGGTGTGACCAGCTTGCCAGTACTGGCTCCCATCCCCCTTCTCCAGATGGCGTCTGTCTCCCACACACCCGTTATCACACCAGGAAGCCACATGTCACCGCTCCTGCACCCAACACCACTCATGATACAGGGACATGTCAATTGCTTCCTGGAGTTTGGTCCCTAGAACAGCCCTCCTGCTTCAGAAGCCAAAAGACAAGTTATTTTAAAAGTGAACACAGGGCAAGCGGGTGGCTCAAGGGCAGAGATTTGCAACCCTGGCTGCTCTAGAGAATGAGCTGGGAAAACAGAGAAGCACCTGTACTCTGATCTCATTGCTGGAGATGCCCTTGGAATACACCGAAATCACAGGACTTTGTTTTTTAAATTTTTATACTGAATTAAGTTGAATTCTCCATTCTCTTGAGTGCTAGGATTCAGCATTGGGTTTTTTTTGGGGGGGGGAGGCAGAGGGGGAGGGGGGTAACTTTGGGGGCTGGAGTACTGGACATCAAGCCTAGGACTTCGGACATTCTGAGCACACACTGCCACATGCTGTACCCAGCCCATTGGTGTTTGCAGAGACAAGAAGAAATACTGCTTTGGAGAGAAAGATAGGCAGTTGTGTTTGTTTGTTTGTTTGTTTGTTTGTTTGTTTATCTGTTTTAAGATGAATGGCACTTTTCTCAGTCAAATGTTTTTATGAGCCTTTCTGGTTTTTTTTTTTTTTTTTAATGCAATACTAGCAGCAAGTGTTGGTAGGAAGGTTACGTGGGGGTGGTTGCTATGGCTGACAGCATGGTAATTCTTCAAAACATTAAAAATAGAGTTGCCCAGGGTTGAGCAATTCTGCTTCTAGGCATGTACTTCAAAGAACTGGAAGCATGGTTCTCAGAACAAATGTATGTATCTTGGTTCAGAGGAGCCTTGTTCACAATAGCCACAAGGAAACAACACAAAGACACATCAATATATGATCAAAATAGGCTATGGAAAGAGGATGGAATATTACTCAACCTTTAAAAGCAAGTACATTCTGAAACAGCCGACGACATGGAGCATGCCAAGAGAAGTAAGCCAGACAAAAGAACAGATACCGTGTGTCTGAGTTGCTCTCCTGATACTGCGATGAGACTCCACAACGAAGGCAACTTCTAGGAGAAAGAGTTTATTGGGGTCTTACAGTTCCTGAGGGATGAGAGCTCATCACCATCATAGCAGAGACCATGGCAGCAGGCAGGTACATCCTGAGACATAAACGTGAGGCAGAGAGAACAAGGCACTGGGAATGGTGTGGGTTATTTGAAACCTCAAAACCTGTCTCCCAATGGTATACCTCCTCCAACAAGGTTACACCTTCCCAATCCTTCCCAAACAGTTCCGCCAAGTGGAGACCAAGTATTCTGATCGGGACTACCATACTCTATGAGCGCTATACATGAACTACCTAGGGAGGTGACACTTAAGAGGCAAACAGTAGACAAGTAGCTGCTGGGACTGGTGGGAAAGGAGTGAAGAGAAATCGTCTGATGGAGACAGAATATCAGATTGGGAAGAACAGAGAATTCTGGAGGCAGATGGTGGTGACTGCTTCAGGAGGGTGTGATTGCCCCTCTGTCGCTGACCTTTGACAATGGCCGTGACAGAGAATGCCATTGTGTGAATTGCACTACAACTTAGCAGTATTTTTTAAAAAAAGGTTAATTCAAGGCTGTCACAACTGTCGTCGTATGAGGCTAGTAAACGAACGACAGAGCTAGTGACTGCATCGCAAATACCGTGGGAGTCCTTGAGGCACCTGTGATCTGAAAGAGGGTAGGGAAGTGGGTAAGAGAGGATGTGAGGGGTTTTCCTGAGTGATACAGTGGCAGAGGGAGGAAGCTCTCATCCACGTGTGACCGCCAGAGGGATTCAGTGAGTAAAGTGTTTTCCTGTGTGACTGGCATTAGTCTGTGAATTCCTGGGAACTCCTTCTGAGGATGACTTGACTCTACTATGGAAGAAGCCTCAAGTGAGTCAATTCCTGTGTAGAAGTCTGGTCATGGTTCTTTCTCCCTGCCCCATGCTCTCAGAAATAAGACTTAGACTCAAAATATCTTTACAAATACCTCGGCCACATAACTAGACTCTTCTCTGACTAGATCATAGCTTAAATTATTTCATTTATTCTACCCTACATTCCACCACGTGGCTGATTACCTATGCTCAGGTATCATGCATCTGTCTCCTCACTTCTTCCAAGGCAAATCTTCCCACACGTGGCTCTATCCCAGAATCCTTTCTGCTCCCCAGATATGCCATCTCTCCCATTTCCTGCCTAGGCCATTAGTCACAGGCTTTTTTGAAGTGACAGATGATGGCATCCATACAATACACAAGATATTCTCTCTACGGGGCTGAGTGAAATGTGTTGCTGATGTGTAGACAGTCGTGTTGAGTATCACAATGCCTCATCCCCTTGGGGATGATCCAGGCATGAATGCTGGCAGTGAGAAATGTCCATTGCAGCTTTCTTCCCTTGGAGGTTTGCAGCATGAAGACTGCTCCCCTACCAAGATGAACTAATACTGTCCCTTGGTTTAGCTGTTTACCTAGGACTGGGGAGAGGAAGCTGTAGGCCTTGACTCTGAAGGGTTCAAAAATTCTAATGTCAAGTGCAACTTCTGGCCACTGGTCCTCCATTTTAATCTCAGTGTGTGTAAATGTTGAAGACACCCTGGCCCCACCAATCTAAAGCTTTTGGCAAGGTCTGTGCCTGATAGAGGCTGGGTCAAAACAAGATGAGGGTTCCAAGACCAGATGACCCACGGCAATTTAGTTCGATGTAGGGCTGGAGAGAGGCAAGAGGGTTCCCTTCCCTTATAGATGAGTGCTTAAGCTTTTCATGTTGATGTTGAAGAAAGAAGGAACCTCAAATGATGAAGGCACCCACAACGTCACACAAGGTTCCCCGACTGTCAGTGTACTGCCTTTCCGCCACTAGGGCAAGCTGACAGAGGAAGGTTCTTGTCTCCCATTCCTCAGTATTTCCACTGAGCCATCCTGGGCTAGTTCCAGCCTTTTTTGCCCAGCTCATCATTAATCCTGTGAGTCTGGCTGAAGTCTCATCCGACCTCCAGCTTCTGCCAGAGAGGAGCTGGCAATCGCGAGAACACTGCGCTCTGCAAAGGTGCTCCCAGGTCAGCTTAGCCACAGGGAATGAAGGGTTGTGGGGGTGGTGGGGAATGGAGGTGGGAGGGGGTGAGGCTGGGCTCAACCTTTCTCTGGATAGATGCGATGCCCAGTCCCTGGAAACTGGTTCCAGCCTCAATCTCTCCTGCTTGGGGGTGGGGGTGGGGAAGGAATAAAATATCCTTTTCTGAACATAAAGTTTTTAAATATTCGCTTAAATATCTTAAACTTTTGTGTTATCTGAATATTATTGGTTTGGTGAGACAATGTGCTGTAAGGATATGGAATCACTAAAAACATCCCAGGTATATTCCAAGTTGGTACAGCATCAGAGAGCATGCAGGAGGAAGCAAGCAGACCCTCCAAGGTGACCCTACTTCATACCAGAGGGGGCAGTACCCCTTCCAAAATCCTTCCTTGAGAGGAAAGCAAAAGCAAGCACCCAGGTAACACAACCCCCACGGCCCGTGTGTCCTACAGAACTTGGGTGGTGCCTCTGGCTGCTGTATAGTCAGGAATCACCTTTCCAAGCCCGGACCTTTGTTGCTGTTCCCTGGCTCAAACTCCCTCCCTCCTCCAGCTGGACACAGTCACTCGCAGTTGGTGTTGTTCAGCCTGTGCCTACACCGTTGCACTCCACTCAGCTGCCTGTCAGAGTCTGCTGGGTATGGTCAGACTCTTCTCCATCAAGCTGAGGGATCGTCTCTCTCTTCTTCCTCTTATGGAACTTCAGTCCCGCAGCGTTTCATCTTGTCCTTGTGACTGAGCCAAACCACAACCCCATCCATATGTCCATGGGAACTTGTCTAACCTTCTGGAACCTCTGATTTTCCAATATAAAATGAGGAAGGGCATGAGGAGTAGTTCATGAAGTATGGGGGTGTCTGACCCAAGGTTCCGGGAGATGTACATAATGCAAGGGGACCCACTGTGTGTGACTCTGTGTCTAAGCTGAGTCAAAGAAAGTACCTGTCAAGAATTCCCCTAAGGGCACAGGCCACATCAGAACTGGCACAGAGCAGAGTGTCACCGTGTCACTAGCAGATGTCCTGTTTGACACTATTTTCTTGTATTTCAGTTCAGGTTCTTGAACAGGGCTTACCAGACTGCAGAGCATGGGCCTTTGTATTTATGTGGCCCCTCCTCATCTCTTCCCTTCTAGTCCCTGTCCTCTGTCCTCACTGCCACCCTCCAGATCATCATGTTTCAAACCAAGTTACTGACATCCTTCTGCCACGAAGCTTCACCCATCCAAATATATTCACTGACGCTATCTGTATGTATATAGCAGCCCCCAAATAATGCTGGCTTTGGAGAAAAGAATGAATGTTTTCCTCATTTCCAACATCTGGAAGCAGTTAATTCAGGATATGGAATAATGAAACCCAACTCCTCCATGCATGGCTGCCATTCCAAAATCCTCACGGGTGACTAAAGCTCCAGTAGGAAGCTGGAAGGGACAAGAGACAGGGCCACTCCCCTGAAGGGCATATCTAAGGAGTCATGTATACTACCATTCTTTCTAACTGGTGGCCCAAAAGCTAGCTGCAAGAGATTCGAGAAAACTTAGTGTTTTGTTATTGTTTGTTCTTTTCCCAAATGGACAAATGCCAGTGAAGATTTCAGGTTCCTTTTCAAAAGACAAAAGGAGGAAAAGATGGGGAAATGAGAAGTTTCTGCCCCATGTAAAGTATCTATACCATTTCTTTTACTTTAAACCTGTTTTATGTTTGCCAAAATGATTCAGGCAGATAACTGAACTAGTTTAATATAAAAGGCTTGTGAAGGAAATATGATTTTTTTTGCTGCTAACTCCAAAGCCTCTCTACAAAAGCAATAATTTTAGTTTTGGGATTTGTTAAATGTAATTTTGAACAAATAATAAAATTATAGTTTTCTCTATATTCCTTAATTTGGGGCTTTTAAAATTGTCTTTCTACTGTAATCAGCAAAGATTTGTCTGTCTTTCTCTCTCAGACATGCATGCATATCTGCCCAGTTCTGTTCCTCAGATTTTCCCAATGAAATCATGCAAAAATTTCCCACTGAAGAGGTGGCCAATGTACTCACTATTGCAGAAATGCAAATGTGGCTCACTATATGGCACCACAAACATGTTTCATCTTGTGACTCTCCTTGGAATGAAAAATCATCCTGTCTTTACCATTCCCTACTCCCTGTAACTGCAGAGATAGTTTAGTTTGCCATGCAAGCATAAGAACATGAGTTTAGAGTCACACCAATGTAAAAATCCTAGCTTTGGAGAGGTGAAGACAACAGGATACTGAGGTCTCAGTAGCCAGTTAGTCTAACCAATAGGCAAGTTCTGGGTTTTAGAGAGACCCTCTCTCTAAAAATAAAATGTGGAGAATGATTAAGCAAGAAACCTAACATCAACCTCTAACTTCTACATGAACACACACACACACACACACACACAGGCACACGTTGTGTGTGTTTACATGCATACACATAACACGTTTTTAAAAATTAAAGATTTCTTATTTCCTCCAAGAGGCTCTGAACATGAGTCATGGTTTTCTCTCCAGCAGACCCTTCTCATAGAACCTTCTGCCTCACTCTAAAGAAATTATTGTTTAGAACTAGAGTAGAGCTTCTCATTACCCCATTATGAAATTTTCTTTACCCCTTTCATATAAGGGATTTGATTTCTGAATCCCAAATTTCCTTAGTTATTAAAGTGCATCTTCTCTGTATTTCCAAGGAAGGGTCCAAAGGAAGTCAATTTTCTATCTAGAGGATGTCTTGGTTTTCTACCTACCACTGGATAGTTTGTCTGGGTATGGAATTTATGTTGAAAATTCATTTTATTTGGTATGTTAAAGACTGTATATGCTACCTTCTAGTGTTACTAATAATATAATTCAATTGTTCTACATCATGTTTCTCTCAGAAAATTCAAGAGTCTTTATGATCTCTGTCCTTGTAGATCTGCTATACCAATGTGCCTAAGGTGGTCCTTACAGACATGATGCTGGACTTCCAACCCATAAAGAAATACATGCCCTTCACTTCTGAGATCCTCCTTGGTGTTCCTTGCTTGGTAATTTCCTTTCTCCCATTGTGTGTCTTCACTGTTTTTTCTTCATAGAAAGCTCAACAGTCAGGATGTAAAAGCTGTGTTGGAATCAGTTTTAATTTTTTGGTTTTTGTGGTATTTATTTATTTATTTATTTTGGCTTTTCCACTCAAGTCTTTTTGCTTCATTTTCTTTTCTTTTTTTTTTTTAAGATTTATTTATTTTTTATATATGTGAGTACACTCTCACTATCTTCAGACACCCCAGAAGAGGGCATCAGATCTCATTAAAGATAGTTGTGAATCACCATGTGGTTACTGAGAATTGAACTCAGGACCTTCGGAAGACCAGTCAGTGCTCTTAACTGCTAAGCCATCTCTCTGGCCCCTTTGCTTCATTTTCTGAGAGGTCTCTTGAACTGCACCTATCAATCTTCATGGTATATTTGTCATGTCTGCGGCCCTGTCTGAGTTTACACAGTCCTTTCTTGTTTAGTTTTGATTGAGTTTTAAAGCTCTTGTACCTCATTTTGATTTTGTAACCATAATACATTTCCATTTCTGCGAACATACTTGATACATTTTTCTGCCTGCATAGCTCTGACACCTGAAAATGTTCATAGTTCTGAATTCCTGTTTGCTCCTCATTATGGTGTGGCTCTTCAGTGTCTCCCACAGGCTCATATTTGAACCCCTAGTTTGCAGCTGGTACTGTTTTGAGACCTTATGGAAGCTTTGGTATATGGGACGTGGCTGGCAGGCCTCTGCTTATGACCCAGCTGCCTGATCTGCCTAGGTATGAGAAAACTTGTACCCAAGCTCTGCCATCAACTCTCTTTGCTTTCCCTACGTGTTCTTATCACTGTGAACCCCACCTACTTGCCTTCTTCAATACTCTCACCCCCATGAAACCCACGTACCTTCTCCATCATGATGGCCTGAAAGTGGAAGCCAAAATCAGTTGTTTCTCTTCCGTAAATGCTCTGCCGTATATTTTGTCACAGTAACCGTGAAAGGTACTGAAAATAGTCCTTGTCTTTCCTTTTAGGAGTTGTCTTTCCATAACTGTGAATCCTCTGGGACAAGTTTATATTTAAGAATATAGCTGGGCTGGTGGCACAGGCCTATAACTTTCGCTATTTAGAAAGCAGCCAGAGGAAAATTACAAGTCCAAACTTGGCCTGTCTGGACTACAGAGCAAAGACCAGTTTAGAAAACTTAGTGAGACTGAATTTCAAAATGAAACTTTAAAACAAGGCTGGGGTTGAGCCCTGTAACAAAGTTCTTACCTGGCATGTGTAAGGCACACACACACACACACACACACACACACACACACACACACACATCACAACACAGAATAATATTACTAATGGTCCCACCTGCCTGATACAGTGTGTTGACTCATGAATGATTTGGTAACAAATTGTATTGTAAGCGTGTTCCTATGTGTATTGTCTGGTTCTAGATCGTTTGGAGAGGAATTCCCAATTCAACTCTTCTTCTGCACTTGTAGGTTACAAGTCTGGTGGTTCATTTTGGGACTGGGTAATAATAAGTTTCCTTGGGATCTCAGTGGTTCTCTGGATCTACCTGTCTCTATTACAACATCTCACTCTTTCTGGCTAAGATGTTCATCTCATCTCTAGAAATAGTCTATTCTAAATATACTGCAGCTAAGCATTGCAGGAGCCTCTAGTTCAAGTACAGTGGAGATTTTATTGAATGTATCGAGACTATGGATTGTAGAAGTGTCTGGTTCTAGAAGAGATGGGGATTGCATTTACATCTAAACATTTATCTCTGTGTGGTTTCACCTCCATACAGACCTATATAGATGCTCTCCCATCCTTATTCTGGGAGGCCACCCCAGGCCTCTCTTACCCATAGTCCTTCCACCATATTTGTTGACAGTCAACTGAATCTGTTGACCTATTCACTTCGGGCCTTTCCTTACTTGTACTTCATGAAACCATAATCTATTTACAGACTTTTCTTACTTAAACTGTTGACTGGCACATACTAGATGCTCAATAAAACCCCATGTACTAATAAAATGCTTGCTACTGAGTTCTGGGTTTTTGCACATCCCTCTCTCTGGCCATCCCCTCCCCTGTGACCAGAAAAGTCTTAACAAAAGGTTGAAGTAGAGTTGAAGGCATGACACCCCCACAGACCAGCAGCCAGCCCCTCTGACAGGGCTGCATCTCAGAACATCAGGTACTGACCAGTTACAAAGGAACTCTCTCGCCTTGAAAACTGAGAATCGAAAGGATTAAGGGCTCAAAGGTGTCTTGCTTGTTGTACATTTAAATTAATTTCTTCACAAGACTAAAAAAGAATGCTGTCCAGTTGTGTTCTCATGGTACTAAAGCACCAGGAAAGAAAGAAAACAAAAATCTCAGAGGAAACAGCAGATTGGTACATTCAGTTTCCCGCTGTGAGTTAAAAATCACACTAATGTCCAAGAGCAGAAGGCATTCACTTAGATTTAGACTTCCTGCTATTCTTATGAAGTTAGAGGCCCTCTCTTTGTTGCAGGCCAGCGTTCTGAGGCAGAGAAGTATCATGGCGGTTGTGGGACAACAACCCATTCGGATGGATCGCCAAAGCTCGAGCTGGCCGCATCCCCATGGAACCTTCCTGCTCTGTCATGCTGGCCGTGGAAAGCATTTGCCCGGTGTCTTCCAGATGAGGGTGCACGAGGAACTGAGCATGGGGTCTTCAGCTCCTCCGCATCCCCTGAGACTGGGCGTGGTACGGACAATCGGTGTTCACTGCACAATCTCAAGGTTTAACTCTGAGGGTCTCATCGGGGCATGAGCCCCCTCCTCTTCCTCTGCCTCCTCTCTGTCAGTAGCTGAAGACGCTTCTCCACACACAGCCCCCCACCCTACCCCCCATGCTGTGGGACTGAAGCTCAAAGAGCCGAGCAAACATGGGTGAAACGTTGTGACAGGGCCAACTCTTCCTCCCTGAAATTCATTATGACAGCTGTTTCGCCAAAGCAGCATGTATTTTAATGAAAGGTTTCAAATGTCTCAGCTCAATGGAAGCCCTTTGAGAAGGCTCATCGTGTCAGTGTCACTGGGTTGACCTGCCACCATGGTGTGCCCATGAAAGCATTCCCAGAGAGCTTTAACTGAGGTGGGGAAGCGGGGCAGGGAGACCTACCCTGACTGGACATCCCGGGGGCTGAGTCCGGACTGAATAAGAGGGAGGTCTGCTAAGCGGCAATGGTCTTCTCTCTGCTTCCTGACTCAGGATACAGTCTGAGCAGCCACCTGGCTCTCCTATTCCCATGCCTTTCCTACCACAACGAACCATATCCCGTCTTAGACCCTGAGCCAAAGTAAACCCGTACCTCCTCGAGTCACTTGTGTAGTGTATTTCATCCCAGGAAGGAGAAGCAAATACACAGCCCTTCACAGGACCTCTCCGTCGCCTGCTACTGGCCTCTTCCAGAAACGAAATGGACATTATTTTTAAAAGCCCAGGCTTAGATAATTCTTTTCTTTTCTTTTTTTTCCAGAATCAGGCTGACAAATACTGACTACACAGGAGACACTTCCCCAAGGGCAGCGAGTACTTCATTTCCTTCATATAAACAAACACAGGCCTTTTCTCAAAACAAGGTGGTGGTGCTCACGTACAAGCCAAATAGTGAGGTCACCGCCTGCAAGGCCCTGCCAGGCACCGGAGGGGACCCGCTAGGCAAGAACAATTCCCAAGGGGAGCATGTATGGTTGGAGGTTCCCCTTGGCCCCCCACAGCAGGCAACTCCTCTTTTGGTAAGTCCATGAAGGTCAAAGGGACTTGAAGAGGCAGACGGGAGGAACTGAAGGTGACACTCCCCCCCCCCGGGGGGTTTGAACTATTAGCCAGAGACAGAGTCAGCTAGATGCTTCTCCAGTGGGATATTCTCTGGAGAGAGACACAGCAGGGGCACTCAATTTAAGGATGCAAAAAAAAAAAAAAAAAAAAAAAGATGACTCGGCAAACCAAGGCGGCTTGGGAAAACTGCTCGCTGCTCTGCACACTGAACTAGAATGCAGAGGCTGGGATGAGGAGACTGGGGTGGGAGGCTGGCTCCAACTAGCCCATCTCGTGTAAGGGATCAGGCCCGAGAGTGAAGATGAGGGACAGCCCACGAAGTATTGCAAGCGTCTGACGTCTGAACAGCAGCCCGTTCAAAGAGATCCACAGTAGACGGCCTGCCCCTGCGACTTTCCAAGCAGGTGTGTGACACCGTGGTTATGAGACAAGAGAAGTGCAACCCCCCACCCCCCAGAGCCCAGCTCCTCTGCCAAAACCCACGTCCTAAATGACGTCTCTGACACGCTGCTATTTGTCCTCGGCCTCCATTACTACAGAGATGGGCGCCTCTGCCAAACTTTTGAAGGTTGGGCAAGACCTGGCTTCAAGAGGTTGGTATATATTAACACAAAACAAAATGTTGCAGACTGCTCTCTTACGCAGTAGCAAAGCGCGTGCCAGCGGTCACCTTGGATAGCCACGTTGTGACGACATCTCATTCAAGAATGTCTGCTGCCAACTCCCCAAGAACATAATGCAGGTGAAAATGGTCCCCTGCCACTGACCTTACATGCCTGCATTTGTTCCTCTCTTGGGCTTCTCCTTCTGTCTTCCGGGAAGCTCGGAGTTCCGAGTCTAATATTCCTCTGCCACTGAACAGTGCATTGAACATGAAGTTGAGAACCTAATGATATGGCTTCACACGAAATTCTATCGCTTATAAATAATATGTGTCTCAGTTTCCAGAGCCGCCAGATGACCGTGCCATTGGCCATCCTAGGAAGAGAAGACCAGAGTTTTTCCACAGGAGAAAGAAATCCAGAAGGCTTGTGAAGCTCACCACACTGCAGAACTAGCCCAGGCCACGGCAGTGAAGGAAGTCCCCACTATGCTGACATCACGGCGATTACTATGTCACCCCTCACGCAAGGCTGTGGGGATCTGAAGTTGACAAGCCTGCATCCTAAGCAGGAGCAGGTGGTTGGTTCCAGAACTTTCAGAGAGAAGCTCTCGCCCTCAGGTTTGCCTGACTGAAGGATGCCACACCGAAGGGAAGCTTGTGGTCCATGTCAGCCTCTGCCTCAAAAGGGGAGAAATGTGGATCCATTGGCTGTGACAGGGGTTTGAGTCCTTTTCTGGACCAAGATGGCGTCATCTTTCTCCTACAGGATGCTGTTCCTTGCCATTTTCTCCATTCAGGATATGCTGCTGAGGGAGGGACCGGTGGTGACTTGAGGGAGGTGAGCTGCTCGCTCTGAGCCTCAGTAAAGACCCGGGTGCAGTAAGGTTGGGGTTCCTGACCCCAAAGTACTAACGCGATCCAAGTGTGGGCCTGTGCTCAGGGAACCCCTGCTGTGTCTAGGGGGAGAGAACTTCTCAAAGACAGGGCTGTGCCCAGGGAGTAGGGGGACGAGGTTAGGGATTAGGTCGTGCTTAGGGGGCTGTGCCATGTTCAGAGATCGTACTGTGCCAGTGGGGTAGTACAACGATCGATGGGAGCTGTGCTCAGGGTCAGGGCTGTGCGTAAGGGATGGGACTGTGCGTTAGGGAAGAGGCTTGCTCAGGTGGCAGGTCAGTCTCGAAGGCATAGTCACCAGGTTCCCAGGAGAACCTCAAAGGAACACTGAGAGGGCAGCCTCTTAATTAATCATTGTCATCACCATCGCCATCGCCATCATCATCACCATCACTACCACCACCACTACCACCACCACCACCACCACCACCACCATCATTATCAAGTGTTGTTGTTGTTGTTGTATAGTTTTTCAAGACAAGGTTTCTCTATGTAACACCCCTGGCTACCCTGGAACTTGCTTTGTAGACCAGGCTGGCCTCAAAGTCTCAGATCTTCCAGATATTCCTCTGGAATACTGGGATTAAAGATGGGGTGAGGGCAGCCTCTTTAAACAGTGAGAGAAACCTGGATGGAGCACTTATGCTGCTAAGTAGCCATAGCTTGGGAGACAACAAAGGCAGAAAGCAGCTTGCCCATGGGGGAGAAATTTCGAGAAGCAATATTTATTCCAGGCAACACGATGTCATGAAGACACTCTCAAAGGCTTCAGTACCTGGGAAGGTAGGAAGGTTCTGGATCCTTTTCAGAAACATGCCCTTAAATAAGTCCCTCCATCTGTTTCTTCCTCTCCAGGCCTGATTGATCCACCCTCAGTGGTCACAGCAAGCCCCTGCTGGATCCTTCCCATCCACCCTACTGCTCTACCAACCCAGCCCTCCTACAAGAACCGGGAGAGCACGCCTTGGCCGGACCAGCGTCCCATTCCAGGGCTTGGCTCCCGCGTGCTGCCCGGGGTCAGGATCGTGTGCAGCGCCGTGGGGCTAGGACCAGGCATGCTGGAACCTGTCTGTAATTCTTCGTTTAGGTCAAGCAAAGGAACACTCGTGGGTAATTCGCAAAGTGTCTGTACTCAGAGGTATTGCCAATCTCATTATCATTAATTTTTGCATATTTAACTACAGTTTTTAATTAGATGGTATTTTATTATTCATGCACATAATTTGTGTCGAAGTCTGACTGCTCCCTTGAAGGAAAAAAAGGTGGGGGGGGGAGCAGGAGACAGATATTTCTGAATTGGAAGTCAGGGTTGGTGCTTCTGTTTGGCTGGAGAGCAGCAGAGAGGCCTCTGAGTCTATAATGGTTCTCTTTTAATTTTGCTAATAGCTATCATGTTATGTACCTTTATAAATTTGTTAAATCCAGAGTGCTGGGAGTAGTCTCTGTATGCGGTGACTGTAAACAGCCTGCTCTGTTTGGTCTGCGCATACAAACTGTTTGCTCAAGCTCCTTGATGTATTATTAAAACGGGTAATGGGCCCCTGGGAACACATCTAGTTATAGGCCTTCATTTGCAGAATAAACCATGCGTTGTTTTCATCTTTACTCATGATTGTTAATGGTGCTGATGATGAGATGGGTGGGTTCTCCGGGCTCTGCCTTGATCCGTGCCTGTTTTATTATGCAGGCGAAATGGCCAGGCTGCTGATTTTGTCGAAGGTTTTCAATTAGTCATTTGACTGAACACATCTGTGCTGGCATCCACCCAGAGCTGGACGGCAGCTATTACCAGTTTACACCCGCTGAACCGTGGCCATAAACTCGGATGGGAATAAACCTAAATTGGCCTTTTAGACATGGCTGAAAAGTTGTACCCGTGCAGTGTTTTATAGCGGTGTCGGGAAGGTGTGAACTTTTCCGCCTTCAGGCCGAGGGACCTGCTGTGATAGTCCTCCGTTCAAACGACTCACTCACAGGCTGGCTCTAATATCTGTTTACCAATGTGTGTCCATGACTTAATCGGCCTGCTAAGTGGGTAAGATTGCGCTGTGGGGCTGTGGTGGTTTTTAGTTTAACTGTGTGGGTAAACAAAGTGGGGAGGCTGCCTTGGTGTAATTGGGCAGTGGCTGGATCCAGGCTCCCATACCTTTAGCGGAAATGGACACTGCTTTAGGACGTAGAGTCTGTCACTATTGTGTGGAAGGAGAAGCAGATGACCAGGTGACTGGGGTAGCACTCCTGTCTCCTTGATGCAGAGCTCTTAAGTGCACTGCTGATACTGCTGAGGGCTGAGCATCAAGAGGACCCTGCACTGTCCCCTGAGGACCCTGTACTGTCCCCTGTACTCTCAAGGGGCAGTAAGCAAGGTGGCTGAGGGCTGTCATCCAGCGTCAAAGGACTGATTGGCTAATATTTCCCGCAGCAGTGACCCTCTCCCGGGGCTTTAGCTTTTGGTAGTCTCACTGTGGCCTCACAAATGCCTATGTTCACCCTCAGTAGACATGATAAACCCCAGTGGCTCCCACCTAACCTTAAAATCTGTCTTCTGTGGAAGGACTCATCTCCTATGGTCCCCTCCCCTCCCTTGTATGCCATATCGTTTCCTATTTCCTGTTACCCCCTAATCTTCTCCAGTCTTGAGTGCAGGTGGGAATCTGGCTCAACAACCATTTCCCTCTCTCCTGTGACATTGCCTGTGCCTTTCCCCATTGCTATCCAAAGCCCTAAGACTCTTGGCCATCACCATCGCCATCTCCGTGGTGACGGCGGTCTTCGTCTCCATCTTTGCCTCGCCCCCATCTTTGCCTCGCCCAATCCCATGGCCTCATTGCCAGGTCACATAGCACATTGGAGAGTCCACACCTGCACGCCTTTAGTCTTCATGGCAGGAGGGCCAGGACCAGAGCACAGTCATCCTGCCCACCTCGGAGATGAGGACGATAAAGTGTAAACGGATATGGTGGAGAAAACTGCTCTAGGTCACGCCCACAGCAGGCACGCTCGGGGATTCGAGTGCGAGCGGTAGGCTACGTACTCAGCTAGGGCAGGTTCCTTAGCCCTGGTCTGAAACAGGAAACTGAGGTCAGGATGGCTTTCATCAGCTGGGCCTGCTTTATTCTCCTACCCTTTCCCTGCGGGTGAACACTTAGGTGAATACGTGTGTGTGTGTGTGTGTGTGTGTGTGTGTGTGTGTGTGTATGAATATACATATATACACATATACACACATACACATATATTATATATACATATATACACCCATATATAGCATGTATACTTACGTATACATATATATGCATATATAGTATGTAGACTTATATATGTAATATTTACACATATGAGGACCGTACACACTTATGTACACACTTGTTCTTTAAGATGATGAGAGTAACAGCAAGAGGTCAGGGGATGTGACCTGCCCAATCTGAGATTCTTGAACTCCTTATATTTTGCAATCCAAATACATCTGTTCAAAGTCAGGAATTTTTTTGCCTGCTTGTGAAATGAAACTATTAGACATGTTAGCGACGAAGTTAATACGCACCCCCCCCCCTCTGTCTCTGTCTCTGTCTCTATTACTCTTTCTCTCTGTCTCTCTGTCTCTCTCTCCTTCTCTCTCTCCTTCTTCTTCTTCTTCTTCTTCTTCTTCTTCTTCTTCTTCTTCTTCTTCCTCCTCTCTCTCTCTCTCTCTCTCTCTCTCTCTCTCTCTCTCTCTCTCTCTCTGGCTTATCGACTTCAGCCCCTCAAGAAAGCTGCAACGCTCCATATTAAACTTAAGCATCTCTAACGCACACGCCCAGCAGATAGGCTCTTCTCCTCTGGCTGCAGGGCCTTTACGACATAGCTTGTCTTGTGGCGGAGACCGGAGGCTGCAGGGTGAGGCTACTTGGGTTCAGATCAGGCAGGACGGTCCCTAGCCGTGAGATGACGAGAGCCTTCCTGAATTATAATTTCCTCCTCTGTGAAATGGGGCCTCCTCGGAGCACACCAGCCTCCCAAGGTGGTTACGGAGACTAAAGTGGGCACAGTACTTAGGAAAGTGTCTGGCGCTTAACTAGTATCCTGTAATTTTTTTTATGGACTATAAACTTTATGACAGCTTAGCCTAACAGGCTGGATGCCAGGGAAAGGACTTCTGTCTCTTGTGTAAGATGTCTGTTTTCAAAAAACAGCTTTCTAAAGGTTATAGCATCTGAAAGGTTACAGACTGGAATAGCCGTTGAGCCCAACACTTTCACTAATCAGAAGACACTCAAGGACAAGATAGATGCCTTCACCAGTCCCACAAAACAGCGTGCGTAACCCAACACCTGGTGTCGTGTGTGCCCACTAAGTGACGACCTGGCAGGCGGGCCACTAGCAAGCGTGGCTCATGAGCCTCTGCTTCAGTCTTCGTCACTGTGGTAAACACTTGAGAGAAACAATTTAAAAAGGAGCATTCTTCATGGCCCCTGATTTCAGGGACTCATTGAGCCCGTGGTCTCTCAGTCCTACGGCCATGGGTTTTCCGTGGACATTGTGACAGAGAAGGTGTAGTGGATACTACAGAGATACTCACCTCACCTCAGCCAGGAAGCGGAGAGGGAGGCACGCTCTTGAAGGCATGCCCCCTGTGACCTCTTTCTTTTAACCAGGCAGGGCCTCCAGAAGTTCCCACCATTTCCCATAATACCACTGGATTAAAGAATCCATCTAGGATTAATCCATTGATTAGGTCAGAGCCCTCACAATCCAATCACTTCTCAGTGATTGGATCTGCCAGCCAGGGACCAAGTTGTCAACACATGCGCCTTTAGGGAGATATTCTTATCTGACCCATAGCAGCCTCAGTAGGCAAAATTCACCCTCTTTAAGATGTGAATCCCTCAGCCCACCTTTGACACACTGGATCACAACCTCTGCATTTTGAATAGTTTTTAGCATTGAAAGTCTTGCATGTGAGCTTGCAGATAATTCTGTCTCTATAGAAAAAAAATATTTCTAGCCCTTGACTAGTCTCCCACAGGTACTTGGTATTTGATGAGTTATTGACCAGATGAGTTAATCATCTCTGGTGGTATCTGAGGGATTTTTCATGTTCATTTGGTCCCAAGAGATGAAGGTCCATCAGATGCTCCCTGTCACAGGTCCTGGACACTCTGGCGCCATGCCTGGTTTCCAAAAGGAGGCGACAAGAGTCCTCTGTGGAAATTCCACTTCCTCTACTGTTCCTTTAACCTCCTGGGGCCACCTACTGCCACCCAAGCACTGAATGCATGCCTTGTTTCGTTGACAGCATCCAACACACCACTTCAAGCCCAAGGTCATTGTCATTCCTACAATGTCTCACGGCCATACCTGTGCTTAGCAGAGCCCTGAGATCGCAGACAGTGGCCTGCTGGACTTGCAGTCTAGTGGCTCCTTCTACATTTCTGATCCTTTTTTTCTGAACATCACTTTCCCCCTGGACCAAAGGGCCTTGAAGCCTGGCTTTTAAGGCCACTTTCCCACTGTCTGTGCAGACTCTCTTTCCTCTAGATTCAGCCTAGATTGAGCACTTCTCCCCCTCCTCCTGAGATCTGCCTTACTTAGCGAATTTAATCTCCTAAGAACTGACTTCTACAGTACTTCATTACAATAAAAAGAGCAGCTGACGGAAGACTCAAGTGTGCTCACGGGTCATTTAGGGGCAGGCGGCAAGGTTGGCTGAGTTGTAGACAACTTCTTTGGCATCTTAGTTTTGCTTCATAAACATTCTTTCCACTCTGTGAAACGGCTTTTAAAATATTAAGGCTTTTTTTTGGACTGGGTTCAAGTGAAAATTAAATGGCCAAGCGGATATTTTCAGTGATAGCTGATGTCTGTAGAGCTTTCTCTTTCCCCACGCCTCCCTCTTCCTTCCTTCTTTCTGACTGGATCTGGCCATTTGATATAATTCTGATCGGCTTCAAGTTTTTAGTCCTCTCAAGTGATGGGATCAGGGACTGTGCCATTCTGCCTGACTCTGGCAGAGCCTTTTCTAACACCAAGAAGGATCATGGGTATCGTGTGCACAGTAACTCCATGGATCCTTCACAACATGTCATTGACACCCATACCACAAACTGGTATTAATCCTGTACCCAGTCTACAGAGGAGACTAATCAAGAGAACACTGAAACATGTTGTTCGGGTTAAATAGCTAAGAAGGACAAAGTTTAGATTTGAACGCTAGGCCTCTGACTCAGGAGCCAGCTATAGAAACGAGCTGGTTGTAGATTTCTGGCATAACCTTTGTTCCCGTCCCCTTCCTTACACAGGAGACATGCCTACAGGCAGAGACACAGACAAGGCTATCCTTGTTGAAAGGGAGCCCAGACCAGTTGGACTAGCCAGGGCTGAAAACTTCTTCTTAGCCCAGTTTCCCAGAGATGTTGAGGGACCGCTGCCGCTGCCCCTCCCTAGCTCTGGGCCTGGGTTCCCCAGACTCCCTCCATCACCCAAGTGGGTACCTGCTTCCGGCTCAGGCCCTAATTTGGCCGTGCTCGCCTGGGTCCATGGAGCCTTCTTTTCTCTCTGTGTGGCGGTTGGACAGATATCACCAGCAGATGAAAGCGGGGGCCCAACAAAGGGAAAATGAAATTTCCCTTGAGCTATTTGCCCTGGCTGACTAACCCAAACCTCCCTTCCCGGGATGAAGAAGAGTTCTGATGCTCTGATGTTGAGAGCATCAAAGGCTGATCCCCTCGGCTGAGTAGTGACACTCGGAGGCTCAGCAGCCAGGCCTCCAGAACACCGCTCCCACTGCTGCTGAAAGCCAGACCCTTTGAATGTCCCCTGTGTCATTACTACCACCTCTGCCCACACTTACCTGGCCTGCCTTCTGCTCTTCTTCACCCGTCTCTGATGCCACCATCTGACAGAGACAGGACCTCTACAGCCTTTCTCTGAACCTGCCTCAAAGTTCAAAGGTCATGGAAGGAGAGCCCCAGGAAACACAGGCCAGCTTCTCTTTCCAATGATGGGTCCAGGAAAAGGTTGTTCCCAGTAGCTACATCTTGTCTTCCTAATTTCAGTGCCAGCCACGTTCACAGCTGATATTTCAACCATCCAAAAAAAAAAAAAAAAAAAAAAAAAAAAAAAAAAAAARAACCAGAWAGAGATGGGTGAAGCACACACACAGAGATGCTCTCAGYATTAAGATTCTGTGGATGAGCTCATGTGCCTGGTGCTAACTCAGACTCCAGTCTTTATGTGGCCCCTGTCACCCGCCCTCTCCTCACTGCAGGATCGCCATAACCTTTCCCTCTCAGAGACTTTTTAAAGCGTCTCTCTGAATTAAACATAGATTCAGAGCTGCTTGCAGCATTTCTCTTAAAACACAGGGGCTTCAAGCTGGCGGTGAGTAGAATTCAAACCCTGCTTCTGAGCTAAATGGAACGCTAAGAGACAGCTGAGAACCTGTTCAGACAGCCCCAGTGGCTGGGTGAGATGAGGGGTCCCCACTTTGAGATTTGGAGAAGACAAACGTGCTTCCCTCTTTTCCCTTTGTTTTTTAGAAATTAGGATAGCTTTTCACCACACTGCCCCCTCTGCTACTCAGAGTGAACGGTCGGAGCACGGCTTTAGTCCCAGCTCACTAAGTCAAGTAAATAGAAGCTTACAGCACGGAACGAGGAGTGATAAGCAATTCCCACTGCTGCGAGTTCTTAATATATAAATTCATCCCGCAGCCGTTGAGTAGCAACTGGCAAAGCCAGAAACAATGGAAAGCCGCCAGGCCCGGCTCCGACGAGGTCAACCATCAAGGTTATCTATACGCAATTACTGGTATCTACAAACTTGCATAGCTGTCAGCTGGTCAGAGCCCAGATGAAAACTCACCATGCGCTCAGAAAGCAAATATAGTTTCTGAGGAGAGCCTCAAATTAGCTCCGTGAATGACTTGGCTTCCAGCGCGCACCAGCCGCCCGCCAGCCCGCCTTTGGGGAACATTTCTGCAGACAGTTCTTCAGTGTCTAAATTTGGGCATTATCTTAAAAATCTCTGTTCCCGAAGTAGGAAAGAACTGGAATTGCTCCTTAACCCTCAGCGACGATAAATTATATCACTTAACAATAGATAAACTCGGGACACTTTTCCTGTGCAGAGCGCCTATTGTGAAGCACCTTCTAATCGGCGGCATCTCCTCTCCCCGGTCGGCCCCACTAAAGACCTGTCGGTGGGGAAGAGACACAATAATTTGTTTTCTAGCTCCTCCTTCGGTGCCATCCATCATGTGTGGACACAAGGCTGCTCTGAAGCAGATCTGTATCTGCTTCCGCTGGAGTTCCTCTTCCCATCAGAGTATGCCAAAGGGTCGTGTTTTCAGAGCCGTGCCCTGCTTCCAGAGCCTGGAAAGAGGGCCCCTGCCCTCCCCGGGGCCAGCTTGGAGCCGGTGAGAAAGGGTGTGCCTTGCTGTGTGGAAAGGAGGCTTCTCAATGCAGCCCCACATCCTCCAGTGTCTGCTCCATAGGTTTCATCCCCTAGGGGGCGACATTAGGAAGACATGGGAATTAGTTAAAGATGGGGCCTGGGGGCTGGGGGGGGGGGTCGCCTCGTCATTAAGAGATATGTATGCCTCGGAAGGAATTGGAGGAACCTGGCATTTTCCTTTAAGCTGTAGCAGTGTTTCTTTTATGAACCTGGGTACCCTTTTGTTTGGTACATACATGTTTTTTTTTTTTTTTTTTTTTTGGTGGATTTTTGTTTTGTTTTATTTTAGTTGTGTTTGCTGCTTCCTGGCCAGTGAGGTAGGCAGCTTGTCTCACTGAGCGTTCTTGCCATGATAGGCTGCCTCATCTGGACCCTAAAGACAAAGAGCTCCCTCAGCCAGGCACTGAAAACTGTGAGCCCCAACAACGCTTCTCCATCTAAACGTTCATTGTGTCTGCTCTTTGGGTAGCGAAGGGGAACTAACTGGCCACCACCTCAACCCTAACCATGGTCCTTGCTGGAGGCTGTCTTCCCACCAGGACCTTCCAGGGTCCCCATAGAGACACTCTATGTATGAGTAGGGGTTAATCAAGGCCCAGGTGATTTTCAGATCCGAGAGAGGCCGCACACTGGAAGCAGGCCTTTGATTGTCTTTGGACCATTTGAGCTGCAACTCTGTTTCTTCTTGCTGACATCTCTCCTCCGGCCCTGCTCTGGTCAGCTGTGGGTTTGCTCTACCTGAACTACAAAATTAAGGACCGTGACACATCTACGGTATAACCTTCGCGTTAATCTGCCTAGGCTTTGTGTCTTAGTTAGGGTTTGACTGCTGTGCACAGACACCATGACCAAGGCAAGTCTTATAAAGGACAACATTTAATTGGGGCTGGCTTACAGGTTCAGAGGTTCAGTCCAGTATCATCAAGGTGGGAGTATGGCAGCATCCAGGCAGGCATGGTGCAGGAGGAGCTGAGAGTTCTACATCTTCATCTGAAGGCTGCTAGTGGAAGACCGATTTCCAGGCAGCTAGGATGGGGGTCCATGCTTACAGTGACACACCTACTCCAACAAGGCCACACCTCCTAATAGTGCCACTCCCTGGGCAAAGGATGTACTAACCACCACACTTTGGGACAGAGGTTGATGATGGTTTTCTTCATACGAAATGATTTTACATGGGGCCAAGAGCGAGAAAAAGGCCAGATGGAGCCACGTCTGTTCCAGCTCTTAATCAGGGCAGCACAAGTTGATACAACACCTCAGGCTTCTCGGCCCACCCGGGTGGGGCTTTCACACGTGTGTACAACTGTGAAGGTTGCACAGGGCACAAGCTCACGCCTGAGGAGTGACATTTACACCACTGCTTTTAGAGACAGTTTTCTGACAACTCGAACCCTCAGATCCACAGGCTCGACCATCTCTGGATTCAACCAACCGGGAGGAAAAGAAAGTTCTTTTCCACAAAGTTCTAAAGAGCCGGTCTTGGCATTGCCTCGTGCAGGGCACTCCGCATGAAGGGCAAGCCTTTCTCACACTGCTGCAGCCTGCTGCCTTCCCCGGCCCAACCCCTCCATCTCCATCAAGCACCATTTGCATCTGTATCACAAATCTCATTCATGAACTGTGTAGTGAACCGAGCGGGGATATTTTTCTCACTATTACTCCCTAAGCGACGTGAGACAATAGTCATTTCCACAGAATCGGGGCTGCATTGAGGCTCACAAGTAACTTAGAGCTGATGAAAAGCGAAAAAAATGCAGTTTTACACAGATACTGTGCCAAATTACTGAAGGGACTTGCCTCTGCATCTTCAGATTTTAACCCAGGGCGGGTTCTGGAATTATCTTTCACGGATAGCAATAATAAGTTTCAGTGGTGCAGAGGATGTGCTGAGAAAGGAAGCTTTTATTTAAGTCAGCAAAAAGATGCTAAGGGGGCAGGGACTGCCCTGCAGGGGACCCCACTCCTTACCACTGATACCTGCACAGACACAGTATGAGTCACCTTCCATTGTCAGGGAGGATGGTCATGATCGGATGAGACGTTCATGGATTTCTCTTCTCCTGCTGGATCTTCTTTGCCCATCTTTTTATCCCACCCAGTACAGAGCCCAGCATCCAGTTTTGGATGGATGGATGGGATGGATGGATGGATGGATGGATGGATGGATGGATGGATGGATGGATGGATGGATGGGTAGATGGACGGACAGACGGACAGCCAGCCAGCCAGATAGATAGATTAAAACTGCATTCTTCACTGGCTACTTCAGCCTTTAATATGTAGCGTGTTAAAACCAAATGTCCCAATAAACCAAGCTAACTCAATCTGTACGTAGGCAAAAAAGGTCCGCTAAACAGAAGGTGGGCCTCCTGGCCAGCAAGCACCCTTTCTCTCCACAGCCCAGCACTGAGAATTTGATGAAGAACAATGYGCTTTGCCGCAGGTTTCAGGGGTCAGTGGGGAAGAAGCTTCTGCGACTAAGACAACAAGGACAGTTTGGGTGGGGGAGGGGGAAGCTGTTGGGAAGTGTTTTCTGTCCCGGGGTACAATTCATGTTCTCACCTTTGGAAGTGCTAGCAAACACACACACACACACACACACACACACACACACACACAAAATAGTTCAGCAGTGGGAAGATTAGGGACTCTGTAAGAGTCCACAGGGAAAATTTCAGGATAACCCTCTCTTAGCCAGTAGAAGAGCAGACCTCCTCTGCCCTCCTCCTCCTCCTCCTCAGAAAACCGCAAGGCCTGGGTATTTCCTTCCTCTGCTTCCTTGGACTCCTCCCCAACCCAGTTGCTTTTACCTGGAGTCAGAAAGTGTTCAAATGACCTCAAAGAGGACAACCACCCACTGCCACCCCATATCAGAACGCCCTGCTCACCCTGAAGGACGGTCATGTCTGTGATGTGTTTGCACATACGTATTGGACCAGGACACACGTGTGGAACTCTGAGCAGGTGTTTAGCTCTATGATAAAGACATAGGAGTGTGCTCATAGGTCTGATCTACCAGGTCACCACCCAACTGAGATCATGCTATTTTTAATGAACAAAGGGCTTTACAAATCATTCGGCCATGGAACTAACGAAGTAGGCATGAAGAGAAGAAGGAAAGGAAAGGAAGGCTGGCCCAAATCCAAAATCTCTCTAGAGCTAGAAAAGACGGCAGGACAATGGAAGTGGCTCCACATGCTTAGAATCCCAGCGTTCAGAGGCTTAGGGGGAGACATCCAAGAGCATCCTGGGCTACACAGTGAAACCCTGTCAAAAGGAGGGAGAGGAGGGGTCTGGGGAGAAAAGGAGAGAAAACAGCATCAGGACCACCCATGAGCAGAGTCCATGAACTCCATCAAGGACAGCTCACCTTCTCTCGTGGCTGTGTGCTGCTGCTCTCTGGGTTTTACCAATATAACCCCCATCACAGCCCTCTGGGCCAGATGCTGCTGCCAATAAGGAAGCCGCAGGGCAGAGCAGGAATACGCACAACAAAATGGCTGTTGACTTAAGTGACTTCTTCCTCGCAGCAACAACATGGTATCGTAGTGCTGTTGAAAACGATGCTCTCAGGTAGGGGAGGTTTGGCACGGAGAGGACATTATCATCATAATGAAAATGGTGTTGGTGGTAGTCATAGAAATGGCAGTGAATGGCTAATGATATTTGCGTTGAGTTGGAGGGTTAATAATGGTTGGTGGTGATGACAGTTTTGGAGACGGCAGTGACAACTGAGATGCAGTAACATTGCTGGGATGGTGGTGATGCTCTTGCTGATACAGAGCTGGCAGTGCTAATCTCATGGTAGTACTGGTGGTGATGGTGATGGTGGTGATGGTATCGGTGATGATAATAATGTTGCTACTAGTAGAAATGCTAATGCTGGTAATGGTGGCACAGGTGGTAATGGTGGTAGTGACAATGGTGGTCATTATGGTAACAGTCGTGGTAGAAATGGCAATGATGGTAATGGTATTTATGGTTGTGATACCAGTAATAGCAATGATAGTGGTGTTAATGGTGGAAATGGTAGTAATGTCAATGGTGGTGGTGGTAATGGTAATARTAGTGGTGGTGGTACATGTCATGATGGTAATAGCACCCATGGTGCTGATGACAGTGGTGGTGACGGCAGTGTTAGTGACTGCAGTAGCAATACGGTCGTAAGGATGATGGCAGCAGTTGTGATGATGGAGGTGGTGGTAGCAATGGTGATGATGGTACAATCCAAACTACAGTGGTGATAATGAAGGGGGTGATCATTCCAGCAAGAATGACAGAAGGGAAGGTGGAGGCAAGCATTGAACTAACCTACTACAGCATGTATCAGGAAGCTGCCTAGAAACACAGCGGTAACCCGGTAACCCCGAGTGTCTAAGCATGCTGTGCTGCATGGCTAAACAATTACGGCAGGTACCATGAGCAAAGACCGGGAAACGCCCCTGGCTCTAGCTTCTCACTGACAACATTGTTAAAATGCTTTCTCCCAACCCTGAAGAATACCTCACCTCTGCTCCACCCAGTCAAACAGCTCAGGAAATATAATTACTAGCACCATCTAATCAATAGCTATTGCTCCTGGCCCTGTCTGTCAATACCAGTGTCTGGATCCCAGAATCCTGATATGCCCCCCCTCAACCTGTCAATTTCTGCTTCATGTTAGGAGAACCACATCTAGCAAACCCATCCGCTGATGGGATTGTATAGTGTCATTAATAATAAACATCTTAAAAATATGTCTTGGCTAATAGAACATGAGGGGCGAGGTTGAAAATATTCTATATTTCCCATTGTATCCTTCCCAATTGCACCCAACATCAACGTTGTTTTGTGGAACACCCCACATCAATATTATATTATGCTACCTCACAAAGTGATCTTGAACTTTTAAGAGAAACCAACATACAAGGAGAGGAGCTCCATCTTGCTGGGCTTTCTGAGTTAGTGAGAGAGAGAGAGATTTACAGAGCAGACTCTGATCCCATGAAGAGGCTGTTTATGGGACTTCCCTATGAGCACCTGTCAGGTCCAGGGCATGGGAGCGCTTTGCCTTGACTTTGAGCGCCTGTACCAAGCAAAACTTGTCTTTGCCTGTGGCCAGTAGCCAGCTGCTTCTGCTCAACTGAGTGCACACACCCAGAGTTCCAGAATGCCTCCTCAAACATAAAGCATTTCAAGGAAAAGCTAGTGGCAAGGAGAGGAGCCTTGGGTCACTGGCCGGCTTGAGTCTTTGATGTGGAAATTCACATCTAATAGCTTTACTGTGCACTTGTCCCGTACAGAAGCCAACTTCCCCTCTATTTGTCCCTTATTAGAAATACTCTTGCATTTAGGGACAAAGCTTTTAAACGGGCAGAGAGCGCATGAGGAAAGGCTCGTGTGAATATTAAGTCAGGAGTTGACCCTCGCTTTCTCCCACTGGGAAGACCACAGGCCAATCTGATCATGGAGGTCTTCAACTGAGATTCCCTGTTCCCATGTAACACGGTTTATATCAAGCAGACGATAGAGCCAACCAGGAGAGACACTCCCCGTTTCTTCCTTCCAAGTGTGTGCAGTGTCCTGAATCACTCTTTAAATTTTCTCCCATTTCACTGGATCCTGGAAATAACTACACAGCCCAGCAGATAGAAGGTCACACCATAAGTTTCCCAAAAGTACCCGTGAGGTGCTGTCGGAGTGTGTATACTCCTAGCTTTCTCTAATGTCAGTCAGATGCCCATGACCAAGGTAAAAAGCCAAAGCTACATCAACCTCATGGAAGAACGGTTTCTTGGCGGCAGGAGGTGTTGGCTTCTTCTATCTCTGTGAGTCAGTGGGAGACAGGCAGCCCGGTGGGAAGCAAGTGGGCAGTAGGCTGCTTTCCTCACAAGGCTAGGGTCCCCTTCAAGAACACATTGTCAGTCACCCCCTTCCTCCTAAGGGTTTCCCACCTCCCAGTAGCACCATAGACTGATGCTTTAACTCATGGCCTTTGGGGGGGAGGTCCACAGCAGGTAATGAAGAGAAGAAACAAGACCATATGTGTGTACTGATGTATTTGGGTGCAGGGGACTGTACAAGTGTTTTCACGAATACTTTTACTGTGTTGTCAAGTCATGTAAACATAGTATTTATTAAAAACATAAAGGTGATAAAATGTAAAGCAAGTATGAGAAACATTGACTTGGGTTACCACATTGAACTTTGGGGGTTTCCTGGCCATTGGCATGTGGAGTATTTTCTATACAGACTTGTCAGACGTTTACATGGTGAGTCACTACACTGGGTGCCATCTACTGATCTCAAATAATTATTGAACACCATTTCCGAGTGGTAGGAACTTGCAGACCTGGATATAGGAAATACATGTAGAGGAAGCCAGTGGATATTAGATTTGAAAACATTGACATGTGGGCAAACTGAGGCAAGGTACATAGGGGAGAGGTCTTCAAGTGATCCCCATTGTCACCCTCCATCATGATGGAATGCTTGAGAAGCTGGTATTGATCTTGAATTCTCTCAGTTCTAAGGGAAAGGTTGTAGCTCCTACCCACAAGCTACCCAGGGCATCTTGTGGGTCCCCAGAAACAGAGCATACCAAGAGTATTATCTTAGGGTTTATATCGCAGTGAAGAGACATCATGACAATGCTTGTAAAGGAAAATGTTTAACTGAGTCTGGCTTACGGTTTCAGAGGTTTAGTCCATTTTCATCATGGTCGGAGGCATGGTGTCACACAGACAGATGTGATGCTGAGAGGTAGCTTAGAGTTCTACATTTTGATCCTCAGGCAGCAGGAAGAGACAGTGACCCACTGGCCAGGCTTGAGCATCTGAGGCCTTAAAGCCCACCCTCACTGACACACTTCTTCCAACAAGGCCACACCTGCTAATAGTACCCTTCACTGTGAACCTATGGAGGCCATCCATTTTCATTCAAACCATCACAAGTATTGTGAGATTGAAATGAAGGACACAGCTTCATGTCTTTTGCAAACAAGCAGAATTTAAGGAGAGGTGGCTGTTTCTGCTTTTGTCTTCTGTCTTTGTCCACATCCAGCAGGAAGTGTCCTGTATCTTCCATCACTCTGCGAGAGCCCCACATGAACTCACAGGACTCAAGATTTCTCAAGACAGACAAGAAACCTTATCATCCTTCTTTATCACAGCCAAGTTTCAAGCCTACATCTTGGCTGGTGTAAATGCTACACCATGACAGCCACTTGGTCATACTGATGATGCAGTCATATTGAGGCAGAAAGACAAATAGCAGTGAGTGCCTTGGCCAGCGGCAGCTTCTATGCATGAGCAAAACAAATAACTCAATAAGCTTTAGGACTGTAGCCACTGAGAAAATAGCACTAATATAAGACACATGCGGGTGCAGGCCAGGACACGTCCCCAGAGCTCTGGAGCAGCCCAAGCAAGGAATTGGGACCGAGAGCTCAACCTAGCTCACAACCTTTGCCATGGTCTTAGGGCAGAAGCTGCTAATGTAAATCAGGAAATCCATGTATTCCCAGTGTCAACTCAAGAGGTTTTATCTTGACCTATTAGATATGGAACTGTTGGCTTTCAAAATTCTAAAAGCTTTCCCTGCTGTTTTTCAGGGGAGTAACCCAGGAAGATTAAATGACTTTCATAGGTCACATGGTGAGCATAGCAGAGCTCAAGAAATCATCTAGATATTAATGATTTTTCTTTTTGCCAAAGAAGTGAAGCAACTGAGACATCATTTCTTTTTGAGTGCCTTGATCAGTTTGGGTACCATTCAGAAGAGACTGCTACAACCATGTCTCTTAGCGAGGTGATCTGGAGCGTCTCAGTTTTCATGACTTGTTCCATTAGAAGGACCTTTTATCTTTACCTTTGTCTGTGATCTGGCTCCTGGCCAGATGGGTCCCAGTCAAAGAGCCTCGACTCAATGTCACCTTCCCCTCCAGTCTCCACTTCCTAGCTTCTAGACTTCACCCATTTCCTTCACAGAAATCACGATGCTTGTTCATCCATTTGTTTACTTGCTGTCCTTTTGGCTTCCCACTCCTCTTTTATTTTTATGAGACAGGGACTCACTGTGTTGCCTCAGCTGACCTCAAATTTATGGTCCTCCAGGCTCAAACTCCCGAGTGCTAGGATTACAGACATGCACCACTATCTTGGGAAACAGTGTGTGTGTGTGTGTGTGTGTGTGTGTGTGTGTGTGTGTGTGTGTGTGTGTGTGTATGAGCTTTCATGTTCAAACTTGTATTCCAAACTAAGCATCCAGTATGCACCCGATTTTGAATGTGAACAGGAATGGATTCCGCCATGGATTCCAGTTCTTCCATTTAAAACTCACGAATCCACTTGGACATAATTGTAGGACTGGCTAGTTTGCCTGGCTCCTCCACCAGGCCAAGGACTTCTGGAACCAACTCCATCCAAGTCTGTGTTTGTGTGCAATGCCATGCCCCAACTAGATTGGTTCTGAGATTGGCACATGGAGCAGAGCTTTGGGGCCTGTCCACAAAGAGACTCTATGCTAGTGGAAGGCATGAGTAGACAGAGAGCTTCCTGGGGGGTTAATGGCATGTTTTGGCCTCTTCCTTTCTGCTGCACTTCAAGGTGGGCACATCTGAAACCCTGTGTCCAGCATACTTCTTCTGGACCAAGAATTTGTTTTTGTCTCTGGAACAAGCTACCTCCAGCTGGCTTTGCTTAAGTGATCACAGGATAAAATTTCTTCCTCATCTCTAGCCAAGGTGATGAAAGACTGCTTCATCTCTCATCCCCAGGGCCAGTGCTCAGAGTTTCTCAGCCCAGGAGGAGACATGAGACAGAGAGGGAGTTATCACCCACCCTCAGACAGCCAGAACACAAAAGACTGGCCCAAACACCTATGCAGAGAGGTTGTGGTGGTTTGAATATGCTTGGCCCAGGGGAGTGACATTGTAAGGAGGTGTGGCCTTGTTGGAGGGAGTGTGTGACTGTGGGGTGGGATTTGAGACCCTTCTCCTCACCATGTAGGAGCCAGTCTTCTACAGTTTGTACCCTTGGAACAAGGTGTAAAACTCTCAGTTCCCCTAGCACCATGCCTGCCTGGATGTTCCCATGCATCCTAGCTCAATGATAACTCAAAACCAGTAAGCCAGCCCCAATTAAATTTGTCCTTTGTAAGAGTTGCCTTAGTCATGGTGTCTGATCGCAGCAGTAAAACCCTGACTAATACAGGGGTGGTTGCTCTTGTGGATTGGATCTGAGGTCTATCCACAGCTCACTTAAAGAGCCAATGGGATGTCAGTTTCTTCATCGGAAATGTAGGCGTCATACATGACCAACCCGGCTACTTCCTCCCAAACCCACAGCATGGCTGCTGCCTCTTCATGGGGCTCTCATGTCCCAGRGTCCTCCTTCCACGTCCTCATCCAGAGAGGCCCCAGCCTATTGCCTGCCTGCAGCCTGCTCCTCACCCCCTAGCTCATCTTATCCTCAGTACGGGTTCTATCCATTCAAGTGGTTTTGGGGTTTCTTCCTCCACACATGGTGGTCTGTGCTCCCTCAGTCGAAGCCGGGTGCTGATCTGGATCCAGGAATCTCCTGATCTTCCTGACGCTGCATCTCATGCTCCTGGTGCACACTTGAGGCCCAATAAGGATAGGGTGAGGAAAGGGGCATATAGACAAACACAAATCCCCAAGCCACTCCCCCAAGGGTTCACAAGCCCTCATAACAGGACCTGTGATGTGTTTTACAAAGCCCCATACAACTACAGTACTCCAAACATTACGAGTTCTGGAAGAGTGACAGCAGACCCTTAAGCCAAGCCTGAGGACCTTTGTGAGCAGCAGCAGATCTCCACCCATGGAACCAGGCCTGCTTAGAATGCTTTTGGGGTCAAAGAATACTAGTGCTTCAGAGAGGGGCAAGGTTTTGAAAGTGGTCCCTAACCCACCCCCGATGGCCAGCCTCCGCAGACACAGTACGAGTCCCACTTTCTCTGCCCCTTCTCCCTGGCCTTTCCCTGGTCTCACCACCTGAGCCCTCCAGGAGGATGGTCCCAAATAGGCTCCATCCCTGCTCCAGAAGTCCTTTGGGAGCCTTTCCATTTCTAAGCCCTCCTTTTGGGGCATTATTTCAAAGTAGAATTGTGTTATAAGGAACTCCCGAAGAGTGATGGGTAAGAAGCCCCCCCATGGCAGAGAGGATAATGCCTCTAATTCACCAGAACAGCAGAAGATGGGGGTAGCCCAGTCTGGGAATAGGGCTACCCTCAGCAAACATCCCTTGTTAAGGGATGAATGAGGACAGACCAGGCCCCCACAGCAATGATTTATCCGGACACTCAGTATAGTGCTGTATACAGATGCCCGTGTTAGCCAGGTTCTCTGAAGGAATAGAACTGATATTAACAGGGAATTTGTTAGACTGACTTACAGCATATGGTCTGGGTCCAACACTGGCCATCTCATGACAGAAAGGTCAAGCATCCAGTAGTTGTTCAGTCTGTGAGGCCGGATGTCTCTGCCGTCCCAACCTGGTGTTAGAGCTGCTGAGGAAATCCTGGTTAGCTGATGGTTTTCAGTGTGTACTGGAACCCTGAAGAAAAAAAAATTGATTTAATTACTGGTCACAGCAACCACAACAACACAACGACAACTAAACAGACTTGCCATCAAGAGCAAGGGCAAACAAGGGAAAAGCACAAGTCCTTTGTCCCATGTCCTATGATACGGGCTCCAGAAGGTGTGATGCAGACTTAGGGTAGGTCTCCTCAGATCAAATAATCCAATTGAGAAAAATCCCTCACAGGTGTGCCGAGCTATTTGGGGTTTCAGTTGATTCCAGATGTAGTCAAGTTGACAACAGAGATCAGCTCTCACGCTCCTCGAGGAAATGGCACCATTTTCTTAACTGAGCCACTGTCCAGTTGAGCCGCGTGTCTATGTGGTATCGTTTGTGTAAATGCGTCCTCGAGCGCGGAGTAGCACAGGCTCTCAGAAACGAGCCGCAAAGAAGCTTTGCGAGCAGCTGAAAGAACTTACAAGTGTTCCCAATGGAGGCTCATGGAATTGGAAAGCTTTCTTCCTGCAACCATAGAATACAGCTCATATCCCTTCAGACCTTGGTAGAATGCCCCGGCATGAAACCCTCTGGTGAGCTTTGGGCATCAAGGGTGGGATCAAGAAGGTATGTGGGTGGATTGAGACCCAGTGAGCCCCCAGATGACTGTTGCAGGGTGGGAAGCCATGTCCTTTCTCCCCCAGCCCTGGGGCACAGGCTGAAGAAGTCGTGCTCTTCCTTGGCTGAGCTCCTGTTAGGACCCCCATTAGAAGACACCTGGACTTGCGGACGGGGCCCATGTCCGGTGGATGTTTCTTAGCATCCCAACGGACTCTGGGCCACTAAGGGCAGATCTGACCTTCACAAAGGTCTCGTGGTCCCTCCCTTCAGCCTGGATAAAGTTTTGCGCCCTGCCTTTCCACAGTTGCCTCTAGAAGTTCCCACAACTATAAGACTTGCTCTCCATGCCAAGGAGGAGGTGGAGGAACTGACAAGGATGTCTGTGCCTCAAGCTTGCAGTAACCTGGACGTGACAAAGCCATGGAGTAGCCCTGTCTGTGCTCAGCACCTTGAATGTGGCAGGGATGAATTCTCTTGGCAGTATGGCCAGCCAGATGCGAGTAAATCCTCTCCCCTCCCCCAGACATAGAAACTGAGGTAGAGAAAAGTCACACTGCCCCGCTACTATCAGCTTTCCTCAGTGTGGCCCAGGAGGTTGCTGACCTTACATTATCCATACCCCATAGACTGGCTGGTATGAATTCCCACTTTGCAGATGAGGAAAATACAGTCCAAGTAGTTATAGACTTAGAGTCAAGGAAGGTTCCTGCAATTGAGATGAACCCTCTTGGAATGGGAATCATCTGAGGATCCCAGACTTTTTATTCTGCTCCTGCTTCCTTCCCAAAGCAAGGGTCCTGTGTCAAGTCCTGTTAGATGTGGGGACTTCGAAAGGCAGCCATGGAGAGTCAGGGTGCGGCACTTGACCCAGACTGAAGGGAAGATCCACAGGACCTCTGTGGATGTCAGATCTGCCATTAGCCACCCAGAGTCCTGTGGGCCACTGAGAGTCTCCCACTGAACATGGGCAGCAGATCATTTGCGAGTCCTAAGTACTTTGTGATGGGGTCTGGGAAGGACCAAGAGAAAGCACATCCTGAGCCGATCTGTTGAAGGGGCGGGCCCTTCCCTCACCCTGGTTGGTATAGGTAGAAACAAAGGACAGCAAAAGCCAAGCAGGGAGCCTTCTCAGCCAAGTTCTTCCATGGTGTCTACGGCTCCTGGAACTGGAAAAAGCCATACATCCAGACCCCAGAACTTCTTCATATTCTGAGTCCTGTGATTTCCCAGAGTGAGAGGGCCCCCTTTTAGACAGAGACCAGCCCAGTGTGCTGATGGAGGCCTCCAAGGCTAGTCCCTCAAGGGGAAAGCTTCCTGCCCTTTGCAAGTCTGTCCTCTCAGAGTTTATTAACCAGAAGGCGGGGAGCCGATGCTGGGTTTGCATTACCACTTACCAGCTGGTGGAATCACATAGCAAAGCCCTGTGTCCTCAAACCAGCCTGGACAGTGTGCCAAGCCTCCAGATGGGCAGTGAGGTCTTCTAAACAGCTGCCATCCTCGGCATGCCCCTGCCGGAGTGTAAGATTAGTTTATGGAGATCATGGGTGAGCAGAGTCCTTCACACTGAGAATGAGCAGAAGTAGGTTTATATTCTAAGTGTCTTGGGACTCTGGCTGCATCCCAGATTTAGCTTGGGAACTATATTAGTCAGGGTTCTCTAGAGGAACAGAATTTACAGAATGAATATATACAAATATACATATATCTAATAAATCCCATATATGCATATACATACATATGCATATATATACACATATAACACATATTATTTATGTATGTATACATATGACTTATTAAAATGGCTACAGGTCCAGCTAATCCAACAATAGAAGGTCCAAAAATCTAGTAGTTGTTCAGTCCATGAGGCTGCATGTCTCAACTGGTCTTCACTATACACCAGAATACCAAAGAAGTAGGTTCTAATGTCAATATAAGAATGATCTTGCTAGGGAGTTGAGAACAAACAGGTAAAGAGCAAAGGCATCCTCTCCCATGTCCTTGTATAGGCTGCCAGCAGAAGGTGTGGCCCAGATTAAAGGTAGATCTTCCCACCTCAAAAGATCTGGATTGAAAGTGGCTCTTCCCACTTCAGATGATTTAATTAAGAAAAAGAAATCCCTCACAGGTGTTCCCAGGCACTTGGGCTTTCTGGTTGACAACCAATAATAACCATCACAGGAACTCTGTCCTCTTGTATTCTGGGTCCAGACTGACAAATACCAATTACCAATAAGAATGCTAAAGCTAAGGAGAGGCTGTTGGGAGAATGCTTGTCCTCCAAGCACCAAGCCCAGAATTCCCTCTCCAGAATCTACATGGGGAAAGAAAAACCGACTATGCTGCAACGTATTTGCAATCCCAGCTCTGGGGAAGCAGGGATGAAAGAAGGACAGCCCTAAGGCTAGTTGGAATCAGTCTAGCCTGCTTGATGAGTTTCAGGCCAATGAGAGGCCCTGGATAGATAGATAGATAGATAGATAGATAGATAGATAGATAGATAGATAGATAGATAGATAGATAGATAGATAGATAGATGATGGATAGATGGATGGATGGATGGATGGATGGATGGGTGGGTGGATGGATGGATGGATGGATGGATGGACGGATGCACAGATAGATGTGTAGATACATAGATAATGACCTGTGCCCGAGAAACAACACCTGAGATTGTCCTCTCTTCCCTTGCCCTGCACACCTGCATACACACACTCAGGTACACACTGAGAATTCTGTAGTGGCAACAGCCTCTTCAGATGAAACACCCCATGTGTTTAGAAGGTGTGACAATGCCATGGGCTGACACTGCCATCCAGTCCATTCCCTAGATGGGCTTTTGGGCCTGGGCACCATTAAGGACCAGAATTATACAGTTAGAGCTCAATACAGAGAGAGTCAAGTGCAGGTCACGCCATCAGTGACATTCTCCCTTCTTGCATATTCTCCAGTCGAGGAAGGCATACCTACCTCCACGCTTGTCAGCACATGAATCTCACCTCCGGACTCTTCAAACTCTACGTCCCATGCTCTGCCTCAGTTTCCCCGGCCATAAACATAAAGACGGGAAGAATATTTCTTTGTAAATTTGTGTTGAGAGGTTTTAAGAACATTAAAGGCAAGATGCTAAGCCCAGTGTTTGCTCTAGAGCAACGACTCTCCACCCCTTGGGGAGCTGCCAAATGACCCTTTCACAGGGGGTCACGTAAAGCCATCGCAAACCACAGGTATTTGCAATACAATTCATAACAGCAGCAAAATCACAGTTGTGAAGTAGCAATGAAATCATTTTATATTTGGGGCGGGAGTGGTGGGGAGGCACCACCACATGAGGAATTGTGTTAAGGAGCTTTAGCATCAGGAAGGTTGAGAACCACTGATCTAGAGTCAGGTGGTGTTAAGGGTAACTCTTTCATTATGGTGGTTATTTGACAAGTTACAATGATCTGGGAAACAGTGTGAGTTAGCCTTTTGTTCTGGGTCTCTAAAACCATGTCAGTTCTATCTATCCTGGGAACCTAATCCCACTTTGTCCCCTGGAGCCAGGCTAGGTCCTTCTGTCTTTTACTTTTTTTAAAAAAAGAAAGTTCTTAACATTCAAACCAGATCCCGGTTAACCTTTGCTCAGCCTCCCTCTGCCCACTTCAAACCCCTCTGGCTCTCAGAGGTCTGGCTTCCTTCATGCTCAGGCCATAAATGCTTGACTTTGATTTGAGATACATGACAATAAATTAGGAGACATTTATCAAAGCTGCCTTTTGCATAAGTTACTGCATTATACAAATACACTTAGCAGGCTCCTGCTTCTTTGATGTTTGAAGCAAAGATTTATGTGCACCGGGGTCCTTATTTATCTGCCCTGCTCACCCCTACAAGAGTTGGACATATCCCTCAATTAGTTCCATACTTCTGGAAATGACAGGTATCTCTACAACATGGGTGGAGGGCACAAAAATCCTTAGACCCCATCGCAGTGGCCCTTCGGAGGAGAGGACTTCTACCTGAGAGGGGTGTCGCCAGGCGCGTCCGAGAGCACACGTTTAAGTCTGCTATTTTGAAGCCTTCTCTCTTAGTGAGAGATTGAAGAGGAAGGATTTGCTTAGCCTCATCACCTCTGTCATTGCCACATCCTTCTGGGTATCACAGAAACAAATATATTCCCCATACTCCAGTAGGTTAGAGAGACAAGCCTTCCTCTGCGGGGGCTTCTGGTCTCAGTATCCCAAAAAGTGATATCTGTGTCACCTGCTGGGACCCAGCAGCATATTTAGGCTCATTTGTCATTCAAGATCTTCATTAATTTTTCTCTTTCTTTTTCTCTCTCTTTCTTTTTCTCCTTTCTTCCTTCCTTCCTTCCTTCCTTCGTCTCTTTCTTTTACATCTTTCTTTTTCTCTCTGTCTCTCTCTCTGTGTGTGTATATATGTGTGTCTGTGTGTGTGTGTGTGAGAGAGAGAGAGAGAGAGAGAGAGAGAAAGAGAGAGAGAGAGACAGAAAGAGAGACTGAGAGAGATAGAGAAAGAGAGACAGAGACGGGGAGAATATGAATGGGAGCATGCGTGTGCCAGAGCGTGGGCGTGGAGGTCAAAGGGCAGCTTTCGGCGCTGATTCTCTCCACCCACCTTCTTTTGAGACAGCGGCTCTCCTCTTATTTCTGCTGCCATGCTGTACTCCAGGTTCTGATGACCCTGCCTCCCACAGGGCACTCATAGATTATCAGTTCGATTCTCAGAATCCCACAGAGATGACCCTAGGGGATCAGGGTCCTGAGAGGACAAGGAAGATGGGCAGAGAGCTGGGTGAGAGGACTCCAGCTGCGTCAGGCAGGCAGGAACAAGGTACATATTGAACAGCACAGAGACATGCAGGAGGACATGCGGGGACTGATTCCCATTACAGTCCTGGGAAATAGCCTGTGCACCTGCTCTAGGTATCCCCTGTCCAAGTCAGCAGCAAAAGCACACCTCCGTCCTTCCCCCAGACACTCTGAGCACAGCTGCTATCTGCCTGTATTCTCTGGTGGCCTCTCAGCTCTAAAGTCCCAACTAAGCACAGACAGGGAACAGAAGTGAGAAGAATGACCGGCTCCTTGGAAGGACTGGCAAAGTTTGGGTCAGCCCTTCCAAAAGGGAGCATGCGCAATAGATCAAGGATGAAGACAGAGCCTCTATCATTCAGCCCTTCCCCTAGCCTACGAGGTAGAAAGTGCTGTTGAGTCCATGCTGCAGAGGAGTAAGCCTACTCGTCCTGTGTCCCCTCACAACAGAGCACTGGGCATAGGGCTGAGAAGAGGTGCTGCCCATGGAGAGAGACGGTGTCCTCTGTCTGAAAACCTCTCAGTCAGGAACGGCAGTGTGGTGGTTTTAGCGGGGCTCCCCAGCCGTTTCTGCAGGGTGTTTTAAGCTCCTCGTTTGATGATGTCGTTTGATGGGAGTTGTTCTCCCAACTGGACAAGTCCTGCCATCTCTGTTAGATGCTATAAGTGCTCAGTTTAGTGGTGTTGTGTTAACCCTCTTCTGAATCTGTCTGCTTATTATTATTATTATTATTATTATTATTATTATTATTATTATTATTACTTTTGCTTGCTATGCACACAAGAAACTCATGCATTCAAAACCAAAAGTTCAACTATCACAGACCTCTATATAGAGCATAAATGAAATGAACTCAGATCGGCTCTATTCATCTAACAACACATCAAGATTCATCTTTGTGGCTTAATAGCCAATTTATTTTAAAATGAGGAACAGCATTCCATTTTGTGGCTAGACTATTATTTGTTCCCTAATTCACCTTCTGAAGACCATTGGTTGTTTCCATTTTTGGGTTGGTTCTTGATAAAGCCACATAAACATTAATGCGAAGATTTTTATTTACATTATTTTGGATTCAGTTAAGTAGATATTGAGAGGTCCGATAGTAAGATCGCACACTAAGACCGCATACTTAGCTTTGTGAACCATCAATGGCCATATATTTTGAATCGCAGGATCTCCAGAAAGCACCAGGACTGTTTTCTAGATGAAGCTCAGATCAGGCATATGGCTAGGCATTACACCAGGAAAGATAAGCCGTGTTTGGCTTGTTTTGGATGGAGACAGATGAACTCTAGAGGTCCTAGCTAGTCACCCTCCAGAACCAATGGCACAAGAGAGCAGACAGACACCAGGACCCCCCCCCCAACTCCAGACCAACTGGACGGGACTCTGCTTTTTTAATGAGATCACCTGCTTTTGCTGGTTTGAATGTTAATTTGAACACTGTGTGATCCAGTGTATCCTCTGATCATCGCTGAGCATCGAGTGTGTGGATGAAGCCGACCTCATGAGAGAGAGGATGGTGTCCCGCGGTATCAGAAAATCCATCTTGAGTGAATGAAGACATCATAGAAATTTGTCATGAGAAACTGTCCTCTGGACCCATGCTATTGATATCTACAGTAAAGGAAGCATCCTTACAAACTAGAGACCTGAAGAGCCTTTTATTTATCTATTTAATTTTTGGTATGTGTGTGCATGTGTGACCTACATACATGTTTCCTGTGTCTATGCAGACATGTGTGTGTCGAGGCCAGAGGTGGATAAGTGTCTTCATTTATTGCTTTCCACCCTACTTAAAAAAATCTGGAAAATCTTTTATTTTTGATTCTATTATTCATTTATTCATTTATTTATTTATTTATTTATCTATCTATTTATTTATTTATTTACATATATCCCAAATGCTGCTCCCCCTCCTGGTCCCCCATTTCCCCCTCCTTCTCCTCTGAGAAAGTGGGGCCACCCTGAATATCCCTCCCTCCTGGCACCTCTTTTCCCACTGATGCCAGACATGGCAGCCATGGAGACTGAGCTGCATGTCCGCTACATATGTGCCCGGGGTGGGGGAGGGGGATGGAGGGGTTGTTTTAGCCCTTGAATGTCCTTTGGTTGATGGCTCAGTCTCTGAGAGCTCTCAGGGGTCCGGGTTGGTCGACCCTGTTGGTCTTCCTGTGGGTGGGTTTTCCCACCCCCTTCAGAGCCTTCATGTCTACAGGGCAGACACTTTACCAACAGAGCCATCTCCCCATGTCTGGGTAGGTGGGATTCATGGGGTAGGATAGAGCCAAAATAAATCCCTGTGCAGGTAGGATTTTTAAAGGGTGGGGGGAGGAACTGCAGAGATCTCCAGACTTTTTGTCTCTTGTGGCCCTGCAGGATGTTTTCCAATTCACCATTCCACAGAAAATACCCACAGAAAAAAGGCTGTCCCAGAACTCATGTCACCTACCCAAAAACCGACAGCAGGAAGAGAGGAACTCAAACCCAATACTTCTGCCTCCTGTTAGTCAAGACTGTACTCCTGGCCCCATCTTTGGGAGCACCCCACAATCGTTCAGAGAGCTAAGGCCCTGGGCATCCAGCTGGCTGCCAGCCAGGCTGGACACACATGTGAGTTATTTTCATGGGGCAGCAAATTCTGGAAAATATGTGGTTTAGGAGCAACATAATTATAATCCTCTAAAATTAGGCTCATAGTCTAAACAACTCCAAGTCTCTCTCCTACAAAAAACAAACAATCGGAGGCAGGAAGCCTGCAGCGGTGGGTGTCACGTTGGCCAACAGGCCTTTGAGTTTCCCTGCTGAGCGAAAAAGGCAAACAGCATGCAAAAAATGTAAATATTATATTATTTTCTCAAACACCACCTCTTCCATTCTCACCCCAGCTGCCTTCCCCCGTCCACCTCCACACCAGGCAATGACCCCGCCCGCCTACCCCCACACTCCGGCCAGGGAAGATGGAGATGTGTTTTTTTTTTTTTTTCCAGAAGCCATTATCTAAACTGCCGCTGTAATAAGGCAGCGATATGAAATTCCCTTAATAACTCCCGCTTAGTTATTTATTGTGAACCGGGGTGCACGCTCCTTGATTCCATTTCCCAGCGAAACGTAAGTGCAGCTTTCATCGTGAGCGCCTGAATTTATGGCAAACAGGACCGAGTGACATTAAGAAAGCCGCACAATCCCTTCATTCAGGTTTTAATAAGGAAGCCGAGGAAAAATTATCCTAGCTGGTTTGCGGGTGACAGCACAAGAAGTTTCTGGAGTCAGAAAGTTAGCGCTGCGCCTCCTTGTCAGCCCATTAAAAAGGAAAGCTGGCACCCCACGATATTAGAACCATGTGTGAGAAAGAATTTCTCCTCTGGTAAGACACTCCAAATACTGTCTCCCAGCCGAAGACTTTGGTGTTAGACTAATTTAAGCAGTATGCTGAACTCGGCGCTTGGGACTTTGATCATGCCGGGATCGTTTGTAACAAATTGAACTAACCCAGCCTCGATTTCTGGCGGATCAGAACTTTGGATTTGTTGAATTAAATGCCTCATTTAGTGCTGTTTGCACTTGAAAAGGAGCGCTGTGCTCAGGAATCTGATAGCGAATTTTTCACCTAACCAACAGGTCTACTTTTTTATTACTTTTAAACCTAATCCATACTCCATCCACACTGTTCCTAATGACCCCAGGGCTGTTCAGAGTAAAGTTTTAAATCAACTCCCATGTTATTGGGGGCTGGGGAGGCAGCGGCAGGGCAGTAGGGCTTGACTGAGCCATCCTTGAATTATCAAACCGTGTAATAAAGAACACATTGGAACCCGGTACTGAGAGAAAACGAAGGGAAAAGTAAAATAAATTAGTCCTCGGTTGTTATTTACTGTCTAAATAACCCGGTCTCCTCTCATGACAACCATGGGCTAAAATAACAGGTTGATTTGTGCAGAGCTACGATTTTTATATGTTGCCTGTCTGGTCCGGTTGAAACTTTGAGAGAGGAGGTTAAAAGGGCACGGGATAGGCCATTTCCACATATGGCTACACTTTCTTTAGATTTTTTGAAGTTCTAATATATTTAACTGTAGATAATGATATTATAAACTGTCATTTAGTGCATTTTAAGTACATTACATACACGACACACAGATCTAGGAGAAGCCGCTGCTGAGATCTTAACAAAAGCACTCACAAGTGTGACTCAGATCTGACTGAGCAGGGGGTAGGCAGTGGGCGGGTCAAGGTGGAAGATTGACATAAATGAGGATAGCTCGTTTCCAGAAGGTAAAGCCAAGACTAGCCAAGGACCGCTCTGTCTAAGTAACAGTCAGGGCACAACTCTCAGTGTTATGTGAGATTTTATTCCTGCTTTATTTGATTCTTCTATAACTTTGTTCCCCTGGGGAGGGTGTTCAAAAGCCATCCCTGTATCAGGAATTCTGCAGCCTTGGCATCTCAAATAAATGCACATATAGACACACACACTCACACACATATACACATGCATGCACATATGCATACATTCACATGCACACACACAAACATGCATGTCCATGTGTTTTCACATACACATGAACACATGCATCCACTTATATACACAGATGAACTCAAACACATGCATGCAACTACATGCATGCACATGAGTTCAGATGTGTGTATAACCATGTCCACATAAATACGTAGATATGCATACACTTACAGACACATGCACTCACTCATATGCACATGAGCACACAGTCACAGGTGCACAAACACAGCCACATACCTCACATACGCGCACACACTGTCAATATTTAAAGATCCCTTTTTTTTCCCCAATCACTTTGCTGCTACATAAACAGTTATCTGCAGGCGTGAATGTCCTCTGGAAGGAGTGCTGCCTTCATGTAAAAGGAACATAATAAGTTAATTATTATTTTAACATGTCACTGTTATTGCATGCCAGAAAAATCAACAGATGACTCTTCCTTTTTTTATTGGCATGAAGACAGGCTTGGTTCCCCTCCCTCCTCTTTGGAGAGGGAAAACGGTTACGGAACAGATAGCGATAATAAATGTTTTATTGGTGAAAAAGGAAAGATCAAATCTTTAATGGAATCAGGATGGGCTTAGAGATGAACTCCACCTGAACTCCCCAGGATTCACGGAACTTCAATTAAAACAATTTCAGAAGGGCATCTGACAGCAAGGGCTGGGGCTGTAATTAAAATTGAGCAACATTTTAGCACCAGGCTTTCTCGAAGGATCCTGATTGTATGGCGGCCCAGGGGAAGAAGGCCAAGGCACCAGACAGCAGAGGTAGGAGATTCCCATGGGAGTATGAATTTTTCTACCCTCTGTTTTCTCTGTATCTGTATGCTTGTAAAAAACAAAAACAAAAACAAAAAAAAAACAACAAAAAACAAAAACAAACAAAAAAAAAAAAAACTGGCTCTTCTCAGCCACGTTTTCAACCCAAAGGCTTCTTTAAAAACAACAGCCTTTTGTGGAGTCACGTAAGAGGACCAGTTTGATCCAGGTTGCACACGGCTGTAGTTAAGGCACACGCTAGAAAGCCAGGACGCCTGGCTTCCAGTCCTGCTTTCTACAAGCTAAGCTCGCTCACCTTAACCAAACTGACTTCTCTGGGCCGCATTGCCTCTCCTGTAAAGTAGGACATTAACATCACCTAGAGTTGCAGAGAGACCGCAATGGAGTCTTCTAGTCAACATCCGTAACTGTGGGCAAACATTGTCCTTAGCAGGGCTGAAAGCCAGGGATGTTACCTGCAGGTGTCCTGCTTCTCCTGTGAAGGTACAAATCCTCCTGTGGCATGTGACCATCCCAAAGTGCAGATAATAGGGAAGGTGAAGGCTCACATGGGGACTTGTGGGGCTTAGCATCCAAATGAGAACCCACCCTCTTAAAGAAGTCCCCACATAGATTTGCTATAGAGACCCAGAAACCTCAAAGACTGGTGTTCAGCCTCCCTCAGTCAAGAGAGAAGGGGGGAGAAGAATTAGAAAAGGAAGAGAGGGGGAGAGAATGGGGCTTGGATTCTTGTCACCTTTGCCCCATTGCCACAGGTCCCATAAGAGTCCTCTGCCTGGGACTCTTCACAGGCTTGAGATGGCATGAGGAAGTCCAGTTCCTCAGTCACCAGGAGCTCTCTGCAGGGCTCTGAGCTTTCTCAGGGAATGAAAGAGGGAAAAGAATCCATGCTCACACTTAACAAATCCAGAGAGGACAAAAGGCCCTGGGGAGCATCCAAGCATACCAGAGAATCACCCAGAGCAGATCAATACTCACTCACTGGCTGGCCCCAATAGATCACCAGGTTCCTGGAGGGACACCCCCAAGACCCACTGTTTGTCAGACCAGGATGTTTGGAGTTGATCGATACTTTCTGGGGGCATTCAGCACCTGAAGGAATTGAATGTAGGCATTGGGACCTGTCTCCCGATATTTCTGTAAGTCAAATTTCTAATGGACTGGAGAATCCCAACTTAAAGATACCAGGGGAGAATTAATTACATATCCTTTGGCTTGCCCTCTAATATTTTTTTATGGCTGTGGCCGCAGAATTGTCTTCCAAATTCTATTGGTCCAAGTTATTAAAATGACTTTCAGTTCCCAGGAATATAGAAAGAGTCAACCAGGCAGCCGAGACATGGGGAGTCTTTGCATTTCTCCTGGCCCAGCCCCACCCCCTTAAACTTACTGCATATAGGCCACGTGCAGATAACTGAGAAGTGACTGCTTCCATTTTCAATTAATCCATTTCCTCTGGTGTCTGGTATTTAGCCCTCGACTTCTCCTGGCTTACAGTGCAAACCGACACTCTCTTAACACTCCAAATCCATTAGACACTTTTCGTTTGCCTCATGAACAAAGGAGAAATGTTTTCGTGCAACTTTATGGAAGCCATCAATCTCCTTGAAAGCCTTGCCATGCTCAACAGAATCCACATTATAACTTATGCAAAACAGAGGGCGGGCAGCATGGGGGAAAAGCCCCGTTTCTCAGAGCAGTAGCAATGCATTAAAGAAAACATGCTTTTCTGCTGGAATTCATATTGGTAAATGGATTTCCCATCTGAAACATTGTTTTTCACTAAGAGAAGCTTTTAATCCCCTTAAGTTCCTTTCTAATCTGCCTTGGAAGTGCCTGTCTCGGGAGTATAACAGCAATGATATAACAGATTTAATTTATTAGAATGAGGAGGCAGCAGCCATCAGAGTCCCTGAGAGAGCCTCATGTGAGACTGGCATTCTTGTTCCCAAGTGGGTATAGCCCCAAGTTAAGATGGCAACTCCCGGGGCTCTTCCTAGGGCAAGCCCTCGCTTTCACAGGACACCTTCTACTGACTAAGAAGTCAGAGCTGAGGGAGTGAGGCTTCCAGACTGTCCCCTGCCTCCTTCCACTGTTCAGTCATCTGGGGGATGAGCAACAGGTCTCAGGAAGCAAGTGCCAAGCCTAAGAGGGCCTGTGTGCTAAGATTGAAGAGGGAATCTCAGTGGGGTGCTCAGTTTGTCTGTGGACACCTTGGGTAGGTAGCATGTGACCCCAGTGACCCTAAAGTCAGAAGGACAGGAGAGGGCACCGCTGGTGTGACCATACCTGACTTCACTCCCAGGGAAGGCATAGAAGAAAATGATATGAAAGTCAGCCAGCCCTACTCAAGTCCAAAGCCACCTGACTCAGGAAGGCAGCAGGGAGGTCGTCCCTGTGACTTAGTTTGTTTTACTCAATCGTTAGAATGGTCGACTGGACACCATTCCAGTCACACTGTGTCCAGTCAACCATTCTATCGATTGAGTAAAACAAACTAAGTCACTAGCATCAGATACGCACAGAACTCAGGCTTCAGAACAGAAAGCCTCTCGTATTCACCCAGTTCCTGCTTATTGATGTATGTGTTCAGAAGCCTGACCCTTACTCCCTGGAATAATCCTCTTCCGGTTCTAAGACATGACCTCCCGATTTTAGCACGGGGCAGTGATGAAACTTTATAACGTCAGTGCCTCTGCTGTCACAGTATCATAGTCAAGAGCATAGCTTCTGGAAGGAGAAACATATGAGTTCAGGTCTCAAACCTACTGCTTACAAGGGAAGACACAAATAAGTTAGCCYTCACTGTGAGAGTTAATCTCAGTTGTCAACCTGATGTGGAGGATTGTCCTGGAAATGGTGCCTACATGGTATTGGTTGTGGAACCAGGCAAGACGCAAGATCAAGAGGCTCGTGAAGTCTTGCTTCAGAGAGCAGTTCAGGCAGAGCAATGAGTGCCAGGCTATTGCGTAAAGCTGTGAATGGAAGGCCTGAGTTGCAGTGGAGACCCCAGGATACTAGAGATGCCAGGACCATGAGACATCCACTGAGGAAAGCTGAAGGCATGGGATGGAGTCCCTCTAATTGACTAATTGCCCTGCAGGTGGCAGAAATAGAGGAGTGAGGCTACCCAAAATCTTTAGGTCCCAGATGATATTTTGAGTCCCAGATGCCAGACATGGAACCTCAAGATTTAGTGGTTGTTTTTTTTTTGTCTTGTTTTGTTTTGTTTTGTTTTGAGTTTTGGTATTGCTTTGTCCTGATCATCCCTTGCTATGTTCCAATTCTCTCCTCTTAGAATAGGAATGTTCAATGTGTGCCATCATGTGTTGGAAGTTGTCCTTGATTTTATAGGAACTCACAGTTAACAGATCAACTCAAGTCTCAGATGGAACCTGAACCTTAGGCTTTTAAATTATTGCTGCGGTTAAAAACACACACACACCCAACAAACAAACAAATAACTATAGGACGAGAGGTAAGATTGTCATGATGTAAAGTGATATGTTTGGGTGCTGTGTTTGACAAGGCATGGAATTTTAATGGTTAAGCTCAATTATTTACTTGATAAGATCTAGAATCACCTGGGAGAGAAGTCTTTGGGCCATCTAAAGTACACTATCTTTATTAGATTAAGTGAGCTGGGAAGGCCCACCCACTCCATTGTAGAACCATTCCCAAGGATGAGATCCTGTATTGTATGAAAAAGGAACGTGTAAGCTAAACACGCATCTTGACCATGAGTGATGGAGACCATGACCACGAAATACAATTGGATTTTCCAAGCTCCTGATGGTGTTTCCCCTAACAACCGTCTAAAACCTCAAACTGTGAGATACAAGAAACTCTTCCTCAATTGCTTTTGTCAGGGGATTTTAACACAAGCCCAGAAATACAACTAAGATGATCAACAAACCTGTGCAGTCTCTTCTACAGAATCAGGCAGGATCGGTTACCACCAGCGAGAAATAAAAGCTCTGCGGATACTGTTTAATGTCAGCTGGTATCCGCTGGGTGTGTGGTGGCGCACGCTTTTAATCGCAGCGTTTGGGAGGCAGAGGCAGGTAGGTCTTTGAGTGTGAGGTCAGCCTGGTCTATAGAGTGAGTTCCAAGACAGCCAGTGCTACGCAGAGAAACCCTGTCTTAATAAATAAATAAATAAATAAATAAATAAATAGCATTCCATGGTTAGGTTTACCTGTGCATATGTTTATTCTCTCCGTTTGCCAGTTCTTCAGATACTTATTGTCACCTATGAGGAGCCTGGCTGGGTAACAGACAAGTGTGGTGATACCCTTCCCTTAGTCTCACGTCTAAGTAAAATAGTGGCACTATTTTTGGAAGATTGCAGACTATTCCTCAAGTGGGTCCACACGGGAGGAAGTGGATCATGGGGGCGGGGAGGGAGGCTTGAGGTTTTATAGTCTATCCCTACTTTCTATTGACACACTGTTTCCTAACAGCAGGTGCAATGTGACTACCCAAGCCCCCCTTCCTGCTCTTGACACCAGGCATTTCCTGCTAGGATGCCTGGATCCTTCCATAATCCCTGGTCTAGAATAAATGCTCGCGTTGTTCCTGTCAGGTATTCGGTCACTGCAACAAGAAAAGTGACTGATAAAAAATAACCCCGGATAGTCCAGTAGGTGGTGTCTGCGCATACCTTTAATCCCAGCATTCAGAGGCAGAGGCAGATAGATCTCTGAGTTCGAGGCCAGCTCTGTAGAGGGAGTGCCAGAACAGCCAAGACTACACAGAGAAACCCTGCCTCAAAATGCCAAAACCAAACCAACCAAACAAACAACAAAAATTCTTGATGGAAGTATAGATTTTATTCATTCTTTGATTTGAATTTTACACCCCATCATTCTTTCATGGTTCCCACTTAGGGCAGATGCAATCACCTTCACTTTAAAAAGGAGCAGACAGTTCCTTTGGGGATAAAGAAACTTTGTTGTTGCCAGAGTTTAAATATCCAGGGCATAGCATCTGAGGTAAGCTTCAGTTTGAACCTCTGCTTTGGGTAGGATTTTCCAGACAAGGTTCCTGGATCTAGGCAAGGTAATTGCAGTAACTCAACACCCCAGTGGACATAACCCCCACAGTGTCAGGACATACCCCATTCTGGGACAAGTGTGTGCTTCGTGGGAAACCCTGCCCCGTGCTCAGTGGGAGCTGGAGGTCTGCTGTGTCCGGGCACCATGAAGGAGGCCAGAGAAAGGAGCACAGGGCGGCGGCGGGAACTTGACACTTATTAAAATCAGTTGCTGGCAGCTGTGTTCAGGCCCCATGCTGCCCAGAGTCAGAAAGTTGGGCACAGTGGGGATCAGTGGCTCATCCTGATAGGCAGGAGCTGGGGAGTCTGGACTGAAGATGGATGAGGGGACAAACCAGCCCCCTCATTCCTAATCTTCCTGGCCCAGCAAGGCAGGTTTCCAGTCTGGCTACTTCCCCAGCTCTTTCTTTGCAGGCCTAGAATGAAGGGGTGGGGTGGCCTCTCATCATCTCGGATATGAATAACTTCAAGACAGTGACAACCTTACATCTGAAAATTAACTACTCGCTGCCCTCCGAAACTCTCTGTGGCCAGATTAAGGTCCCAGGGAAAGAGCTGTCTGTGGGAGACGAAGATCCAGCCACATGAAAACTTCTGGGGTTCTGCCATCAGGAGATCCCTGGTTAAAGTCCTGTTTAGAAGCAAGCCTGTTTCATGCCTCTTCCTGGCTCCAAACACTGGACTTCACACCCTGCTGGACTGACAGACAGCTCTGCCTTACCTTTGGAGGAATGAAGGCTCCAAACCAAGGTATTCTCCTCTCACAAACCCACTTATTATATCCAAGCCACACCTTCCTTCAACCTGGATATAGTGCAAGCCATGTCTCTCTTCTCCATAAGAGCCACCCTTCTCCTGACTTCACCTCCTCCCCAGTCCCACCCTTCACACAGGTCAACCACCCATTGTTTTGAATTCTTACCAGAAATTCTACATATACAACTCTCTCCTAAAAACAGCAAACCAGGCATGTCTCCGTCCTTGCTCTAAATATGTCTAGTTCTCTTCCTTCTCCTTTAGGTGAAGTTCCTAGCAAGTGTCATCTTCAAGTTCTGGCACTGTTTCTTTGGCTAAGCCTAACCTGGCTTCCATTTCATAGAAACTGGCTAAGTTTCTTAGCTAAGTCCACCAGTGAGCCCTGGGCAGTCAAGTACACAGGCCCATCCTTCAAATTAGTTCTCAGATATCCCAGACTTCTTCCCATGTTTCTTCTCTTGGCTTCTGGCCTCACCCTGTCACTCCTCCAGCAGCCATTTCTTGTGCCCTCAAAACACTCTCCAGCCCCCACCTTACTTTCATTAGGTTCTAGAACCTAGGTTTCATTAGGTGCTAGCCTCTCAGTTCTGTCATCTCTCAAAGGTGAGCTCATTTGTTCCCATGGTTTGAAATATCAATATAGAGTGACTCTCAAATTCTTACCCCGTTCCAGAAACCCATCCCCAAAACTGTGCTTCAGACATCAACAATCTTTATATGGACATTTAATAGACCCCTCATCTCATCAAGATCACAACCAGTAGGTGGAACAAGAAATATAAGTAAGCTCTCTAGATGCCTCAAAGATGGTCAACTCCAGTGGAAATGAACAAGATGGAAACCACCATGGTGAAAGTGGGGTGTGATCATCAGTCTGACAAAACACTCTCTTAAGCATGGTTGTGATAGGTGTTTTCAGAGATGGGTGCCTGTGGAGACTGGTAAGGAAAATACATTGGTGTAATCTCTGCCTAGGTAAATTGTCAAGAAGTGTCAAGATGAGAGTTCATATCCCCTTTGACCCAGCAACTGTACTTCTTAGACATGTGCATGGATTTACCCCACTATATACTCAATATGTGTATTTTTCCTTCCTTAGAATCTGCTGGACCGATGCGGTCATCTCTCGCAGACGGATGCTGAAAGTGCTCAGGATATCACCTACCATCGGCATTTTCTTAATTAATGATTGCTGTGAGAGGGCCCACCCCAATGTGGGTGAGGCCACCCCTGGGCTGCTGTACCTAGATTCTGTAAGACAGCAGCAGAGCACACCATGGGGAGTAAGCCAGTCAGCATCACTCTGTTGTGGCCCCTGCATTAACTCCTGCCTCCAGGTTCCTTCCCTGTTTGAGTTCCTATCCTGACTGCCTTTGATATTTATCTGTGATATGGAAGAATAAGTAACACAAACCCTTTCCTCCCCAACTTACTTTTGATCCTGGTATTTCATCACAGCTAGAGAACTATGATTAGGACACCAAGCTACTGGAGGAGAAAATAGTCACCAGTCCCATCCAGCTATTAATCTTGTGTGCAACAATAATGACCCACCTGGAAAGACACGCCCACTCCTACAACAGTAGGACTAACATGGTTCCAAGGGGAGCTACCATACTCACTGATAGACAAATAGAGAGTGTGGTGGTTTGAATATGCTTGGCCCAGGAACGGCACTATTAGGTAGGTGTGGCCTTGTTGGAGGAGGTGTGGTCTTGTTGGGCTTTGAGTCCCTCCTCCTAGCTGCCCATGAGACAGTCTTCTCCTCTTTGCCTTCAGAACAAGATATAGAACTCTCAGCTCTTTTTCCAGTGTCATGCCTGCCTAGATGCTGCCATGCTTCCTGCCGATAATGAGCTGAGCCTCTGAACATGTAAGTCAGCCACAATTAAATGTCCTTTATAAGAGTTGCCTTGGTCACAGTGTCTGTTCATAGCAATGGAAACCCTAAGACAGAAGGTATCTTTACAAGCCTTTCCAGGATCATTCCTAAAATTTAATATGACATTCTTTTTTTTTAAAAAAAAAAAAAGATTTATTTATCATTATATCTAAGTTGTCTTCATATGTACCAGAAGAGGGTGTCAGATCTCTTTACAGATGGTTGTGAGCCTCCATGTGGTTGCTGGGGTTTGAACTCAGGACCTTCGGAAAAGCAGTCAGTGCTCTTAACCGCTGAGCCATCTCTCCAGCCCCCTTAATGTGACATTAAAAAATTAAGGTGCAGTAGGTCCTATACAGTCTGCCCCCACAGGAATCTTAAAGGGAGACAAAGACTGAGACATTCCATGGATGTGCTTATACAGATCAAGAGTGGCTAGGAGATATACACCTTTGTTCAGGGCCTGCCTCTGGGGCAAAGGCACGGTATCTAAGGGGCTGGGAGACTTCCCTTGTGTGTGGTTGCTTAGTTTCCTTGTGTGTTCATTTGTTGGACCTTCAGTGTTAACGTGGAATGATGTTTCCTCTCCCAGCCTCTCACCTCTGAGTCCTCCACTTGATTGGCTCCTCCCTAGACCATTCTACCCACCTCAAGCCCCTCTTTTCTCTGTTTGCCACAGAGTAGTTCCTCCAACTGCTGTTTAGAATATTGGGTTTTCAGGGAAGATGAGTTCAAAGATCTCTGCCCAGAGATTTTTTTCCCCTTTTCAGAAGTGGCATCCTTCCTGGTCACCCCCCAACCAGCCCTTGCTCCTGCCTCTTTATTTCAGTGCATTCATCACTAATGTGACATACAATTTTGGGGGGGCGGGGTTGCTCATCGCTGGGCAGGGCTCTGGCCCGTTCTTCTCACAGCTCTGTCCTCTGTTGTAGAATAGCGCCGAGTGTTCTGCAGACTCTCAAGAGATATGTGCTAACTCTGCAAACGATTCAATAGCACAGGGAAAAAAATAGTAAAGACATTTAGATGCCACACACCTGGAAGAGGGGAGATCGGAAGCTACGAGCTTAAAGCTGGGTCAGAAACCCGCAGTCAGCCGCAGCATCCCAGTCTGCCTGCATGGACATCCGTTTCCTGAGCATCAGCCAGGGACAGAATGGAGCTGCCAGGGGACTTGGAACCAGAGATCTTTGAACCAAATCTTTCCTGAAAAGCCAGTGTTCTAAACAGTTGTTGGAGGAGCTGAGAATGAGTGAGTCCGAGAGAACCTGGAACAATGACAGACAGACGGATGGACGGACAGACGGACGGACGGACGGACAGACGGACGGACGGACAGATGGACGGACGGACGGACGGATGGACGGACGGACGGATGGATGGACGGACAGACAGGCAAAAAGCCTAGCAGACTGGAAAGTAATGGGAGGTACTTGCCCAGAGGAGGTGTCCTTCCTTGCTGCACCCCTGTCTAAGGGAAGGTTGGAGCTGGAGAGATAAGAATTCGYGAAGAGGCAGGCAGGCTCTTGCTTGGGCCTTTCTGCTACCCCATTGTGTCACAGCCCACGTTGCTAAGGAGGGATGGAATGAGTCATTACCCTGTTCCAAACTCCAGTACCTGGATGAAAGTAGGAGAGCAATGAGTCTGTTAGCCACTGGGAGTCAGAATAGTCCGTCCTCAGTCGGAGCGTCCTGAGGTAGGTGGGGATAGGAGACACGGTTCATCTTGGGAACCACAGCTTTGAGGAACCCTGCTCCAGAGTGTCCTCGTTCAGACTCAGGCCCTCTTCAGGTAGTGCTCTCTGGGCCTTTTGACTGAGGCAAGGCCAGATAAACATACCAGCTTCAGCTAACTGCTCATCCCCAGAGTTCCAACGCTAGTGTCTCTCCTCGGGGGCCTCCTGGGAAACCTTGGGTCTTTCTAAATAGCACTTTCAAGTTCAGCAAGCCCTCGGGCTACCTGGTTAAAAGTTGGCATTAAAAAAATCCTCCGTAATTGGTTCCTTTGAAAAATGTCTTCCATAGAACCATCAAGGCAGGCTTGTTCATTAGCCGCCCATTCCCGTAAAGCAGCCAGATATCAATCAGTCCGAACATTCAGAGCCTTTGGGGGGCTTCCTCTGGCCCGACTGCGTGCGGGCGTGGCTGAGGGCAGGAAGGATGAGCACTGTGCAGCCTGTGAACGTGGAGCCTCTCCTGCTGGCACGGCCACCACCGAGTGACAGATGATCTGTGCGCACTCCTACAAAGTGTAGGATATTTATCGTCGTTTCTAGCCTCGGCCCACTAGATGCCAATATCCCCTTGGGAAACAAAACCAGCCTGAGAACCAGTCTTGTAAAAGTTTCTCTCCATTTGCACAGCTGAAAGTCCAGGACAGACCATCACCAACTCAGAAAGGATAGCTCTGGAGGGCATTGTACTAGAAGGCAGGTCCTGTGTTAAGCATCATATGTGGCCCTGGACTGCTGTTGTGGAAGAGGGTGCTAAGCTCTTAGCTGCTTACTAATGACTTGGTTCTCTGTGGGAGATTTCCAGTGGGAGGTAAAGGCAGAGTGACTTTGGGTGACCCATCAGGAGAGAATGGAGGTGAATAAGTGCTTGGGAAACTCATCTGGGGAGAGCACCAGCCATTGCCAACCTCATGTGGAATTAAAAGCCCCAGGCCTTGAGAAGGAGTGACAGTCATCCAGTCTGGTAATGAGACTAAGTTGATTATGGAGATCAGTTGGTAAAGCTGGTAGAGTTGAACTTGTCACATCAGATAGCCTTGATAACACGAGAGAGGACGTTCTATTCACAAATGGCCCTGCCATGGCTACAAAGTGCTCACTGCTCTGGGGCTATCCCAGGAAATAGAGAGATACCTTCATGGAAAACAAGGGACATTGCCCCTTAGGGCAAGGCAGCACCATTTCCCCGGCACTGTGTTCTTGGAGGCTGATGGGTAGGTCCAGCACAGCCATCCTGAAAGCAGAAACTTCTTGACTGACTGTGGAAGGTGGATGTAGAGGGTAACACAGACATGATGGACACCTTCATTGCTGAAGGGCTCATTCAAGCAAAAAAACCAAAACACACACACACACACACACACACACACACACACACACACACACACACACACACATACACATGATCCCAAGAACTTGGCCCTGGCAAAGCCCAAAATGCCCAGAGAGCTTCAGAGCCAGGTCCTCAGGCTGCCTGGGAAATATCAAGGGCTGTGGGCACACAAGAAACAGGAAAATTTGGTTACCTGGGAGTGATTTCAAACAGACTGCAAAGAGATCTGACTGTGAGGAGTGGAGGTCTAGGAGGGGACAGTTATCTGAGGAGAACATTTCGCCTAAACGTGGCACCATTATCTCAAGGGAGTCCAGAGATGGTCTGGGGAGTTGAGGGCACAGCCTTCCTAACATTGGATCACATGGGAAGACAGACATTCCTTTCAATTCTACCTATGTGCATCTAAGAAGGACTAAGAGAAGCTCAGTTTGGTATTAAGAAACTGTCCATTTCTACCTCCCCATTTGCTTATCTGTTTTGAGAAAGCAAAAAGAAACCTTAGGCTCAAATCTTGTGCAGGGAAGATGCTCTAGCCAGAACCTGACAAACCAAGCAAATTTTACAGTATACTTCACCTCTTTGTAATGTACAATTTTATGAGTGTTGACAAACACAGGCAATTGTAGAACTATAATCCCAATCATGAAACTCAAGAAATAGAAGATTTCTACCACCAAAGCTCCTTCCCATATGCCTCAAGGTCAACCTCCAGCCCCAGAAACCAATTATTTCTTCTCTCTCTCTCTCTCTCTCTCTCTCTCTCTCTCTCTCTCTCTCTCTCTCTCTCTCTCTNTCTCTCTGTGTGTGTGTGTGTGTGTGTGTAAGAGGCAGAGAGAGAAAGAGAGAGAGAGAGAGAGAGAGAGAGAGAGAGAGAGAGAGAGAGAGAGAGAGTATCTACTTTTACCAGCAAATTCAGTCTATAGTTTTCTTTTAAATTATCTGGTTTGGTTATCCAGGTAATTGTGGCATCATTGATTGAGCTAGGTGGCATACCTTTCTTTTCTAGTTTATTGAATAGTTTGAGGATTGTAGGAGTTAGCGCTTCTTGAAATGCAGTAATGAAATCATCCTGTTCTTTATTGCAAAATTCTCATTATTGCTTCAGTACCTTTGCTTGCTATCTGTGTAAATTGCTGTGTCCTTGGTTTAGGTTTTAGTTTTTGATAGGTCAATTGTATCCAGAATTTTTCCTATTTCTTCTATGTTATCCAGTGTTTTTGAATAAAGCACTTTGGAATCAAAGTGCTTCCTAGTAACATTCTGGATTTCATTGGAATATGTTCTTTCTTCATGTCTAATTTCATTAACTTAGGTCTTTTGCTTGGTTGAAATGGCTTGGCATTTGTCAATCTCATTTTTTGAAAGAGCCAACTCTTTGACTGATTCTATATATTGTTTTTTCGGTCTCCATTTCAATTATTTCTGCCCTGGTCTTTGGTCCTGTTGCATTGGGAGTTGGCTTCTTGTTTGTCTGAGACTTTAAGAGGCATAATTTGGCCACTGACTTGCATTCTTTCTGATTTTTGGATCTGACCGTTCACAGTTATGGGCTTGAATCTTGGCACCGTCTTAGCTACAACCCAAAGGTCATGAGAAGGTGTGCTCTCATTTTTATTTGAGTTTAGGAAATTGTCTGTTTCCTCTCTGGTTTCTTCAATGACCCAGCAGTCCAAGTATGAGCTCTGCTTATTCTTTAGTCACTCATTCCTTTAGCCCACTCCTTCCTTTTTCAGTGAGCATCTACTCTGCCGTAAGCAACCATAGCCGGATTGCAAGCTCCTTGTAAGAGGAAAGCTATGTGTTAGCAGAAGGACAGTGCTTTCCAAAGAATGAGAACTTTATGCCAGTTAAATAGTCACTGATGATGAAGACTGAGCAAGAGTGAGAGACAGCTTACCATGCAGAGAAAAGCTGAACAATGGTGTTCCTGAAGGATGCATCAAAGGCAAATGGGAAGACCAGGTTGGGTGTGGAGAGTGTCCTAGGTAGTTTCAGCTGTTAATTTGATACAGCCCCATTGTCCTGATAAGATTGGCTTGTGGCCATGTTTGTGAGGGATTGTCTTGATTGGTGATTGATGTGACAGGGTCCAGCACACTGTGGGCAGCACATTCTTTGGTAGGTAAACCTTGACTGTATAAGAAAAGCTATCAGAGAACAGAAGGCCAGAGTGAGGTAGGAAGCCACTCTCTTCCGTGCATGGCTCCTGCCTTTGCTATTTGAGTTCCTGATCTGACTTCCTTTAATGGCAAAATGTGACCTAGAATTTATGAGCTGACATAAACCCTTTCCTCCTGCAAAACGTGTTGGCTCATGGTGTTTATCACAGCAACAGAAAAACAAAGTAGGTCTGACTAAACCTGGAAGGTCATACTCAGGAATGTGTTATCTGTACATGCTTTAGGACTCCAGGTCAAAAATAGTCCATGGCCTCAGAGCAAACAAACTCCAATTAAAATAAAAACGCATGTGTTTATATAACTATGAAGTCTTCAGGTATGGGTGGACCTCAATACCAGGTTTTAGTTCTGATTTTTATCCTCTGTCTTATTTTTCTCTTAGGCCTTTCCCTTCTGGTGAAAAGTTAGCCTTTGACTCCTAAAGGACATCTCTCCTCACTTAACAAGGAAAAAAGAAGTGTATTTCTTTCCTAGTTATTCCCTCGGAGAGTTTGGGGATTGCATTTTTGAACTGCCTTTAAACTGTCTCTAAAATAATTACCAAGAGATTTACTATTCCATCACCAGCTGGCAATTAACCAATCATGGATGGCCAAGAGCTGCCCTGACCCAATCACAGGACAGAAGCCTTGAGAGTCCTGATAAGCGAGTTGTGGGTCATGTGCCCTGAACAGATAGGAGGTCTACAGTTGACTTCTTTTGCCCTGTTGGTCTGGTTGGGAGAGGAAGAAAAGCACATCTCCAGAAACCAGCCACAACTCCAAGCACATGTCCAAACCTCACCTACAAGGCAAGGGAAGAAAGTACAGAAGAGACTGCTGTGCTGAAGCCAGCCATCCCGTGTCCCTTGGTTCTTTAAAGGAGGCCCCTCTGATTCACCTAGAATACAGGACTCCACCTCAAGCGCAACTGTCAGCCCTAGCATTTTGGTCCAGGTACACTACGGAAGCACTGAGTAATGAGCTGAAACAGGCCACCCAAGCCCAACATGGCGGCGCATGGACAATGCCTACTCTTGCCTAAGAAGAACCAGCACAGCCATCCTGGCCAGGACTTCCTTCCCAGCTGCCCCCTTGCGCCTCCCTCTGCCCCCATGGCCTCCAGAGTAGCTAATCTTTGGAACAGGTGAGTGTCCTGAGCCAGCTCTCAGCTTTCACAGCTGGGAGTGCAGCAGGGGGAAACTCATTACATGGGTTTAACAGGGTTTAGAGGGGGGTGTTAAATAGTCCTGTGGGCCAAATCAAGAGTCCTCCGCTTACAAGCTGGGTTATAAAGAGATCCAAAGCGTGTTTAGGCCCTCAGCAGGAACCCAACACTTGAGCCAATGCAGTTGCAAAGAGACAAAAAACATGCACTCAGGGACTACCCAAATGGCTAAAGGAGCAAGAAGTGCAGGAAACTGGAATCTCAGCCCTGGGGTGAAAGGCTAGAGAAAGCCGTTGGGCGTTTCTTTCCCTTCTTCTCCTTCCAGATCACACTAGCAAGAGTCAACTGCTTCAACTAAAGCAAGGCACGCCTTCATACTGAATGCTGCGTCACAGCTATTACAAAGGATGAAGTGTGTCTTCAGGAATTAGCGCAAAGAGGCTCTTCATTTTAGAGTGCTTGTGCTGCCCTTTCAGAAGATCTGAGTTCAGTTCCAAGCACGCAGGTCTGGCGGCTCACAACGGGCTATTGCTCTAGCTCCGGGAGACCCAAGGCCCTCTTCTAGCCTTCATGGGCACCTGCATTCACGCACACATATTTACACACACACACACACACACACACACACACACACACACAAAAGGGCGGAGAAAAAGAGAGTCAGAGACTTAAAATCAAATAAATAAGTTTTATAAAAGAATTGCTACAGCATAGTTTCCAAAGGGAAAGTATTAGACTAAAAAACAAACAAGCCAGAGGGGCTGACCCAGTTACAGTCATCCCATGATCCTATTTACTCAGAAGACTGAGGCAGGAGGATTGTCAGACCCTTGGTGTTTGAGATAATCCTGAACAACCTAGCAAGATTCAACCTCAAAAAGAAAGGGGTGGTAGGAAGAGGGAAAAAGAAAGAGAGAGAGAGAGAGAGAGAGAGAGAGAGAGAGAGAGAGAGAGA
>BDUI01000028.1:337191-357362 GCA_002335545.1 Apodemus speciosus
AAGGAAAGGAAAGGAAAGGAAAGGAAAGGAAAGGAAAGGAAAGGAAAGGAAAGGAAAGGAAAGGAAAGGAAAGAGAACAGAAAGTGAATTCCCAAAACCCTTCTTTGGAGACAGTATCATGATCCAAAACCAAGGACCAAACACAGGTAATCACACACACAAGTTCCCACTGTGGGCCAGGTGCTGCGCTAAGTGCGTTGCAAGTATCAGTTCACTTATCACCAACTAGGTAGAGCGACCTGACAAGCAGGGAGGAGATTACACACACACACACACACACACACACACACACACACACACACGCTGCTCCATTGTGCCCCATGTGGCCGGGGTTTGTGATCTAGCTAAGCCTTGTTCCAAGTTTTGTACACAGGAGAGAACAGAGCCCCAGCCCCCAGGCAGAAGCTTCTTAGAACGCTACTCAAGCTCTGTGTCGAAAGATCACTCCTAGAAGCCAGATGCCAGCTTCCAGCCCACAGCAGCTAGAGTCTGCTCACAAACTCAGAACCTACAGCCTTGCCACCCAGAGAAGTGCCTCCTTAGGGGTGTGTGGCTTCATGGAGCCTCAGGCTTATGAACTGGGTGTTTGTGTCAACCCATCCTCCTAATTCCTGTGCTGGCACTGGTTCTAGAGATGGCACTGAAGGATGGATGGGGGATGAAAATGAAACCTCTTGCATGAGACAGAAGATCCTAGTTTATCTCCAACGGACTCATCAACTCATTGAGCACTTTCATTCCTTTGTGCATGTGTGTGTGGACCCAGAAGAAGAGAAGCCATTAATAAACCTAGAGAGATGCCTCTCAGGAGAGAGGCCAGCCTCCTAGCACCTGGCCTCTAACTTTCCCAGCGCCAAGAACCATGAGAAAGAATGCTGTCTCAGCTGTCGGGTTGAATGAATTATGGCATTGGTCCCCTACCTGTGAGGTGGGGCTTACGTGGCTCTGCCTGTCCACAGGGAGGATGGCCTGATCTGCTGAGGGACAGGCCTGCAGCGAGGTCCTGACAAGCTGTCCTAGTGAATGTCAAACACCGTTGCTCATATGACTGTCACAGCAACAGGGTGAGACACGGGGACACAGAGTACTCTTGACAAGCAGGCTTAGGAATCAGTGTATCAGCAAGTCGTGGGTTTTCAACAGCCACGATGCTTTAAAGCTGTGGATGCCCAGTGATGGGAAAAGAAAATGGCCTGGGCTTAACCCTCATAAAATTTGCATCCAGCAGGAAACAAAATTAGCAATAGGCAAGTAACACCATGTTCCAGCTAGAGCCATGAAGATGCTGAAGGAGAAGAGCCCTGGGAGGAACCTGGGGTGAGACACCACTCAGCAAAGGCCTTCCCGGTGACCTAGGGTGTTTAGAGTTAAGTGACATCAAAGATTCCTTGAAAAGATGAGGCAGTTGCCAGAGAGTAGACTACAGGATGACAGTGAGTCTTCTGAGATGACCATTTATGACGTGCAAAGTCCCTGAGCTTGAAGTAGCTGAGCCAGAGGTGGGAGGTATGAGGAAGTCTAACCCTTCAGAGCCTGGAAGACACCCAGGAAGTTAGCGCTCCTTCCCGTTAAAGCAGCACTATTTTCCTGAAAGAACATGGCTGCAGGACAGTCTCAGCAGGAACTCAGCGGACAGAACTCAAGCCGCAGGGGCGAGAGTAAAGGTTGCCCACTTGAAGGATGTCAAGGAATTCAGGTGAGGGGTGCATGTAGCAGAGGGACATGGCGCAGACAGTGAAAAGTGACTCCATATGGGATGGCTGTTAAAGGCCTAGAGGACAGACATGGTGACATATTAGATACAGAGTGTGACTGCTTGGGCAGGACATGAGGACAAATCAGTATGAGCTATCTGCTTGACCCTAAGCTGTTAAGCACTGTTGCTGCTTCCCAGGATAGATAATGGGGTAGGGAACTTGGAGGATATTCACTGAGGCTGAGATGTCTGTTAGATGTTTGTGAATTACTGGACAGTAGTGTGTGATGGCCAGGGAGAGTTCTAGATTTGAAGTTCCAATTTTAGATTTTAAAAAATGCCAAGTATTTTAGAGTTATGGTAGCTGATAACACCACCCATAGTGACTGAATCGTCTGATAATGAGGGCCCCAGGTCTTTAGTGCTCAGCAGTATGGATGAGGAATATGTACCCTACACCCCCTCTTGGAGACCCCAGTATGCTCATTAAAAGTCCCCGATAAGTTTGCAGCCCCTCCCCCCAAAAAACCCAAAACAAACAACAACATACACACACATACACCAAATGAAAAAAAAAATGCTGGATACATCTTTTACTTAGGACCTCCTTGTTGTATTTGCTCATGGAAATATTTTTTCAATATACTATTGATGAACATCCCAGGTACCAAGCAGGTCAAGGGTTAACTAGGGTCTTCAGGAGTGAGTGGGACCCACGTGCCTTTGGTCCAGGAGAGTATCTGGAGCAGAGGTCATCTGGCTTCTGCAGCAGCACACCAGGGAGAGTGTGACTTTAGCGTTGTGGCCATCGGGTGTGTGTTGCAACTCCTGACCTCTGCCACAATAGCACAGGCGCCTCAGACAACGTGTAGACACCTGGGCCCAGCCATGCCCCAGTAGCACCACAGGCCAGATGTGGCCCACGGGCCCGTAGGTGTTGACGTCACTCCCTGATGCCCAGATAAGGAAGATCCGAAGAAGGTAAAAGGCAGAAAGAGAAGGGAGACCAAGAGCGTGGGAGAGGTGACTGTTTGGCACCTGGAGGAGATCCAGGAGACGGCAGAAGGAGGGAGACACTCTTCTTGAAGCACGGATCATCTCCACAACCTGGGTATCCTAGTTCGGGTTACTATTGCTGTCATGAAACACTATGACCAAAGTAGCTAGGGGCGGAAAGGGTCTATTTGGTTTACACTTCCATATCACTGGTCGCCATTGAAGGAAGTCAGGGTGGGAACTCAATCAGGGCAGGAGCCTGGAGGTAGGAGCTGACTCGGAGGCTGTGGAGGAGCGCTGCTTACCGGATTGCCCCTCGAGGCTTGATCAGCCTGCTTACTTATAGAAACCCAAGACCACCCTAAGAATGGCACCCCCCACAATGGGATAACCCCTCCCCCATCAGTCGCTACTTAAGGAAATTCCTCACAATCTCATCTTTCTATTGAGGTTCCCTCTTTTCAGATAACTCTAGCTTGTGTCAAGTTGACAGAGAAGTTAGCCAGCACTTTATCCTGAGTGACCATGTCTGCCTTGCTGAGAGGTCACTGACCCATATTCTGAGAAGAACACAAGAAGATCAGGCCTGCAGCCTGGCTCTGCCTCCCTCCTGAGTAGGGCTATAGCAAAGCCCACCTCCCTCCCACACTCAGCCTAGGACCAGACCACAAGCCGTCCCCAACCCCTGTCCCTCTGCCAGCTATGCTTCCCGTCCCTCCGTCCCTGTCACATTGAGAGGGAACTTGGCCAGGAAACAGCTGATCAGAGAATCTGGTGCCCACGACAGCAAGGAGAGATCCAAGAAGACGCTGATATTTATTTATCTCGCGTTTTTTTCTTTCAGATCTAGCGATGTGACAATAACACATGTCACTGTCAGCCCAGGCCCTGCTGGCAGGCAACACCTTGAAAACTATGCCGAGGTTCAGAAAATAAACAGCAGCCTCTCTGATTCCAGCGATAAGACGCTGGTGTAAGGCGAACCTCCTGGGATCCACAATCTGGAATCGTCAAGGGATTGGAATTGTCTGCCTTTTTGATAAAAGATGTCAGCTCCCCTTCTGGGTCTGGAACAGAAAGAAGCCTTCTGATTCTGACACTACTTGTGTGTCACCAAGTCTGTGGAAAAAAAATCTCGCTTATGGTAAATATACTTCCTGTGTCCATGAAAGTCCTTAATTTTTTTTTTCCAGGAGAAAACTCAGCCAAATTGAAGTATGAAAAGTGCACAGTCCAAAGCCCTTGTTCTGCCTGGAGAGGCTACTCCAGGCAGAGGGAAGGTTCTTGATTGTTACCTCATTCAAAGGCCTTCAAAACCCACTCCAGAATTGGCAATTGTTCTCTCTTTAAGAGGACCGGGACTAATTAACCCTGAGAGAGTTAGTTCGGCTGTTCGTGGTCTGTGGCTGTTGTATGGTTTGTTTTGCCTTGAAAAAAATGCTGCAATTTCTTTTTTTTTTCCCCTCAGTTGAAATTCAACAAAGCAAAAAAAAAAAAAAAAAAAAAAAAAAAAAAAAAAACTGAAAAAGGAAAATAACCCTAATAGGAATCAGCAGCAGACTGCTTCACACATAAGAAACCCTGAAGAAATAAATATTTAGTGAATGAGAGCCTGAACCAGGACAAGAGATTAGATCCAAAAGGAAAAGCCAAGGGACATCAGAGACTGCTTACTCAGGCAAGCTAGAGCACAGGTGTGCTCACACCCACCCCCTCCAGGGCACTACCAGAAGTCATCCATTCACCCAACAAGCATGCATAGTACATCCATCCGGTCTGTTCTGGATTCTCCAAAGTGTTCTGAGGTGGTACAGAGCAGGAGGCCACAGCCTCTTGTCACCGAAAGCAACTATCTATTGGGTAGGAGAGAAGGAGAAAGCAGACAGAACCTAAGGACATAAATGACCGCAGACTTAATATGAATACAAGCACCGCCTCCCTGGCTATCTTTTGAAGATTGGTCCCCAGCTGGTGGCCATATTTTCGAAGGCTGTAAAAATTTGGAGAGGTGAGGTCAAGCTGGAAGAAGTGTGTGTGTGTGTGTGTGTGTGTGTGTGTGTGTGTGTGTGTGTGTGTGTGTGGCGGGGGCAGCATATATTATCAGTGCCTGCTTCCTGTCCCAGTACCTGCTTCCTGTTCAGTCATAAGGAGTCCCCTCTACCACACGTTCTAGCCACCATGCACGTGGGGTAGGGTCAAGCACCATGGAGTGGGAACGCCCTCCCTAACAAAACTCCGGTGCTTTGCACAGGAAGTTGCTAAAACGATATAGACTATTTCCATAGTCCTTGGCTTTCTTCCAGATCTGGAAGGTAAAGCCCTATTGCAGAAGACACAACACACTTTAGACACCCAAGACATGGAGGAGTCAAGCCAGAACAGACATAGAAGCATCCTTCCTGAGGACTAGATCTCATGGTATCTGAAGAGGCACAGTAAGATGCTGAGGGAGAAAGTCAGTCAATAGTCCTACCGAGCTATATGTCTATGAGTCACAATGGTTGGCTTGACAAGTTAGCCTCAATGGTATAATAGCACTTTTATCTCAGGGCAATCAACAGCTGTCCAATTGGACTCAATAGGAAGGTGCCATGTTTGGTACTGTAAACCTAGACAAATACTATGACTGCTCATCATAGACCCTAGTGGAGAAGCTACTGCTTCTATTTTCCTAAACCAGTGTAACTTCTACCTGTATTACAAATATTCATCCTTACACCTACATATACCTGTAGGTCTCACCCCCTCATGAACTTTCTTTTTGTAGCAGATGGAGACTATTACAGAGATCGACAACTGGTCAGAATGTGGAGAATACACTCCGGTAGAGTGCCCATTTGATGCATCTACGATTCAACCATTAGGCTCAGGAAACATTGTGGAAAAGAGTGCAGACCGTAAAAGCCACACCCTGATGCCCGCTGTTACAAGATGTCTTCTAGACACGACAGGGAAGCTGTACCAATGAAACCTCAAAAGTGCACTTGCCCAAACAGGTCTTGCATCGTGATAACATCAGTTGACATGTCGTTGTGGATGGAAGAACTTTCATAAGCTCCTGCTCCTGAATGAAGTGCTAGCGGCAGTCAATGGCTCAAAAGAGGGGGAGGAGCCATTTTTTTTTCTCCAAGGACCAGTTCCCTGATAGGAGATCCAAGCCCAGGTGGCCAGCTCTAAACATGTGTAAATATGAACAACACAAAATGGACTCGGTAGAATATACATAATTATTATGTATATATGTAATGAAAGAAGAGGTCATGGACTTGTGGAGGAGGCGGGGCATGGAAGGAGGTGGACCAGCGAGAGGGGGAGGAGTGGGAATTATGTACATACAGTACGCGTGTATGAAATTATCAAAAAAAATAAAATTTGAAATAAAAAGGAAGAGGGGCAGAGGTGACAGAGAGTGGAATAGCTAAGAGAAGGCTGCTCGCCCAGTATTTGTGAGCAGTTGAGTCCACTCCTCAGTACTGATGAAAGAAACAAGCCAAATCAAAAGAAAAACTTAAAGGCTTGTTTGACAAAAAGGCGGCCTGCTTCCCAGATCTTGTGTTAATCGGAGTCGGCTTGCCTGGAGGAAGCCAGCGCTGCAGGCTTTGGCTAAATGGCCACCCTGCCTCATATTATTAAGAGGATTTGCCATCGTGTATGAAGGTAGATGAGGGTCTCCATTCTTTCTGGAGTCATTTCCGGCAGCTGCTGGACCTACGCTCGCCCAGCATCCATCCATCTTGATGAGAAGCGATTGCCTCAGTTCAACCAGCACAGGCATCGCCCTGCGCCATTTATTTATTTTAACAAGTTCATCAGAGCACACATGGCTGGTGTGTCACCACCATGCTGTTTTTCTTTCGCTGTCTGTGCTAATTGTATAAATATGCCCAGAGGCTTGATAGAACTCCTAAGACAGCCTACCATCAGTGTCCCACTCCGGGAGTGTACTGTGGCTCTTTCAAAGCAGGGCATGTTTCTCTTGAGGCTGGCAGTCTCTAGTCTCTTGATTACATTTGGATGCTGAGCCTTTTTGAAGCACTTAGGACACAAGAGGAAGGGTTCCGCAAATGTCAGCTGTCCCTGTTTGCACTCCAGTTCCAGAAGATACCAAGTCTTATCCCTCTCCCCTTCTGTCTTGGGATTATGTTGTAGGGCGAATGGGCCAACACAGGTCTCAAGGGCTGGCCACCTTGAGGGCTGAATGCTTCTGCCAGGCTGTGTTCAGAGTGCTGTCACCAGTGATTGATGGCGAGGTGGCGGGAGGCTGTTGGACTGGGGCCAGTCCTTGGGAACAGATGATAAATTTGGGACCCATATCGCAGGTGGTGGAGAAGAGGGTGAAATGAAATAAATGTGACCAAGTTTTATTCTGAAAGCATGGGTTTGGGGGTTTCCTGGCTTATGCTGGGGGCCTCCTCTGGTTTAAGCCCCCTGTCTCCCCCATATCCACGCCCACATCCTAACCTATAAATTTCATTTTAATAAAAGAGGTGTCTAGCCAAGAGACGGAGCAATTTTTAAGGCCACAAATGTCTCCCTGGCTGACCCCCATGTCTCACACATTTCATCTCTACCTCTAGATGTCCCCTCTGTGTCACGGGTAGGCCAAAAACAAACCAAAACAAAAAAACAAACAACAGCAAAAGAGAACAAAAAAAATCACAAAAGCAATAAACCACTGTGCTTTGAAACGTCCTGACATGGAACACATCAGCCTGAGAAGGGACTCTTGGCTTGGAACTGGGATGATGGGCTGAGGGGATAGAAACCCGGGACCTAGAGAGGCAAGGACCAGGGCAGTAGCCAGGGAGCTCAGACCACCGTCTGTGGCTACCCTGACTCATTGCTCACACCCCACCTACTTGGGTCTCAGACCCACCTGTTGGCACAGCTGGGACACATCTTGCTGTCACGTTCCTAATGTGCTTCCAGGGCTCGAGTTACAGGCTGTGCTAGGGCCCTGGACAAAGCCAGGGAGAGGTACCTTCTAGATCTTTCTGCTCACTGGCGTATTTTTATTCCCCAGTGCTGACCACAAGCTTCCTGTTCTAGGACCAACCTCCTAAGCCACCAGCTTTGCTAGTATGTACCAAAAGCAAGTCCTCGGACCCATGCCAGCCAAAGCATTTTAACTTCAGGAATACAGAAGACTGCCCTCGGTATGGGAAACACGTCACACATCACACAAACCTTTGTCCCACCGGCCTCTTTTCACGCAACCTGTCACCATATCACCCTGTGGCCGTGACCACCCCCCCCCCCAACGTGGCCCCTCCTCACCTGGCCCTTGTTCACACACCCTTGAGTCTCTTATGGACGAAAAAGTATTTATAGTTAGAGTTTTGCTGAGGCACCTGGCTTTGATCCAACCGTTTGGAAGGTTGAGGCAAGAGGATGGCAAATTAGAGCCACATAGGTTACACAGTGAGTTCAAAGCTTACTTGGGGGTCCATAACCAGACCCATTTTCTGATGCCTCCTCCACCTCAGATTTGGATTGGAAAGGGGCGATGGAAAATATTCTCTTTGTAAATGACGATAACGTCATGAAGTTGTCTTTTTTAAATAGGTGTATTCCAAGGCAACGAACATATCCCTCTCAGAAGGTAAGCAAAAGCCTGGTGGTCTGAGACAGGCAAAGGAGAGGCCACCCTGCACGCCAGCTGCGAGCACAAGGCTGAAACGGAAGTCCCAGCTTTGGATTTTATTAGCAGGGGCAACGTAGCTTAGGATGCAGTACACAGGGCTGATGGCCCTCTGTGTGGGAGCACCATGAATGGGGTGCTCCCTCCGTGTGGGAGCACCGTGACTGGGGTGCTCCAGACTTCTGAGGTACCCATATTTCTGGAACAACAAGAGCTGGGTCACACCTTCTTTTCCCTGTGGGCAGGGTCGGAACCTCTCACCCTGGCTCTCAAGCAGGGCACCCCTTGTCATTGGTCACTCCTTCTGTCCTGTATCCCAAGCCACCTGTTTGGCTCAAGTCCCTAAGCTCCCGCTTCCGTCCTGCCCTCTGCCAAATGGTTCCTTTCTCTCTTGTCCATGAGGCAAACCCTGATGTTCACAGGCTTGTGTGCATATGAGCCTCTCCGTGCGCGCTACCGGCATGCGGTTTCAATTCCAGCATTCTGTAGGCTGAGAAAGACAGATCAAGAGTTCGAGGCCAGCCTGGACTGTAGACCAAGACTGATCTTCAAATCAAGCCGGTTCCTCTCAAGAACACTGATAGTGCTCGGGCACAGCCAGGATGAGACCTCAGAAAGAGCAGGACCTCACGGAAATGTTTCCACCAAATTGTGAAAAAGAGCTAAACTGCTCCTAAGTCTGACGATGTTTTTCCTTCATGAATTAACAAAAGTTCATGCTAATGAATCAGAAGGGCTTAATTTATATCTTTATTTTGAAAAAAAAAATAAAGTGAAATTGTCCCAGCGCCCATTTGCCCAATGTTGGTGCCATCTAAAGTAACAAGTATGTGCTCATTCTGGGTACCAAAAGGGAACAGTGCGCTCTCGGTTGATAACCCTGTAAAATCATAAGAGGGCATAACGTAGTGGCATTCCCGGCATGCTCCAGTGAACAGCGGGCTGGTGCAGACACTTGAGCGGAGTTCTGCTCCTTCCTCGAGAGACTCCCCATGCCTTGGTAACCAGTGCCAACTGTCTGCTTCTGTGTTTGCCATCCACTCCACCGGGCCGGCTGGTGCTTGAGCCCAGCCTTAGGATCATTCCAAGAGACTCGACCTCACTTGCACTTGTGTCCTAAACCCCTACATTCTCTACAGAACCAGTGATTTCCATTTACAACTCTCTCCAGCTCTGTTCCTGTGTCCTAAAACGTTTCCTTGTGACAAAGGAGGCTGAAGACAAGGATGTGTGTCGAGCTTGAGTCTGGGCACCCAGGGCAAAGAGCAGATGGCTGGGGTCCCTGTCACTCAGAGTTCTACCTACCGCTGGCATTGTAAATGGACAGCGTCACATTGGGGCGTGTTTGAAGTGTACCTGCAGTACCCTCCATTCCCTTCGGCTTCCGTCTCAGGCCCCGCGTTCTTCCCACCCTGTCTCCCTGATGCAAATGGAAGCGCATCCTCTTCCCCCTTTCCTCATTTCTGCTTCAGAGGGGGAGGTGAGGGCTCCATTGCCAACATCAGAAATAGTGTCAATATTCTCATTATCATACTAAGTCTTATCAAGGGACATACCACAGAAACTAGAGTCTGGGACTAAGTAATGGCCCCCAGGGGACAGACCAACAACTATGGATCGCTCTCAGCTGGCTGATCCCAGGAGGCTGGCACTTTTCCTCATTATTCATTTCAGGACCCCAGACACAAGAATGGTGCCACTCACATTCATAGTAGACCCCCTCTCCTCCGTTAAGCCTCTCTAGAAGCTCCCTCAGACATGCCAAGAAGTTGTCTCAGAGCTGACAATACACAGCCACTGCATAAGCCTTAGTCATGACTGACAGTTCATGCCGACGTGAGCGGATTGGGAGCCTGAATGAGTCCTGCAGAGGTGAAAGCTACCCCAGGAGATGATGGTGACCCTGATACCATTTGCTGCTCAATTCTTTATTGCTGGGCTATTCCCACTGCACATTACACTTGGTGTCAGGAGCATCTCTTTGGACTGGCCTTGGTTCACATTCAAGTATTTCCTAGGGAAGTGTCTGGAGGTAGAATCATTGGATCAGTTTCACTTTTAATTTCAGAACTCAAGCCAGATTTTTCTCAGTCAGATTTATCTTCCCTGGAACAAGAAAGAAATAGGAAAATGCCTGAGATGAGGGACAAAGTTCAGTGGTGGAGTAATTGCCTGGCATGTCCAAGGCCTGTTTCATGACAACAAAAAAAGATAAATAAAGGTTTGTTTTTTCCACATCATGCAATGTTAAACTATTAAAAATTAAAATCAGTTGCACTCTGCTGGGTAAACACAGTTTTGTTGCATTTCCTTGGTAGTTAATGAATCCGAATTATTATTTTCTTTATTTTGATTTTGTGAGTTTGTGTGTGTGTGTGTGTGTGTGTGTGTGTGTGCGTGTGTGTGTGTGTGTGTGTGTTGCTTGAGGTCAAGCCTGTCTGCTATGCTAAAGAGGAACTCTTCCACTAAACTCTATCCCTTCACTTGAACATTTTAATTCTTTTGGGCTCATCACCGAGATCAGGTCCTCTGAGGCACAAGGACAGGCTCTTAGCTCCCACAGCTTCCTCTGGATTGGGGTCATGCCCCGCCCCTTCCTGTTACTACCAAACCATGGTGACGCTGTGACCCGAGTGGTCGAAATTTGATGCTCTGTGGTAGAATTCTAACAAAACCACTGGCATCGGTCCTGACTTCAAGTCTTTTGGTTCCAACAGAATTATAATTTCTTCAGCATTTCAATCAGGATAGACTTGTTGAGGAAGAGTCTCAGACTGGCCGGTAGGCTCCTGGGAAGAGTAGCCATTCCAGTTGAGAGGGTATGACAGTACAATGTGGCCTCCCCATCCTTCCACACACATCTCTTTCTGGTCACAGAACCTCATTACAAAATGCGCTATTAGGCTGACAGCCCAATTCACCAGGGCTGGGTTCCCCGGGACCCAGTGTACCTCAGAGAACTGGCACCAGCCCCAAGAGAGGGCACGGCTGTGAAAGCTAATGTTACAGGTAATTCTGGCAATTAAAAACCATATTCAATTAAATGGATTTGTATCTCATTACTTGGGAGGCCCAGCAGTCCTGGGTGGGTCCCCAGTGGAATTAGGCACCGAGGACTTCCAGTTCTTAGCCCAAGCTCCCCACTGTATCTCCCGTCTAAAAATGTCCTTCCCTACTCTGTCCAGCAGCTCACAGCAAGGCACATGTGCCTTGGATCTTCCCAGCACTCCACCCCTCTATCTACAAGTTTGACAGAGCACACACTGAAGTTATCTATAACCTTGAATCCTACAGAATCCTTGTCTACAGAAAAAGAAACTAAATCTGAGAACTATAAACGGCGACTTATCGCTCTGTTAACTCAAAGCCAAGAGCCTGAGACCCACATTCTCTCACTTAAGCAGTTGAATGTGGAGTTCTGTCTGCTACTTTTGTATTTTCTGTGCCCAGCTGTACCACAATTTCCTTACTAGATTTAAACCAATTCACTCAGAAGAGTTTTCCTTGAGTGGGGAGACTTGGGAACTCACGGGGCTGGTGTGCACTCTGAGCATGTTTACTTAGGTTTGTGCGTGTGGTCTGAAAACAGCTAGTGCCGCACAGCGCCTGAGGGTCTCGTCTCATCTCGTCTCGTCTGCCAGGGTTCCACATGAGCCTTCCTTAGGAAACAATGGGGGATACCTGGATGTTTCCAAGGAGGGACAGCCCCACCTCAGCCTAGCTTTCTAGCTGGGAGCAGAGATGTGAGGGACAGAGAACCTCCAGAATCCCCCAGCCTTGACTCCATCTTTTTCCTTTCTCCTTCCCTCACTCTCTCCCTTCCTTCTCTTCCTTCCTCACTCCTGTGTTTCTTACCTTCTCTCCCTCCCCTTCTCTCCCTCCCCTTCTCTCTTCCCCCTTTACCCCTTCCCTTCCTTTTTCTCTTCCTTCCTTCTTTCCTTTCTTTTCTGTTTGGTTTGGGGACAGAGTCTTGCTCTGTGGCCCAGTATAGCTTCAAACACTTGAGCCTCCTGCCTCTCCCTGTGCCTCCTAAATACTAGAAGTGCAGGCTCCATCACTCCCTAGCTTTCTAGACCTTGCACTGCTTGAGCCTCAGTGTCTGTCTATACATTGATGAGAGCATCCTTCCTATAGAACAGTGTGCTGGGTGACTAGAAGATAGTCCTGGTTAGATCTCTGATTATTGGGGTTGGAGGTCAAGAAGTGTAGAAGTAGGCCATGACCTTGTGCCTGCTTATAAAAATTCAGGGCACAGTTTGAGGAAGGACCTGCTACTGTTCAATAACTGTGTTCTTCCCTTAGGCTGGTTGTCCTCCAAGGATAAGGCAGATCTTCAGTCAATGTTAAGCTTCTGCCTTGGGCTCAAGACTCTACTTGGTCAAACCATAAGCCCAGTTCAAAGTAATCACCCCAGACCCGTGGGTCCATCCTCACCCCCATTGCCCATCTCCACACAAGAAGAGCAACTGAGCCAGAGCAGCGTGGGCAAAACCTTCTACATAGTCCCGAACTATTGAGGCTCGTCCACTGACTTAAGCAGCAAGTCTACCTAGCCTTCCTGGGGAGTCTTGTCCTTGCTGTCTTTCAGGGTGGGAATGTAGACATGGCTGTTAATGATGTCATTTGTGATCTGAAGCAACTTTTTCTTGGGGCCCTCTCCTCCATTTAAAAACAAAAACAAAAAACCTCTGAAGTACATTTTACAACTTACTTGACCTAAAGACAGAATCCACCCTGCATTCACATTGCATATTTATTCTTATTGCTTTCATCTTTTCTTCTGATGAGAATAGGTTAACATCAAGTTGTTTTTTGTGACGTGCCATGAAGCTAAGGGTAAGCTGTCTCCAAGAGAGAGTGAGGTAGCCACGCCTCATGGGGTATCCCAGGGAGAAAATGCCCTGGGAGAGGACATGCCCGAGCTCACCATAAGGAGCTCCAGGGCTGTTGAGTTCGTGCGACAGCTGGAAAAGAGTCACCTGGTCTGCAGCCCAAACAAAGTGAGGAGGTCACTGGACATCTCCATTCTGGGTACAAATCTGCTCTCAAAGCCACATGAGCCTCAACAGACTCCCAATGAAGAAGTATGTATCCCCCAAGGTATGAGGGTCAGCCTCAGTTGTCATCCGTCAAGGATCTGGATCACAAGGTGAATGAGTCTCAGCCATGACTGTCTGGATTAAGTTGGCCTGGAGTATGTCTGTGAGGGTCTACTTAACCCATTTGATTGACATGGGAAGACCTGCCCACTGTGAATGACACCATTCCTTAAGCAGGGGATCCAGGTCATTGTAAGAGCAGAGAAAGGGCCCAGGCGAGTTGGCTCAATGAATAAAGGCACACAAACACACACACTTGCATGCAGAGCAAATAAATAATTGCAATAATAATAAACACACAAATTTTAGAAGTGGAGGAAGTGACCACTGCCACATGTGCATTTATTCTCTTCTTACAATGGGTGTAGCACAGCTACCTGCTGCAAGCTCATTGCTTGGACCGCCCCTCCCCACCATGACAGTCTCCGTCCTTGGACTTCCAGAGAAACCCTATCTTCCTTAGGCTGCTGTTGTCCCAGTTGTTTGTTTTTACTTTTTAATCATTAGGGCAACAGAAAAAGAAAGGCAGACATCCAGCAATCATCCACACAGTTTAGGGCGGGTCACTGTCCACCCCGGCTCTGAGCAAAACACATCATCACTGGTCTTTGCTTAGGGCGTCTTTCCCAGATGAAAGAGGCACAGTCAACCCAAACTGCTTAAATGAAAAGGAGGGACAAGGCCCAAGGCTTCAGTGCCTCAGAGAAGCCCACGGCAGGAGAATAGTCTTTCTTCTGGAAGAGCTGGACAGGAGCCAGAAATCTATCTAGGGTGGAGCGGCCCTCTGTCCCCCATGCCTGGGGATGACCTCTTTCCATCCCCCACTGCCCTGCAAGCCAGCCTCAACCACCATCATATCTATAGGCAAATACTGCCGAGTTCCACAATCTACCATCTGGGGGCACCCATGACTCCTCCATATCTGCTTCATCTTAAATTCCTATCCTGCAGGAGACACAAGCTTGAATTACCTACCAGGGTGGCAGGGACATCCATGGCCAATAACTCTTCTGGGAGCTTTTGTCCTATGCGTGGAAATAGTCCCTGCAGAAAGTCCCAAGGAGCCAAGGCCACTCAGATAGCCGCCCACTTGAACCATTCGGTCCCTCTGAAGCAGGCGAGGGTTATGAGCGGGTGTCAGAAATGAATGTTACTCTCTGGCTGAATGCACCCCGGGAGGAGGCAGACAGACCATCGTGGCACAGCTGTCATTATGAATGTCGCCGCAGCCCCTCAACCAGAGTGTGACATTTACCCACTGGCTACCCCTAGGGTCTTAGTCACAAACACACATTGAGGACCAGCTTATATCTAAACCTGGGGCTTTGGGCTCATGGTGAGGCCTGGACTCAGCATGTTTCCAAATCTTGGGATACCTCCCTTACCAGCATCCCTTCTTCAAGGGCTGCTGGGTGAGGGGCAGCAAGAGAAGACTAGATTCTGGCTGCGCAGTCTGTGATCCAGGCAGGAGACAGCATCTCCCAGCCAGTGGCTCAGCCTGGGCAGTGGTGGGGTCTCCAAGCCAAGAGAAGCTTCAGCCAACATACCAGCAGCCCAGACGCTGAGCAGATGACGTCACTCTGCTGCCATCTCTCTCAGGGAGCCTGCCAAGTCCCCAGGTCCAGCCAGTGCTGACATTTAAAGCAATGCGTGTGTCAACCATATTAAACCATACGCCAAGCTGTGGGTTATTAAGCACGGGGCAAATTGACCACAGCAATTAAACTGAGATTAGAAAGAGAGAGACGACCAGCGTCTCTGGATGAGTAAGCTGCAACCTACAGAACCTGAACACTACATCGCAGCTGTAGGAGCACACAGCTCAAAGGAAACTCACCTAGCCCTCCAGCCTTCCATCGGGCTGCCCCCTACACACATAAGTTTCTTGTTTTGATAATCTGGTTTGCTCAAGGAGACTCAGCAGAGCTTGTGTGTGGCATCAGGAAGTTTTGAAGACAGGGAGAGCCAGAGCTCTTCTGTTGTGCAGATTCTTCTCTTTGCCCTCACAACACCTTCTCAGTGGGGAATCATTCACAGACCCGAGGGTAGAGGAAGATTACTCAGAGAGAGTTCTAGAAACAGAGAGTGCTTGTCCTCAGCCCACCAATGTCCGGCAGCAAAAGGAGGGTTCCAGATGGGGCCAGACTTACACCACACAGCTAGCTAGAGCACAAGGGTAGAGGATGACACCCTGGCACAGGGGTGCCACCCCTCATCTCAGAAAGATCAGACTCCCCTTTGAGTCGTTGCATCTGGCTGTGGTTTTCTCAACTGTGTGTTGGCTTGCCCCAGGCCTTCAGGCATAGCTTGGTGTGAGGGGGAGAAGCCATCTTTCAGGGGAGGCTCTGACACCTGAGTATGGCAGAACTGCGATTTGCTTCCTTCTAAGGATCCCCAGGCCCCACAGCTGTCCTGGCTAGGTACCTCATGGTTCTGAGGGCTGCTGGGGACTGGGTTTAGTGATGGAGGAGGTAGGATTTGAGGAGGCAACCTGTGTTCAGGTTCTGATCTTATTTATCATTCACTGATGACTTCTCTGTGATGACCTTTGTCTGACCCCAGCTTCCTCCCCTGTGAAATGGCGCATTATGCATCCTCCATCAGAGTGAATGGATCATGCTAGCAAGGACCTGGCCAGGGATGGGGCACTTCATTGGGCAGGTATCTGTGGCCTCTAGCATGCAGGGATGAGAATGCTGGTTTCGTCCACTGCAGGGGCTCCCCAGTAAATTCACTGTTCCCAGAATAAAGTCTCAGTTGTCTGTTCACCTGTCTGTCTATCCACCTGTCCACCTGTCTGCTTGTGGTCTGTCCCCGGCATGAACTCTCCTCTAAAAGGACTTGGAGTCCCCGGATCCCCTGTCTGGACTCTGATCTCCCACTCCCTTGCTAGAGACCCATGTGTCACATTCACCATGGTGGGAGAGCAGAGAACATCTTGGCATTTAACTTTTTAAAGATGATGTGCCCACATGCTTGCCCTGGATGGAGACTCTGTGAGCAGAAGCCCTATCCCTTTGTATTCCCATTGCTTGATGAGTGTGCACCACGGACATCTGTTAAGGAGCCAATGCTTTGAAGAAAAGCCCATTGGGAAGCAACCTTCTCTCAGCAAGAGGTTCCAGGATTGCTGTGCTTTGACTGAGGGGGCAACTGTATCGCTTTGTCTCACCATAACAGTGCCCAAGAGCTGGTTGAGGGAGCAGTTTCCATCTGTGCCTCCTGCAAGGCTGAAACAAGTCTGTCCCGGGATCCAGTCCAAGCAGCCCACTGTAGGACGAGATGCATACGCTAAGCTCATGGGCCTCAGCTTTTGGCTTCAATCCTACCCAAACTTTCTATGCTACCACCATTCTTCCATCCTCTGCTCCTTAAAGTAGAAGCGGGGGTTGAAGGGAAAACATCTTGTTTTCTGGAACATTTATCTTTATAAATTGCCAGAAGAATCCTCTGGTTAAAAGGCGATCTGAGAAAATGATGCTATAATAGTGTGTCTCCGGATGGGGGAACCCAAAGTGCCAGGCCCATTTGTAAGTGGACCCCTGAGATTCAAGATATCACGACCCCAAGCCCTGACACTATTAATGATACTCTGTTATGCTTGCAGACATAACAGAGGAACCTAGCATAACTGTCTCCTGAGAGGCTTCATCCAACAGCGGATGGAAACGGATGCAGAGACCCACAGCCAAACATCAGGAAGAGCTCAGGGAGTCTTGTGGAAAAGTGAGGGATAGATTGAGAGAGCCTGAGGGGGTCAAGGACCCCGCAAGAAGACCTTACAGAGTCAACTAAACTGGGGGCTCACAAAGACTGAACTATCATTCAAAGAACATGCGGGGGCTGGACCTAGGCCCCCTCCACATTTATAGCAGATGTGCAGCTTGGTTTTCATGTGGGTCCCCTAACACCTGGATCTCCTAACCCCTAGGCTGTATCTGATTCTGTTGCCTGCCATTGGACGCCCTTCTCCTAACTAGACTGCCTGCTCAGGCCTCCCTCAGTGAGAGAGGATGTGCTTAGTCCTGCTGGGGCTAGATGTTCCGGGGTGGGGTGTACCTAAGGGGGGAATTCCCCTTTCCTAAGGAAAAGGGAAGGAGGAATGAGGAGAGGGATTTATGAGTGTGGGACTGGGAGGAGAGAAGAGGTGGGGACAGGGAAGGGGGCATGATCATAGACACCAGTGGACTGTACCACTGATGGTTTACGGAGCCTCTAAAGGTGCCATCTGGGCTACAGTCCTGCCAAAGTGGGACACTGAACAGGCTGCATTTGCTGCCTGTGTTCCTGGTTTCCAGTAGTTGCTTGAAAAATGGCCTCTTGAGTCTCTTTAACCCAAAAGTTAATTCCTTGCATCTGAATTCCTTCACTTACTATTCAGATAACTTTAAAATAAGACCCTGAGCTCAGCCTTATTATCCATCACTCTCCGGGCAGAAGCAGAAAGGCCATGCTGGCTCTGTTGCCATTAGCGCTAAGTGGTACCCAACCATCACTAAGTGACAGCCTGGGACTGTAACCACAGGCCATTATTCTCACCTGGATGAGACAGGTGAGGTGACGGGCTCACATCACATGGACGGGTTGGGGCCAGGGTTCAAAGCCAAGGAAGCCATGTCTTAAGCCACAGATTCATGTTGGGGTGACATGCCCCTACGCAAGCCACAGGTGTTACTCTCACAATACAGATGGGAAAACTAGGCTCAGAAAGGGCTAGTGACTTGACTGAGGTCACACAGACAGTAAGTGGCCTCTGGAGCCCATCTCACCCTCTTGGTCACCACTCTGTGGCCCCTGGCTCCTGAGACCCTAGAACTGCCTCTCCCTCACCCTCTCTCCATCTCTATCTCGGGGACCCACTTTGGCCATTAACTCCGGAAGCTGACAGCCTCGGACAGACAGGAGAAGAATCCAGAGAGTGAGTGAGCAAGCAGTCAGTCCTTCCTCCTCCACAAAAAATAAAAGTCAAAAAAGCCAAAGACTCTTAATCTGACCCCCCAAAATAAACTTCCTTTCTTCTGGGCTGAGGCAATAGATGCCAAGTTCTGCTTCAGGTCATTAAAAACCCAAACCAAACCAAACACTGCTAAAGCCTTCAGCTCCTTCATGATTCCGTTTGTAATGAAAACACACAGACTTCCCCTCTTCCCGGGTCGGGGAGTTGCTGTGGTCAGAGACAATGTTTTCACAGTCAGCTAATTAGCCCCTTCAAGAACCGCTGATGACCTAACTTCCCGCCCTTGACTTGGCCTGAGAGCTCCTGGCTTTGCTGACCGCCGAAGTGAAGGAGATCAGGGGTTCAGAGGTGAGGAGCACTTGGACAAAGCTCTACGGATCTGTTTATGCCTACACTGAGCACCACAGGCCCTTCACTCCTGCCTCTGCCAGCTCCAGTTGGCACGAGTGATTTTCCCTTCCAGGCTCCATCTCCTCAATCTGTAAAATGGGAATACTGATGGCACTCTCACTTTAAGATAGTATTTGAAATCTTGGAGTCTGCTCAGCAAGCGCTGGGTTTCTTCATTCTTTCTTCCTCTTCCTCTATTTCCTAGACACCCCGGCGCTGAAGATCCAAAGATTCTAGCAGGAATGAGTATTGATTTGGTTTGTAGCTGTCAGCCAAAAAACAGACCTGTATCTGCCCATTTTACAGAAGACATAAGCGAGACTCAGAGAAGCGCCCCAGCTAGGGAAGAGTAAAAACCCAGATATCACACCAAAGTCATGCCTAACATGACTTAGTTTTTTTGCTTGTACACCTGGTATTTCTGTTGTGGAATAAATCCTTATGATTTATTTCCATGCATTCAACACTAGTAAGCTCTTCTTGTGTTGTGCCTGGCCCTGGCCCTTGCAGATTCTCAATTTTGGTGACAAACATACCCTGGTGCTTTCTTTCATGGAGTTGAAGCCAGACTGGGGGCTCTGTTGTCCCTGGGGCTTCTCCTCGCCTCCCCTCTGCTTTCTCTTACCCTTCACTGCTTTGGCTGTTATTCTCATTGTGGGATGGTTGGGTGATCCCAATATGGCTGCATTTGCGAAGGAATGACAAAGGTCATAAGATGAGTCCTAGTCAGATTGCCCCGGTGCCCTAACTAAAGAAGACATCAGCTGTGCCATGAGATACAGCAGGAAGGGACTTTCCAAAACCAACATGAGACCCTCACCAGAATGCTCTCTCCAGACCTTCATCCTCTAGTGCTGAGAGGAAATAAATGTCTGGTGTTTGTCAAGGAAGCCCACGCTGACTGATACAACTCTAATTTGCTAAAAACAAATCTTTCACTAACACCTGGGAGCTATTTTCTTTCTTCATCATTCACATCCCTCATACAAAGAATTTTGCTAAACATGGAATTCTTAGAATTTTATATAGAGAATTCTATAACTTTATGTTTATGAGCGTTTGGTCTGCATGTGTCTCTGTGCACCACGATGTGCCTGGTACCCAAAGAGGCCAGAAGAGGACATCGAATCCTCTGGAACTGGATGCAGAAGGTTGTGAACCACCGTGTGGATGCTGGGGATCAAAGTCCGGTCCTCTGGAAGAGCAAAACAGTCATACAGTGCTCAGACTGAGCCACACTGAGCCATCTCTCCATCTCTCCATTCTCCATTGTGATTTTCATTTCCAGTCATTTTTTTCTTTCTCTAATAGACTTTGTAATCCTCCTTCTTCCCAGAAATTATCTGTGTATTCCTGCCTCTCTCTCTCTCTCTCTCTCTCTCTCTCTCTCTC
>BDUI01000028.1:357389-372988 GCA_002335545.1 Apodemus speciosus
TAGCCCTGGCTGTCCTGGAACTCACTCTGTCAACTAGGCTGGCCTCAAACTCACAGAGATCCTCCTGTCTGCCTCCCGAGTGCTGGGTCAAAGGCCCGCAGCACCGTGCTCTGCTTAGAGTGTTCATTTTGATCATTCTGAAACTGTTCTGTTCGGAGGGAGCACAGGGTCAGCTTTATTTCTCCATTCCTTATGTGAAGAAGTGACTGCGTAGTTTAATTTTAAGATTTCTGAGCAGTTTTCTTGTACTTTTTTCTCCCATGGCGTGTGTCCCTCCTTGCCGTGTGGAGGCTCCTTATACATTCATACAAGGAACATGAGGATTTAGCCTTTCAAACAGTTCTTTCCTTCTACTGGGCTTCTTTCAGGATGACTGACTTGCTGATTTTTACAGCCTTTTCCCCTGAGAATATGAAATTCTCTCATCACTCTGAAAATGAGAGTCTTTTTAGACTTTTCTTCTAATTGTCTTCATTTCCAGCCCTTCTTAGGAGGACTGYCACTATTTATTTATTATTCATTTATTTTTACACTAGAAACATCTCAAATCTCTGAAGGGTTTTTTTGGCTGTTTATAATTTAACAGACAAGATCTAAAATATAAAGTGTGTGTGTTTGTGGTTGAGCAGGGGCCATATTTTTCTTGAGGGACTCTGTAGATGGCATTCCTACTTTCCAGAGCAGTCTTCTGACATATTAAAATGTGGAAGTCCGAACAAATGGAGAGATTTGCTGGAGTCAAATACCATTGATGGGAGAAGTAAAGCACAAACAGTTGCTCACAGGTTTGGAGACTGGATGTTCAAGAGTACCAGGGGGGCCTGCTTCCGGGTTCATGTACAGGTCGCTTCTGTCTACTCTCTCCCAGGGCAGAAGGAAGGAGGAAACTCTTGGGCCTCGTTCATCAGGACTCCAGTTCCATCCATGAGCCACCTCCCAAAGGCCTACCTCCCAATGATGTACTCTGGGGAATAGCGTCGTCAAAGGGGCTTAGATGCAACCAAACCAGATGAATCACTGTGACAGCCTCAGAGTCGCTGGGAACAGACAAGGAAAAAAAAAAGATGTGCATGGAGACGCACCATGTGGGTACCGCACTTAACTTTGTCAGAGAACTCCAACGCTTTCCTCTTTCTACAGCTCTGTCGTGATGTCCATTTCAGGAGGCCCCTCCTAGGTTACACTTCTGCTAAGTTCTCCCCTGGAAACTTTCCAAAGGGGCGTTGCTAACATTGGTAATAAATTCCACAGATGCTTAAAGAGTATTGCTTCACAATTTCATTTTTTAAAGGAGGCAATTTGGATCATTAAGTTCTGAAGTTCATTACTTCTGTTTTAATATTAAGCTTTTTCCACTGTACAAGAAAATGTGCTCCACTATAGACAATCTTGTCAGGTTCCATTGCTGTTTGGACTGGGGGAGGGGCAGTCCCCTTTGTAGATGCTCTTCTCAATGGTCATCTTTACCCTGAGAAACTGGTGCTGAGGCTTAGCTGCTATTTGACCCTCACACCGACACTCTGAGGCCACCTCCATTCCCATCACTTGGTGTCTGTGTCAGACCCAAGACTAAGTACCTTCAATACCCACCTGAGTGATATTTGCTGCTTAAAAGCATTTCCTGCTCTTCTGGAAGGTCAGAATATGATCCTCAGTTCCTGTGTCAGATGATTCCCAACCACCTGGGACTCCAGCTCTGGGTATCCAATGTCTTCTGCAGACACTGCACACACGTAACACACAGGGATACACACATACACACACATACACACACACAAATAAAAATAGAAAAGTCACTTCTATCATATTATTAGGATTGTGCAGGTCAGTGCAGCCCAACACTCCTGTACATTCCTTAAAAAGACAGTTGCTACTTAGGAGGTATTCACATTTTCTACAAGTGTGAAATCACTTCTCAGAAAAGCAAGTTTAATCCTGACTGCAAAATAAAAGAACGCCTCTTGGCCATCAAAGATCTCCTTAACAAGTACATTTTACAAGTTATCGTGAATTCTTAGACTCCTAAGCAACACACAGGACCAACAGAATCCAAGTGCTTTCTTGAACATTGCATTGAGTGACGTCAGACCCCTGGCCTCCAGCTTTCCTTCCCTGGATGTGTGCCCTGTGGCTGTAGGAGGTGGACTGAGAAAGAGGGGTCTGTAGACACAAAGACGGGAGCTGCTGAGTACCGTTGCCTTCTTCTTGGTTCTAGAGCATCCTGGCTTGCTAAGAGCATCTGCAAGACCCACCTTCCACCAAGCACTCGACTCTCTGGCCTGGAGTTCCAGAACAAAATCCCTGGTTCCAGTGATCTCTGTAAGAAACTCAGTTGACCAGTTCTTCAGAACAGATTCGGGGGGCTGTGGTCAGACGGGAGTGGGAGGCTGTCATCACACACCATGGGGTCCCCACCCAAGAATCTTGCTAGTGAAGATTAAAGCTGAGAGGGCTCCCTGGAGGGGGTGGGGCATTTGTAGAAGTTATCCTAACTGGTGTAGAGAGACAGTTTGGTGGATAAAATGTTTGTTGCTTGAGTGGTGAGGACTGGAATTCAGATTCCCCAGGACCCTTGTGAAGGGCTGAAGAAGACAAGGACTCCCCAGGATTAGCAGAACTAGCAAGGTCCAGGTTTAGTGAAAGATTGTCTCAGTCATCAAGGAAGATACTGATGTTGACCTCAGGCTTGCATGCACAGGCGAGGGCTATCGCAGGCATGCTTGTGCACACACACACACACACACACACACACACACACACACACACTCCATGTAACAAAGAAGTAGCAATGCTAAAGGTTATTAAGTAGCCATATACATAATAGCATATGTAGGGAAAACAAATCAAAAATCTCACATAGTGAATGTGCCTTAATGAGGCACGGTAAAACACGGAGAAGAAACTAAAGTTCTGTCAGTAAGGAAGTTCGTGAGCAATGGCTTTTCTGTGAGAAGGCTGATTTTAGAAAGAACATGCATGAGGGGGACCATCCAAGAAAGGTGATCCTGAAATAAGGAGTTGCAGCCCACACGGCTTAAGGGACACCATTTAACCTTCACAGGAGATGACAAAGTCAAAGCATTCATTACCCCATGATGTCCAAGGGACACTTTGGCTAATTTGTACATGTCAGGTTCATAATGGGTTATTTCAAGAAAGCTAAGAATTTGGAGGAAGAAACATCTGTGACCTTTGGAAGCTGACATCGGGGAAAGGAAATTACCTTGTCCCTCTCTTTCTTAGGGACTCAAGTTTAGCCCTCTCTTTAAAGGTCTCAGAGGGAGTGATCCTCATTTCCCTAATAGCCTGCCTCCCGCTGTGCCACCGTTCACTCTCTGGGAAAGGCCAGTCCCTGACCCTTCAACACCCTGCTTTTCCCTCTCCAACTAGAGTGAAAATTAACAGCTGGGAACTTTCTCTTCTCTTATTCATCACCCTGAAAAGCACAGGGGAGAGATCCACCTAACTTCAGGAAGCCCAGGACACTCCCTCTGACAATCAGTTTCTAACCATCTTCCAGGACAAGGCTGTATTTCAGATTTTTAGCATTCACACTAACATTGGTGCATGGAGGGGGAAAACTCCATCCTGAAAACGCGTCTTGGCTACTTTTCTCCTGTTGAAGCAATTTAAGGAAGAAAACCTTTTGTGTGCCTCTCCTGGCAGTGTCCCTAGCAGCAGGAGCGGCTTCCATTCACAGCAGGGGTGAGAACAAGAGAGGCCACTGGACGGATCAGAAGAGGGAGCTCAGATCAGAACTGAGGCCAGTCAGGTTGTGACTCCCGCCTCTTGAAAAAGTTCGCATTCTCCAGCTAGGCCTCAGCTCCTAAACAGCAACACCAACTGGGGAGACACTTGAGTCCATTGTGTGTGTGGGGGGGGGAGGGGGCATCACATTACAATCATAAAAGAGGAGCACAGGTTTTATTAAAATGGCCTTCATATGTACTCTCTTTCCAGTGGCCTCTTTCCCATCTGGGTATCTAAGATCACAAAGACACTGGGCCCTAGTCCCTGGACACAGTAAGCACAGAGAAGAAAGCACAGCACACAGACTCCTTAAGGTGAGTACTCTGTGCTCTTGTTGACTCTTCCAACCTTGTCAGAGAATGTGGCCTCACAGGAAGGCCTGTCAAGAGGAGTGAATGCCTGACCCCAGCCCTGCTCACATTGCATTTCCAAGAAATGAGTCAAAGCTGATATTAGCACCTGTGTCGTCGTTTTCTTTTTCTTCATCTTTCTTCTTCTTCTTCTTCTTCTTCTTCTTCTTCTTCTTCTTCTTCTTCTTCTTCTTCTTCTTCTTCTTCTTCTTCTCCTCCTCCCCCTCCTCTTCTTTGTTCTACCCATGTCTTCCTGTTCCATTCCATACTGGGTACATTTTGCCAACTTGTAAGAGTCCACTGACAGTATAGAAGGTTCTGGAAAGATTCCTCTCGTGCAGATGAAACTCCTGGATTTTGAGTGTGCAGAAATGTGTATCCCAGTGTGTATCTGTACGCAGACTTTTTGTCTTGTTTGCGACCATATGTGAACCCTTCTAGAACACTCTCCAAATGCATCCTGAGACCCTTCCAAAAAAAAAAAAAAAAGTCTTTCTTAGTTATGCAGAAAGCATCTTTCCCACAAGGTTGCCAAAAGTGCTATTATAGGAACTGAAGCAGAACCGAGACTAGTTTTCCTCTCTTGCACCAATGGTGCATCTTTGGTTTGGTTTTAAATTTCTCCATTCTCCATGGGTATTGGCCATGCTGGATTAGTAATGCTAAAAAATTTATCTTTACAACCTATTGTCTTAGGTAAGATTGTATCAACAGCTCCAGATGGACCAATCTCCAAGAATAATTTCACTTCCTCTTATCACTGACAGGAATCACATTTACATATTCTACTGGTGGGCAAGATAGTGCAGAGATGATTAATGTCCCTCGATGTGCAGATACCTGTAGACTGTTTGATCAATGTCTCCCCAAGAAAGTGTCTTTCATTCTAGATGCTCCGAGTCCCAAAGTGCTCTGTGATTAATGTCACTAAATGTTTGGGGTCGGCAGGAGCTGTGAGCTCCATTTCTGTGTCCCCATCACACTAAAGGGAGGTCATGGGATACTGGATTAGTCATGTGGAGAAAAAGTCTGCGGGCTATGTGTGGGGCGAGGGTGCCCAATGTCCTCTCAGAGGCATAAACTGAATCTACCCTGGGATCTCACCTCCATAGCTCTGAGAGGGAGCAATATGTTCTTCCGAGGTGCACAGAACCCCTATTTAGAAAACCAGATGGGACTGGCACTGGGTGTTGTATCCAATCTAGGGTGTATTGTGATTCACATCACAATTTGTTAACCAAAGGTGTCTGGCCTTCTCCAGCCACTCCTGAGAGAGGCAGTGGGCCAGCTGGGCTCACTAAGGAAAGGTATGAAGAGTATTAGACAGAGACGTGTCTGCCTCTTGTACCCCAGGTTCACTTCACTGTTTTCTCTGAGATGTCTCTCTCAGTGGTGGGGAGCTGGGGGGGGAGGCACCATGGGGTCACCCTCAACTAAAATCGCACGTGCCAGAAATGGCTGCAAACTAGGCAACGTTGGCACACATTTCCGGTCTTCTCCATGCCTCAGTTTACTTACCTGTAACCTGGGGTTGTGGTTGTAAGGACTTCCTTTCTTACGCGCTTAAATATGCGTGTGTCGTCCAGCAGTTAGCCCCTGAATCCCATTCCTTGCTGTCTTCATCAGTCCTAAACACATGTCTTGTGTGGACAACACAGCTTTCTTTAGGGGCCGCTGGGCAAGGTCCCTCCTGTAAGCGGATCTATTTTCCATTGGAAAATGTTTTTAAGGAAATTATATTCAATTCCAGCACATTTGCATAATAATATGCATATCTAAAACCTGACTATGCCTGGCCGCCCTAGCCGTGGGAGACAAAGAGGCCGTATTTAGGAATACAAATTACTTTAGGAATATGTTTCTGGGCCCTGGGCTGCTCCCAAGGAAGGCTGTGGGTCGTGATTAAATCACAAAACCAGAAGATAGTAGATGAATTGAGAAATAAAATCCAGAATGTCAGACAGTGGTCAGATCCAAAAGGTGGAGTTTGGGATGGAGGAATTTGGGGTGAGCACGAAGGCTTTCTAAAAAGAGGGGTGTGTGGGTCCTGGGACAGAGCAGAGCCATTCGTTTATGCAGTCATACATGCATTCAACAGACATTTACTGGATGGCAGGTGGTAGTCGTGGCACAGTAAACATGATATGTTCCTGCTCTTAGGATATTCACAGCGGCAGACACCACACAGGCCAAGCAGACAGTGACTGAGGCCGTCCTAGCCAGGTCCAAAATGTGCTTCCTGTGTGTCGTGAGGAGAATAGAGTCAGCCCGATTCTCGCTCTCAGAGGAGATACGTCATGAAGAAGCAGCTCAGAAGCGTTTCCAGAACCACAGTCTCCTCTTATCCTTCATGGCTTTGGAGAACTCGAACCTGCTCGGAGCTTTCCTTCCTTCAAAGCAGGAGACCCATAGTTCCAAGTCCCCAGCCAATGGATACAAGCCCAGCGGGGGTGGGGGAGTGGGGGGGGGGGGACTCCCAAGTCAGTCAGAGCCACATTGAAGGCGTATTGCCCATGGCTGTGCATGACTCAAGTGTCGTCATAGTCGCCATTGTTGTTTTGTTTGGTTTGGTTTGGTTTTTTTGTTTTTTTTCAAGACAGGGTTTCTCTGTGTAGCCCAAGCTGTCCTGGAACTCACTCTGTAGACCAGGCTGGTCTCTAAGTCAGAAATCCACCTGCCTCTGCCTCCCAAGTGCTGGGATTAAAGACGTGCGCCGTCACTGCCCGGCTGAAGGAAGATCCTTAGATGGCCAGTGTGTACTCTTAGGGGCTCCAGTAGGACCTTTTAGTCCTTGCTGTCATAGCACTTTGATTCTGAGTTCAAGACAGGCTCTGGGTAAAAGTGTATCTGCCACAGCTGCCCTCTTTGAAATGTACCACGAGAATGCCCTCACCCTGAGCTTGTGCTCTGAACCACGATCACGAGCTGAATTAACCTCTTTTCTTCATAAGTTGCCTGTTTGGGGCATTTGGTTACAGTAATGAAAAGCTCACTAGTCTACATCGATTGTTTTGGTTGGAATGGCCCCTGCTTTCACATGCGTCAAACATTTGGTCCCCAGACAGAGCTCTCCTGGCCAGCCACGGGACCTTTGAAACATGAGGCCTAGCTGACATTTTCAACCCTCTAAGGAGAGTGCCCACCTCTGCTTCTGGTTGGTTTAGAGTGGTTTTCTGACCCAGCTGCGACGTGAGGAGTCTGCCCCAAGTTCCACAAAGCTGTCATAAACCACTGCCCCATGCCTTCCCTGCCATTATGGACAGAGCCTCTGACACACTAATAAATCACTTCTCCATTAAGTTGCTTCTGTCAGGCATTTTGATTAGGAAAGTAACAAACTATCAAGGCTGCTTCTGAGTTACCTTGGCTCCAGGGAAGACCCATCGGTCAATGTGCTTGGCACCCAACCCTTAGCCTCTGCAAAGGATGAAGTAATCAAAGGCCAAGAAGATCTCAGCTTATAGGTAAAATCAGATGGTATTATTTATTATTATTATTATTATTATTATTATTATTATTATTTTGTTTTTGTTTTTCAAGACAGGGTTTCTCTGTGGTCCTGGCTGTCCTGAAACTCGCTCTGTAGACCAGGCTGGTCTCGAACTCAGAGATCCACCTGCCTCTGCCTCCCAAGTGCTGGGATTAAAGGCATGCGCCACCACTGCCCTGCGATCAGACGGTATTATTAAGCTGGGTCAGGACTGGGGAAAAATCTAAGCTTGACCTTCCAACAATCACAACCCTCTTCCCACAGACAACTTACCACCAGGGTGCCAGGATCCTGACTGGGGATCTTAGGGACTTATAAGCACAGCCATTGTGGCATTGTGACCGCCCATATTTTCGACACCACCCAGATACACTCCCCTCAGAACATTTTCCTCTGAGACGACACTGCAAGGATTTGGGGGGGGGTCTTGGCAAGCCTAGGTTTGAATCTTGACTACTTGAGACTTCTCCCTAAGCCTTAATTTTGTTGTAGATAAAACAGAGGCATTAGAGGAGAGAACACTGGGTAAGCTAATGCCTCCACAACCTCAGTCAGTAAGTACTACTGCTACCATCACAGCTTGACCACTCCTAACCTCCCGCGGTGTAAGGTGCTCCAAGATCTGAAACTCCCTGAGTATGAACATGATGGCACAGTGGAAAATCCCACACCATAAAGCGTGGTTTCGCACACAAAACCAATAAGAATGAATTCTGCAAAGAGCTGGATATTGTGGCCTGTGATGTAATGCCTGCTACTTGGGAGACTGAAGGAGAGTCCCCTGAGCCCATGAGTTATAGACCAGCCTGGGCACCATAGTAAGACCTGCTCCCGAATAATAAAATAGTATTCTGTAAGCATGCCTCTGGCTACACGTACACGGTACATACATATGGTGTATATTTGGTGCTCAAACTTGGGGTCTGCCCTTCTCGTTATGCATAGGCAAATATCCCAAAATCTGAAAAAGCCAAAATTGGAATATTATCTCCAATCCAGAGCATTTTGGATAAAGCATTCAGCTGGCATTTCTGATAGTATTTGTTTAAATAAGGATGAAGCGCCTACCTCAAAGACCAGACAGAAAATCCACCAACTTGCCTGGCATGAAGCGGGTTCTCAATAACTTTTATTCTTTCCTCTTTTGCCTTTGCCATCTCCCACCCTAAGAAGGCAGATGTATGTGTCCTCAGTATGAGGAACTAAAGAAAGGAGAGAGGCCAGGGACAATTCCTCTTGGTAGAAAGGCAGGAAGCAGGGTGTGCTGGCCAGGACGGTAGCTCCTACCTTGGCTCTGATGTTTGCTACGAGCCGTGCTGTGTGGTGGAGTGCGTTGGCTACAGTCTGGCCTTGACCAGCAGGGCAAAAGTCTGCCCTTGCACACAGAGGTTTGGGGAAGGTCCTGTACTTTTTTTTTCCCAGTAAGCATGTACGTATGTGGGAGGGGGTATGGCGGAGCAGAAGAAAGGGTAACAGCAGGAGGCCTTGTCTCTAGCTTTAAAAAAAATGAAGAAAAATACACATTCAATAAACGGGAAAATTATTTAAATAAGCAATCCTAAGGAAAAAATATGGAAGCCAATTTTATTCATAAAACAACTGATTTACAGCATTCTAGCTAAGAGCAGCTTTTAACTCAAGCCTCTGAGACCCTATTTATTATTCAGTAAAATATTCAAGATTAATAAAGGTATCTTTAATGCTAATATGGCAGCAAGAGCTAATATATGTAAAATAATTATTATGAAAAGTGTTATCAATATTTGGGGGAAGTAATGCACATGCATAATGAATGAATTTTGCCCCTGGGTTTCAGCTTCTATCTTGGCCTGATTTTGCATGGAGAAATTCTGCATTCTAATGAAAGGAGAAATGATCACACATTAGAACTGTGAGCTTTTCATCACTGCTCAGAAGGATCTTAAAACTGTCACCCAAACAGGAAGATATATATGTATGTATATATATACACATACATATACATGTATAAAATATATCATATATATGTGCATATAACATATGGTAAGACTGTCCTCTGAGTGGTAGAAAATACATGAACACACACACACAGACACAGACACACACACACACACACACACACACACACTGCTTTTAAAATGAAATAATCATCTTTGAAGAACCTAAGTTTTTAAAGCAGACAAATCCCACATCAATCCAACCAACTTTTAGGCAAAGAAAGCTTTATTCGAATTTGCTTTTCGGTCCCTGAAGCTGAGGTAACCCAGTGATTCTCAAGTGGCATATTCAAGCAACTTCAATAAGGAGCCTTCCTGTGTTTAAAAAAAGTAACTTCTATTATATTTACTTTATGTGTATGTGTGTATGTGCCTTAGTGTTTGTCTCCGTAGCACATGCATGTGAGCCAGAGAAGCTCAAACGAAGGCCTCAGATCCCTGGAAATGCAGTTGCAGGCATTTGTGAGCATCCGGGTGGGTTCTGCGAACTGGACCCGAGTCTCCCACAAGGTCAGTCAGTGCCATTATCCACTGAGTCATCTCTGTAGCCCTTTAAGGAGTAATTCTTATCATCATGACCACAGGAGAACTTCCCAGGGCCCAAGGAAATAGCTCAGTGTATAAAGCACTTGCTGTACAAACATGAGGGTCTACGTTTGGTGCAGTGACTCAAGCCTATATCCCTAATTCTGGGTTACAGGGACAGGCAGATAGATCCCAGGGGCTCGAAGGACAGCTAACAAATCCAGGGAGCTCCAGATTCATTGGGAGACCTGGTATCAAAGAGCAAACTGGGGAAGCGATTGAGCAAGATGTCTCAGCGTTAATTCCTGCCTTCACATGTAGCCACATAAGCAAATACAGTTGCCCATATACGTATACAAACACACCCCAAAGCACACATACCCCCCACACACACACTAATAAATAAAAAGTAACTTTTCAAACTTAAAAAACAACTTCCCTCCTCATTCCAAAGGCTTGGAGCAAAACAATCTAACTCTGGAGAAGGTAACTATTTCATCCGGTAAAGGCACTTGCTACCAAAGTCTGCAGACCTGAGTTTAATCCCCAGAACCTGCATAATGGTGGGAGGAGAGGACTGAGTTCACAAAAGTTGTCTTCTGGCCTTCACACACGTATGATGGCACGTGTGCCTGCACACACATGTGCACACACAAGTCATGCATACACGGGTAGCGCAGTCATACCGATAAAGAAAAAATTTTTAATCAAATTCTTTTTAATTTTTATGAACTCTATTATTTAAAAAAAACCTTGCAAATAACTAAAAACATCACCTCTAATTGCATATGAGTTCATTAAGTTGATAAAAATCAAACTCTTTCCAAAAGACACAGCCCTTGGCACTGAACTGTGAAAACACAAAGAAGCGCTGTCTTCCCTTCTGGAACATAGAACCCAAAAGACATTTCTGCAACAGGGACCTGTCTTCACTCCATACATTGGGGCACTGAGGCCCGAAGATGGTGCACACATTCCAAGCTCCCCATCCTAGATCTTCAGACTTTCCATCAGATGGTGCCCACCTATCTACCAACTTTCCTGCGTCAACCAATGAAGGTATGATGTCCTCTAACGTCAACTGTTGCCAGGGCTGAAGGACCTTCTGGCGAAGCTGCAAACACCCTTCACCCCTCTGAGCTCATTTTCCTCAAACTCCAGTTTCCACCAACCAACTAAGTACCTGGTAGACAAACCTCTGTTGAGCATTACACTCAAGGGCCTTTGCACGTGACAGGCACTTTCAGAAGCGAAGGCTCCAACCTTCCACGGACCCTAAGATGAGGTGGGCATGCTCAATGTCACCAAAAGAAAACACAAGTTTCCAAACATTTGCTTTCGCTGGAATTTATGTTTGAGAGGTCTTGTTTCTTATGTTAAATGATTAGGTTGTAAATCTCACAAAGTACATAAATCAGACCTGGTTCTGTCCCCATGATTAAGGCCAGGGCCGATTTATAGCCAGGCAGGAGAGAACGGTGGAGTTTGTTTATTTTACCAGCTGGCATTTGCACACAGAAGCCTCGGGAGGGCTGACCTGGAAGGCCAGGGGACAGCTCACAAGGCTGCCATAAATCCACCTGTGAACCTCACCCTTGAGGTTAAGAGTGGGGCCTCTGCCTCAGTGGCACGGGCTCTAGTGAAAGATACTGTCATACTATAAGCACAGAGTGACAATGTTGCCCTCTTGCTTAGTTTTCCTTAGTCACTGCTACTTAAGAGAACAGGTTTAGGACTATCCCTCATCCTTAGGTTTGTGGTTCCTGTGGGATGCAAGAGATCACATGAAACCTACAGACTGGGAATGTAGCTCAGTAGAAAAGCTCTTGCCTGGCATGTGTGAGGACCTAGGTGCAGCTCACAGCAACCCTCTTCCCAAAAGAGATCAATGCAGAACATTTTATGGAACATATTTTTGTTTTGTTTTGATTTGGTTTTGGGGTTTGTTGTTTTGTTTGTTAGGATTTTGGGAGGGAGTTGTTGATTTTTTTTTGTTTGTTTAGTTTGTTTTGTTTGTTAAGACAGGATTTGGATGGGGCGGGGAACATCTTATGAACTTTGAAATCATGAAAATTCACCATCAAGAGTCCAATGTCATTAACATATTCTCGGGAAATCCTGTCATTAGTGTAGCAGTCGCTCATGAAACACATCTCAAATTTTTAACACTTGTTTATTTATTCACTTGTGAACATATGTTTGCAGGCATACAGAGTACACATATGGAAGCCAGAGGACCACTGTGGACGTCAGTTCTACCATGTGGTTTGGGGCGATGAACTCAAGGCATCATGCTTGATGGTAAACCCCTTTACCCATCAGTGAACATTCAACTATTTACAATATTTAATAGGTATCGTCTACATGGACAGACAGCATTTGATAGATCTTACAAGCTAGCAGCAGGAGGCAGAAAATAGAGAAAATACTGGGCCAGACAATGAACGCTAGCATGAAGACTTAACAAGGTGACGGAAGTAGTTCAGTAGCCACGTGGCCAAGGATGTGTCTTGATATAATGACCTTAGGWATTTAGTTTTTATATATGTATGTGCACCATGTGTTTGCCTAGTGCCCTCAGAGCCAAAAGAGGCATTGCATCCCCTGGAACTGGGGTTACAGATGGCTGTGAGCCACTTACCATGTGTGCCAGGGCTAGGAGCAGACTCTGAGCTGTCTGTCAGAGCAGCCAGTGTTCTCAGTCTTAAAGCTGTCTTTCTAGCCATCATATTTAACAAGAGGCCCCAGTGAAGTGAAGAAAGCAGTTGTGCCCACAAGGAAGAACACAGCCAGCTCAGAGGCTGAAGGAGGAACACCAGGGAGACAAAGGCCGTTGGTTGGGAATGAAGAAGAACTTGTAGTAAGAAACAGAGCAGAGGTAACGCGGTGGTTTGAATGAAAATGTTCCCCTCCCCCACCCCCACTGTGAACAGGAACTATTAGGAGGTGTGGCCTTGTTGGAGTGGGTGTGGCATTGTTGGAGGAAGTGTGTCACTGGAGGGTGGGCTTTGAGGTCTCAGATGCCCAAGCCAGGCCCAATGTGGTAGTCTCTTCCTGGGGAGCCAGAGATAGAACTTTCAGCTCCTCCTCCAGTGCAACCTCTGCCTGCTTGTCTTCACGCTTGTCCCCATGATGGTAATGGACTAAACCTCTGACCTGTAAGCCAGCCCCAACTGCATGTTTTCCTTTCTAAAAGTTGCTGTGGTCACGCTGTCTCTTCACAGAGACTGAAACTCTTAAGACAAGGGATGAGTTCCTACAGGACTGGGTGGGCCACAGGTACCTCTTCAACCTTAGCTGAGTAAGTGGCAGAGCTTGGGGAGGCCTGAGCGGAGGATGAAACAACGTGCCAAATGCTTCGGAGGCTTTCCTGGGCCCGGAGAACAGAATGTTAGAGGTGAAAACAGGAGCTATTGCAAAGTCCAAGTCAAAGCTAACGGCTGCGGGTGGTGAGCTTGCCCGGATGGCTCTTTGGTCTAATGGGATTGCTCACTGTTTTGTTTTTTTGGACCCACTTTAAGAAACACTGAGAGAGGTGAAGCCTACAGCACGAGAACTGGGAGCTGGAGGTGGGGAAAGAGCATCCCCTGAAGAGGATCCTACCACTCCCTTCTGATTCACCAGTTTGTTGCTGCATACTTCTGGCTTAAGAGAGAGGGCTGGAGGCCAGCGCATCAGGCAAATAGTACCCAAGGCCTCACTGGACTTAATTAGAGCCACCAATGCAGTTCATAGACAGGGGACAGAGCACACTGAGGAGGGTGAGAGCGGAGCTGTCCTACAAAATTCTCCCTCTGGTAAATTACTTTCTTGGCTATGTGAGCCCATTGGGAAGAACACTCCAGAGTGATTACAGAGGAAGGGGACAACCGGACAGTGAAGAATGGGGTCAAATGAGAGAGAGTGGACAAATTAATGATTCAGGAAGATTCTTTTTTTTTTTTTTCTTTTAGGAGTGGTGTCCAGCCTGGCCTCTCCGATTTGATCAATCTTTCACTGTCAAGAGAGCCTGGGAGATGGATTCAATTAAGATTAGCGAGGCCGGAAAATGGCACGGGATGGGGGTGGGGCTTTGGATGGGTGCTGTCTTCTCTCTCATCTCCGGGTGTTGGTGGCCCAGACAAGTCTCAGGGAGGCAATGCAGGCATCCGAGTGGGGCAGGAGTGTCCTTCTGCAGAGGAGGACTCTCTCTCTTATTTACTTCTGAGTTAGCTCACATGTATCCTCTGGTATGGCTTTCTCATAATTAGCAACTTCTGAAGGGACACCAGAGCGTTGAGAGTCACCGTTATCTGAGGGGTGGGGAGATCTGTGCTAGGTATAATTCCTTGAAGCAAATAAGTGTAATTGGAATCTCATTAATTCCTAGTGATGCCCAGGTGCCCTCTCTGCCATGTCAGGGTCAGCAGAACTCCCCTGGAGATGGAGGAGAGAGCAGAGCAACCCAGGATCTACATGGCTAGGGTGCAGAGTAGAGTGGCTTTTCCCTACCTGCCCCTGTGCCAGGATACCACAGCCACCCAGTGGGTGGATTTCCACCCTGGGGGTCTTCTCCCAGGGAAGCCTCAGCAACTGTCTCAGACATGCACGCCTTGCAAATTGCCGCCAACTCCAAATTGGTATTCGGCCCTTGTTGCTGGATGAGTTTAATGAAAGTGGTACTTTCCATGAGGTCCCTGGTGGAATTAGTTCACATTACAAAATCATTACACATAATGTGACTCTATTGTGTGCCGTTAGCTTAGGGGAAAAGCCTGTTTTACAGCTCTCAGAGACAGAGGTTCCTCCAGATAAGGTTGAGCTTCAAGAGAGGGAAAGAATGGCCTCCTCTGGTTAATAAGAACCTCAATGCTCCAGGCAGCTACTGGCTTTCCACAGGGCAAGATGGATATGTGGTCCCAGCAGAGAGAATAGTCAAGAGGAATAGACAGTGGTCTGGACCCTAATACCCCAGGGTACTCCATTCATTTGCACTTTAAAGATCTTTCCTGACACCTCCAAAATCTAATTGATGTTTTATTCTGGCACATCCTGCCTTGATATTTGGCACAACTTTCTGTGTTCTCTTCCAAACTATTCCATACTGTTCTGTGCTGCCTACACGGGGTAGCCATATCTATAGTTTGGACATATCTATAGTTTGGACAAGTGAGATCTCCTAAGCTGTTAGAATCGAACATAAGTAGCCTAGGCCACTGGGTCCCTCTGTCCACTGCTGACATATTAGTCTGTCCCTGGGATTTGCAAAAGTACCTGGCTAGATGACAAGCACCTACAAGTGTACATGTCAAAGCCATAAGGACTGACATGCCTATCAGAAGACAAGACCTCTTGAGGGACAAGTAAAGAAAATATGGTCATGAAGATGGGGCCAAGTAGATAAACTAAATCTACTAATAAGTAAATAAGTGGGGCAGGGACATGCCTGTCATTAAGGGAGGAGGAGCAGGAGGAGAGGAGGAGGAAGAGGAGGAAGACAAGGAGGAGAAGGAGGAGGAAGAGGAGGAG
>BDUI01000028.1:392461-445254 GCA_002335545.1 Apodemus speciosus
ACACACACACACACACACACACACACACACACACATTCACTCCCTCTCTCCCATGTAATAAGGAACTAAGACCTATTATCAGTGCAGGAGGAAGGAGCTCTGTCCCCTCACATTCTATCTACTCTGTAAATCCAGTTCGCTTCTTTCTCAGCACTCAGGTCTCTGCTCTTGCCCTTTCCTACCCATGATGTGTCACAGGTTAGCCCAGAAGAACATCCTACACAAGTTCTCCAGAAAAACAGTCCAACCCAAATGCATCTTCCAGAGAGTCAGTCAGACCCAGCCCAGAGCAGAGGAGAAAGCGTTGTTGTTGCACTATCTTCGGGCTATTTGCCCGAAGGGTCATTTCAGGACCCTGTTGTCCCCTGTGAATCACACTCAGGGACCTGGGTGAGCCCTGAAGGAGTTGTAACAGGTCTGTGGACCCAAACTTAGCTTCAATGCCACCTTCCTAGAATGGATGTAATAATTATGCTTCTTTGTAGGGCGTGGAGGAAGAAATAAGTAAATGTCTAGTCCAGTAGCCACCGTGCTCAGGAAGAGCTGTGGGAGATTCTTCTCAACTGGCATCAAGAGCCACGGGTAGGTAGGGATGACAGTATGACTGCCCACTGAGAATCAAGTTTGGTTGTCGGGTAAAGATGGCGGCATGACTGTGCATCGTGAATCAAGGATGGTTGTCAAGTAAAACTGGAAGTAGGACTGCCCATTGTCAACCAAGGATGGTTGCCTGGTAAAGATGGCGGCATGACTGAGCATCATGAATCAAGGTTGTCATGGTCTAATGCTAAAGCATGAAGCAGACACTCAGTGCTCTGTCCACTCAGCACCTGCACCATCCAAGGCTTAAGCATCTGCCCATGCAAAGCCCTAGCCACCTTTCCCCGGGTTTCTCCACATGGATTCTGGGAAGAGCAGGGAGCCAGGATGGCCTCACCAAACATCTCCCTGATCACCCCTACTTCCTCCCGACAGCGTTTGAGCGGGCTTTATTATTTCCAGCAAAGCCCGTTCTCATTCCCAGTGTGAATTTCAAATCACACTGATCCACCCTTCTTAGCTCAAGTCGGCTCTATCAACCACAAGAGATGTGGGATTTGAGAGAGATCTGAGTAAATTCACATTGTTTGGATAAACTCATTCAGGGAGCTCAACAAATCAAAGCCGAAATGGATATGTATTCCAGAGAGACCGAAAGCTACTAGGGGAAAAGAAGGGAAAAAGTTACTATTAACATTTTCATTTCTTAAGGAAAAAAAACCCACACAGCAATCCCCTTTTAATGAGAACGTTCACAACCACTTTTTGAACCTCCAGCAGAGCTCCTAAGGACATACCAGTTGACGTGACAGGATCGACCAGATGGTTGACAAGGGAAACAAGGTGTCACAAGAGACGTTGCCCAAAGCCCTACCTCCCAGTTTTGGTCAGCGAGAGGGCCATCAAATATGGTAATGGGTGAATTTATGCACCATCCATAGTTTGAGGAACTGTGTTGTATCATGTATATTTAAAACAATTTCTCTGTAGTTTTAATTATCTCAGTCTGCAGGGGCAAAAGAGAAAAAGGCAGCCAGCTCGCTTGCCTGGGACCAAAATGAAAGCATTTGCCCGCTGACAGCTAAGATGGCTGTCCTAGCTGGTTGAGATTTCTAGAAAAATTTGCATTGGAAAGGCAGCGCTTTAAGTATACTTAAAATAAAAAGGGGGCATTTGCATCTCATTTGCTACACTTGCAGTATTAGAGTTTTATCTGAATAAAGACACGTCAACTGGATTTATATAGTTAAGCTGATAGCTGGGGAAGTCAATACCAAAAACACCAGCTAAATTCAACAAAGTGGCAGAGAACCTAATGGTATTTACAAATTGTTGTGGGGTTTTTTTTTTCTTCCCTCTGCTGATGACTTTAAAATGGTAGCAAATCATCTGCTTTTTATACAAGTTTGTTATTAACAAGGTTTTGATGAAAGGCATCTTTACAGAGAGACCTCTTTCCCTTCTTGTCCCAGTCCCCTGCACAGCCAAGCATCCTACCAAACTCTGAGATTATAAAATGAAGTGGCCCATGCTGAATTGCATCAGCTTTGGGCTCAGATAAATCTGACCCAGAGCTTTGACAGTGCCCATTTCCTGGTTGTGTGGCCTCTTCGGCCTCAGTTTCTTCATCTGCCAAATGGGGATCATGAGATCTATCCCCCCCCCACACACACACACAAATCACTATAATTGTGCAGTCTATTAGGTGCACAACTGCCCAGGCAAGAAGTCCCAGAGAGGACTGAGACCATTGAATCCCTTTCTTTTGGGACGCCAGGGCCCTCTGCCACCTCCTTAGAGGGAACACCTTGCTAGTCACCAGAAAGTGCTGTCCAGGGTGATTTAGACTAAGGACCAGAGCAGCAAGTGGAAGTGCTCAAAATGTATCAGGAACAAGATTGACAATGTCAGTTAACCTTGCAATTATACCACAAAGAGGTTTCCTGCTCTGGAGGACTGCCTCAGTATTATCCTTGCCTGTCCCCTGAGAGTCACATTCTGGGGTGATGGGCTGCAGGTGACACATGTTCTTGATTCCACAGACTGGCCCCAAGGTCAGCACAGGAAGGCAGTGTGGATGACATCTTTCCATCTGGAATGCCCTTTTTCTCCCGACTCTGGCCAGCTGGAGAAATGCAGTAAATCCCAACCCTGGTCATAGCCTCACACAGCTGGGAACAGATTTCTGCTCTGCATGCTTGGGGCAGTCTCTGGGGTCCAGCTCCCTTCTCTTCTTTCCCAGCTTAGGAGGAAACATCACCCAGGAAGGGGACACAATCCCCACCACCACCATGTTGGCCTCTCTGCCTCCTGTGGTATGAAAGGCCCCACCCATCCATCCACTGCCTTGAGCGATCAGGTCCTGGACCTGACCCACCACCAGGACATGCTCAGCAGAGTCCCAAGACCCCCATCTCTTCCCTTGTTTCCAAACACTCCTAGTTTCCAATGAGGCTTTGCTTCTCACTACCAAGGCACCCGAGGCAGGCCACTTCCCTTCTTCTGTGAAACAGGAGCAGAGAGGATTTCTATTTCTTGGTGTTGCAGTGGAGCATGAAGCAACAGATATAACGGAGAAGAGAAGACGGCAGCCCATGGACCAGTCCCAGCCAGTCAGATTAGATCGACGCAAGTGCTAGCCAAGGCTCCCAGAGCATCAATTCCTGAGGCAACTCATAGAATGATCACCCCATTTAGACATTCATGATGACAGGAAACAATGAGTCTCCCCCCCCCCCGCCCCCGCCAGTTCATGGCAGCCAAGGCCTGCTTACTGGTACAGTGCTCTGAATGGTTGGATATTCTACTGTCTTAGTTGGGAAAGACAATTGGGAAAGAGGCAAGCAGGTGTAGATGTTGAGTGTCTTCCTCTATAGCTCTCCACCTGTGTGTTGGTTGGTTGGTTGGTTGGTTGGTTGGTTGGTTGGTTGGTTGGTTGGCTTTCTTGCTTTTCTTTTGTGTTTGTTTTTCTAAAGAGTCTGTCACTGAACCTGAATGGGACTCGCTGATTGGCTAGGCTGGCCATCAAATCTCTGGGACTGTCTCCACCTTCCAGCTCTGGAATCACAGATCCAAGCCCACTGTCACAAGTAGCTTTATTTTCTTTTTCACATGTTATGGATATCAATTCCAACATTCTTGTTCACACAGCAAGCTCTTTACCCTCTGGCCCATCTCTCCAGTTCCTAGAGAAAAGAATCTTAACATCCCTTGCTGTTCATCGAGCAAGATCCCCCGGTCAAGAAAAAATCTACAGCTGGCAGCCTCGCCACACACTGGAATATCTCCAAACAACAGGGATGGGGGGCTGAAGAATGGTGGGCAGTGTTGTCCCAATGCAACAGAGATTCCCCAGTAAGTCAACATCCGCTTATCCCCAAACCATTGAACTACACATCCAAGCACCAGCCGGGCCATGTGTAGAGGGAAGGCCAGCACTGGGACAGGTACAGAGATCAGACAGGCAAAGCGTGGGCTTCCCAGGGCAGCCTCTCTCCTCCTGTCTAGCATGGGGCCACCTTGACAATCATCAGACCCTGAGCACAGTGCATGGCGAGCATGTGTGGAGGGTGACCTTAGGAGGCCCAAGAGGGCTGCTAGAGTGTCGTAGAAACAAGGGTGATTCTTCACAGGGAACACTCTTGGGCAGGTCACTGGGACTGCATCAGTGGGGACCTTCTGAGTCTATTGACCTCACACATCAGGGTCCCACAGAGTTTGTCCAGTAACACCCCCTCCATTCCCACTCCTGGATTTCCCTGGATATCAGTCTTTCATGGGACTTTAACTTTCTAGACCATTTTTGTTATTGTTGTTGTTCTGCTGGGGATTGGAAAAATGAGAAGAGATGGCTGGTGACCTTCCAGCAGGGCCAAGAGAATGTGGCCTCCAAGACCTGACAGTATCTGCTATATTCTAGGAAGAAGCCCCTAATAGCATCCTTTCCCCCAGGAGGGCTTGGAGAAGGCCCACCGTCGTGCAGGTAGGGAACAGCAAAACCAGGACTGGGGCTGGTCACCGGGGACTCCAGAGACCCTATCGGGAACACTGCTTGTCCTGTGCCCAAGTTGCCAAATACATCACCATGAAGAAGTATAGCCCTCAAGAAGGATGTCTTCTCATTCATCTAAATATGTGACAGGTAGCACATGTTGGGCAGGGATCAGCGTTCTCTCGACTAAGCCTTTAAACCTCTTTGCTCTCTGTTCAGACAACCGTCCTTTGGAGGAGTCAGCAGCGGCTGAGCGCTGGGACCCTGGCACGCTCCTGCCCAGCCCCTGGGACACGGGCCGAGGAGATGCAGGGCCTCAAGTCTGTGCTTCTCTGTCTTCCTCCGCCTGGAGCTCACGAGTCACAGCTAGTCCAGATGGTAAAAGGAAGCCACGCGCTGGGGCCTCAAGACTAGATGGAAGAATGGGACTGGGGGAGGAGAAGAGGCAGTCATGAGTGTCTTAGACACTTTGGGGGGAGGGTTACAGTGTAGCATTCCTGGGGACTCTGCAAATCGGACTCATCGCTCTGCTCAGAGGCCTTCCCTGGTTACTAATCCAAACGGCCTGGAGTGTTCTATCTACCCATGCTCCCCTCCCCTAGGATGCTGAACTCTTGTACTAGCTGAAGTTGCCCAGTGAACCCCACTCTTCTGTGGGCCTGTCCTTACCTCCCGAAGAAGGCCAACACCACTGTCTAAGGCTGCGTTCAGCCCACCTGCAAGGACCAGCCACTTGGCTGTCACTTTGCACTGCAGGCCTCATCCCTGGCAACAGACCAGCTCTCTTGATGATGTCTTTGTTCTACCGGCCAGACCCTGGACCACATAACACCCTGACTTCACAAATTTCACAGCGGCAGACCTGGGCTCTGGAACTGCAGACTTGCTTTCAATTCTGCCATTGCTTGTGCCATCTGGACAGCTGCTCTCAGAACCTCAGTTTCCTTATCTGTGAAATGGGGGTGTATTTCTGGTTACCGGTCTCAAAGTTCTGTTGGGAAGAATGAAATGAGGCATGTGGCAATCAAGAGCTTACTTACCCAGGCCAGCATTAAAGTGGAATAGGACGGACACACACACACACACACACACACACACACACACACACACACACAATGTTAGATAAAAAAAAATTAATGCTCGGGGGATCTGGTAGAATACGTAAGTGAAAAGCAAGACCAGAAACAGATGAGTATGTATTTCATAGGCATTGACCTAGGAGCAGCTGTTAACATCTGGCAGGGCTCAGCCTCTGTTTTTTAAGGCCTCCGATATGTGGAGGGGTGAAGAAAACGCTTGAGACATTGGCGAGATGGATATTTAGATTAGGATTCCTGAACAAAGCCAGAAGATGACCCACCCTCAGCAATCAGAGAGCTAAAGAGCGTGACTCTGCCTGCCCCGCGTCACAAAATCACAACCAGGAAGAAGCCCACTCTGAAAGAGACCTGGGGTGCTGGCAGGAATGCACAAGAACAGACACCCAAACCAAGTGCCTTTAGAATGTTTCAAGACCTCAATAAGGCTGCGGCACGATGATGTACACATATAATCAAAGTGCTCAGAAGGCTGAGGCAGGGGGATTGCAAGGTGGGGACTGGGGCACAAATTAAAATCAGACTCTTAAAAAGGGGGGGCCTGTATGGACCTGGCCAGGCATGGAAGCATCCATCTTTAATCCTAGCACTTGAGAGGCAGAGGTGAGTCTGAGGCAGGTGATTCTCTGTGAGTCTAAGCTAGCTTGATCTACGCAGCTCTAGACCACCCAGAGCTGTATAGTGAGATCTTGTCTCAAGAACAAAACAAAAAAAAAAAAAATGGGACCAAGAAAACTAAACTAAATGTAGCTTTTAGAAGTACTTTCTCTATACAATATTGATACATTTCAAAAATTCGTAAGTGAGTAAATGCAGTCACATACAAAAGAGAGCATCCTCTAATCACCCCTCAGGAACTGGATGGGTGTATCCATATCCAAAGGATGTATCCATATCCTTTTTATAAAATAATATAGTACTTATGTGTAACTACACAATCCTCTTGTGTACTTTAAATCATCTCTGGGTGACTTTCAATAACTAATATGATGTAACGATTGTCTTATTTAAAGACTAATGTGTTGGGGGGAATCCTATACTAGCAAACAAAATGTTCAGGTATTTTTAATGGGCTGAATTTTCAACACGTGGGATCAACAGGTACGAAAAACCAGCTATCTCGTATTATCCCGCGTATGAACAACAACAAGAAAACAAGACCATGTGTCTTATCAGAAGGCAGGAGAGAGGCTTCTGAGGAGAGGGGAGAGAAACGGGGCTTCCCCCAGGGAGCTGGCCATGGTCTGTTTGCTCATACATTCGCTGTGGGAATATTCATCAAACTGTGTGTGATGGTCTCTGTACCTGCCTCTGTGTGAGACTTCAACTCAGAAGAGGAAGTGGGTGAATGACTGAGGCACAGCTAAGAGGAAACCCATGCCCTGGACAACAGGACTGAAGAAATTAGGCCGCAGCACAGTGAGAAATGGACGCAGAAACACCGAAGGAAGGCGGAGGGGAGATACTTAACACACATCTCGTCTGAATCCCAAAAAGGGAGAACGAGAAACTAGTGGGAAAGTTCTATTCCATGAGGAAGATGGAGAACATTCCAGACGTGGTAGGCATCACCCATCTTCAGGATGAGGATTCTAAGCTGAATAAGCAAATGTCTCCACTTAGCCAGGACTCAGTGAAAGAATGCCAAGAGAGGAAGTCATAACATCTTGAAATAAGAGGAATGCTATCTACAGAAAGGGGGAAAGGAAGTGATGCCAGAGTAAGGGCACACAGTGGGACAATTGTGACAGGTGCTTGTCATAGTGCTAGCTGTAGACATTGGCCTGTGGGCAGTGCCATTGTCTTATGACACCTAAAACAGGACACTTAACTACTTGAAGACTTCATTTCCTTAGAACATGGGTCTTGAAGAAGATGAAATGACATATAATGCGCTTGGCAAAGCTTCCAGATCTCTGTGAGGGCTCAGTCAATACGATAGACAAGGATCTTGTCCTTCTCAAACTGCCTATAAAGGCTTCAAGCCAAGGACTCTCATTTTAGTTTAGGACCACTCCCTGCTAAAGAAGGAAATCTAATGAATATGGGGTCCAAAACTTGGTCATAGCTTGTAAGGTTGCATACCTATACCCAAGGGCCAGTGGGATACCGAAATACTATCTACTCACTCTCCCATGATATTTTGTGACTGCAATTGCATCCTGGGTGTTACTGTATGTACCACCTAGCACTGTTACCACGGTGGAAGGAGTCAGTGGGTGCTTCTCTTCCTTCAGGGGCTCTTCCCTTGCCACCACCTTGCAAGCTCATTAGCTCCAGAGCCACTCTTTCCACACCTAACGCTGCTTCTTCCACCAGACCTCACTACCCACCAGCTGTTCGTGAATGACTCTAGTCACCAGGGCACCGACGCCCAGGAGGGGGCCTGGCTTCACGCAGCAGCCAATCTGCAGGCGTTCGCTGAACGAATAGGCTTGAGGGGCACCCTAACGCTGATGAACACTTTACAGCAGAACCTACCATTATATGAATGGCTAGAAATCCATACCCCACCACATGCTGAACAGTGTTTCCCAGGACTGGGAAGAAGGAAAGGAAGGAAGGAAGGAAGGAAGGAAGGAAGGAAGGAAGGAAGGAAGACAGGAAGAAAGAAAGACAGGAAGGAAGGAAGGAAGGAAGGAAGGAAGGAAGGAAGACAGGAAGGAAGAAAGACAGGAAGGAAGGAAGAAAGACAGGAAGGAAGGAAGAAAGACAGGAAGGAAGGAAGGAAGACAGGAAGGAAGGAAGAAAGAAAGACAGGAAGGAAGACAGGAAGGAAGGAAGACAGGAAGGAAGGAAGGAAGGAAGGAAGGAAGGAAGGAAGGAAGGAAGGCAGATACACTGGCTAAGGGGATCAATTCAAGGGTGTGGCGGCCATCTCTTGCGTGTCATCTTTTCCTATTCTAAACCTACTCTAGGAGTCAAAGAATCAAGGTCATGAGAATAACACTGCCCTTGTAGTTCTTTGACACAAACTCAATCTAGGTGGCTCTCCACAATGTGTCTATGACATTCTAGGGGACAGAGGGCACAGGCACGTCTTCCCAGCAGATACCAACAAGCCACAAGCTTTGGCAATAAACTACAGTTGGGCCACCAAGGAAGCCCACAGGATGGGGACCAAGGGCAGCTCCCCAGAGGCCCTGTGTACGAAGCTCCTCCTGATACCCATGTACTTCTGCTCAGGCCTCCACTATTCTACCTCTGTGCACCAGGGAGGATGCGGGAGGGAGAGAGGAAGGCGATGGGAATGTATTAAAATAAAAGGCGAGGATGCAGCAGCGTAAGGTTGGTCACACATGTGTTGTTAAGTCAAAACCATGTCCCAGTGTTTGTGGGAGGTGGAATTATCTCATTCTCTTAGCCGGCAAGGCTCTGTGATCCACCATTCAAGTATGTGATTGGATTTCGGCTCAACAAAACCTTAAATTACACACCTATTGTGCCCGAGTTAAGCCTGGCTTCACAGTGGTGGAGGAGGCCTCTGCAGCTTCCCTGGCCGCCTTCGATCCGGTGTGGGTTCTCATCGCCTGCTGATGAATGAGTAATGGGATTAGAGCCTCCTCAGTCTCGGGCCACACTGTAATCTTCAGGTTGGGACAAAGGCTGCGGTGATGGATAAGAGCTGTGTGATCCAGACAGGCCTGCTCCTGCAGTGTGCCATTGACATAAAGGATGGTCCAGGGGCCTCTGAGAGCCAAGCCTTGGGAAGAGGCCTGGTCATGTAAGTTAATGGTCTACCAGTCTAACAGAACACAGCGCTCACTCAGAAGGCCACAGCTGGGCAGATGGCACTTGAGGTGACAGAGGGGATACCACTTGGGTTTTTTTCTACCCAGTACCCACTCCCCACTTTTGTCCACTGGACCCATCCTGTTTCATGCAAACTCCACCCCATTTCTACTTTGGAAGGAGACATGGAGGGACTGGCGTGGCCTCCAGCTTGGGGAGAGGTCATATGACAAGACAAGCCATTTGGCGCTCCTGGCATTTACTGGAGAACTACTGCTGGGGCTTGCTTTCAGGACACAGCACCACAGCAGTATGAGCTGTAAGGAGAGCAAGGTCAACCAGGTAGTGAAGTGAGAGGCAGGAGGATGCCTACATTGTCTGCCAGAAGCCAGGTCCACCCCTGGGACATTTTAGTCACTAGAAGCCAGCGCATTCCCTTCTTGGCACAACATGGCTAGAGACAGGTTTTCTGTCTATTGAGCTCTGCAACGTTTTAAAAATGAAGACTCAAAGTTCACAAAGGTCCCACCATGAGCCCAGAACAGACAGACCTGGCTTTTCCTTCCAAGTCCACTGTGCTTTTCCATCCTTTGTCCCCACCCCCACCCCCCGTCAGCCAGCTGTGAACCTGTACTACAGGACTCCACTTGGAAAGGGACAGCCCAGTAGCCTGAGAAAGCCAAGTCGTGTTTTCAGACTAGGAAGGCTCAGATAGGTTTTCTCTTCCTGACAAAAGCCCGGTCTAGCCAGCTGTGGAAGAGGCTTGGAACGACAGGTGTAAGCGTTGGGAGACGGGTGGATCTTGGTTAAATTCCATCTTGACCAGTCATTTTCTAGGTGTGTGGCTTTGAGCTAGTACCTTAACCTTTCTGAGCAGAATTAGAAGCAGCTCCCTGGGGCAACAAAGAGGACTAATCAGAAAGTTCATCACTGTCAGCTGCAAATAATCCCACTTATCGAGAAGCAAATCAAGAGATCTGAGTATATTTTTCTCAAGCAACAGCATGTCAGGTCTACTAGGCATTTCCAGGTTTATCTGAGCGGCCTGACATGGATTTGTACCTCTGCTTGCTGTTGTAGGGTGGTTCTATAATTGCAGAAACTGCACTTAAAGCAGTCGTAGTCCCAGACCTATCCTGTTTGAAAAAAAGGGGGAGGGTCAGTATACCTCTCATTACATCTCATTGGCCAGAACTAGATCACGTGACCATTCCTAGCCATAAAGGTATCTGGGAAGGCCAACCAAAAGTGTTTTGGGCTCTGTACCTCTAGTACCAGAACTGCAGTGGTTGCAGTGGGCAGAGGCCAGCATGCCTGAAATACTCTGAGCTGGGAGCAGCATTGTCCTTACAAATGGCATGTTCTGCCAGCCTTCTAGAACATTCCTCATGTCAGGATTAAAAAAATGTCACCAGAGGCCTCATGCTTCCAATTTTGCATCTCCCCTGCCCCTGCACAACCCTACCAGAAGGTGCAATTGTTCCCCCTACCCACCACCATCACCCCTACTCCAGAAGGCTCTCATGTGATGGCTGCCCCTTCGCTTAAATAAAGCAACTGCCATGGTGATATCTGCAGAGAGAAGAGGAGAGAATCGGAAACCGTGGGTCAGACATGGGAAGTCACATGTAACAGGTGAGCAATGTGGGGGCGCTGTGGCGGCGGGGAAGGGGGGGCTCTGGGGGTCAGCCATCCTGGCGTTGCTTCCCTCGCCAGTTAGCTTGCAGTCTCCATGGTAAGGGTGGTCCTTCCCACTCCCCCCTCTGCTTCTACTCACAAAGGAAGGAATCCTCACATCTTTCCAGACCCACAAATAAACTAAAGACCCAGCCCAATGGGAACCATCATTCGCCTGGATTCCACACAGCAGTAGCCTGTCTCCTAATCCATCGTGGCTCCCCAGGGTTCTCACTGAGTGACACCTCCATTCCAAATCRCCCACTCAACACTCAGTTATGAATGTGTGCAGTGTCACCTTGACACTGGGTTCTGGGGCTACAGGCCAGAAGTTCCTTAGCGAGGACCCTGAAGAGCTCCTCTGGACAGTGCCTATCGGATCAACAACCTTGCTTCCGAGGGACAGAACCTAGAACATTCCCCAGCCCAGGTGCTCTCCATCTGTATATACTCACAGCGTCTCCCAGAGGATTGCGTCTTTGTATCTCGGGCACTCTACTTCATCCTGGCTAGATGGAGGACAGTCAAAGATAGGTCATGACAAATGTTGGAGAGGTTAGAGAGAAATGGCTCCCTCGCACACTGCCAGGGAGAATGCGAATGGTACAGCTGCTCTCCAACCATCTGGGAGTCACTCTAAGTTTCAATAAGGTCACCACAGGTCCCAGCGATTCCTCTTCCAGGGACAAACCAAAAGAGAGCTGAAACTATGTCCCAGAAAAAAACTGTACACACAAATGCTAACAGCAACAATGTTCATAAGTCCAAAAAAAAAAAAAATGGAAACGATCCAGCTGACTAAAGATCCAGGTGACTAAAGACACAGGTATGTTCTTAGTCGCCCATGGAGAACAAGGAAACACTGGTGCATGCTGTAGATATGCCAGCTTAAAAAAATGTCATCCATGCAGAAGAAGCCAGTCACCAAAGACCTGAGCCTACTTGCTTGTCCAGAAAGGTTCAGCTAGAGAGCCAGAATAGAATGGACATCAGTGACAGAGAGGGATTGAGAGACTGCAGAGAACAGAGTACTGACAGACACGGGGTTTCTTTCTGGGGTTGAAACCAGTTGGAAACTCTTTGGGGATGGGGGGATGGGATTAGGCAGTGTTGATGACTACACTATAGTGCAGATCTGCTCAATGCCACTTACTCTTCAAAGGGATATGTCTGTAAGGCGTGAGATGACTCAGTGGATAAAGGTATTGTCACCAAGCCTAACCTGAGTTATATCTCCAGGAGCTACATGTTAGAAGTAGAGAACTGACTCCCAGGAGTTCTTATCTGATTTCTAAATATGCTCTGTGCTGGGTGAGCATGTGTGTGGGCATGCAGACACACACACACACACACACACACACACACACACACACACATAAGTGCACATATACACGCGCACACACACTTAATGGGCATGTTTGTGACACGTAGAGTATATCTCAAGACACCACCACACATTTTGAACCCTCCCCATCTCTGATTGCCACAGGAAGGAGTATTTTGCTAGAAAATGGTGGCGCCCAGCTGCTCCCTCCCCTGGCAGCCCAGATTGAAAATGTTCCTGGAAGTCTTGCACTGCCTACTGAAGTGTCCCCAGCATCCTGCAAGCCCTGACATCTGAAGGGGGTGGGGGTGCGGGCACCACCAGTGCTGCTGCTGACAGCCAAAGCCTTCCTTCCCTGTACTTTCCTCCCCTCTGAGTTCACTGCTTGACAGGAGAGCCAGGCCAGAGACTTGGCATGTCCTTGAGAAGGACATTAGAGTGGAGACTGCAGCAGCAACCTGTCACTGACCAGCTTTGCCTGATTGTATGGTCCCTGGGGGGGAGAGAAGAGGCATCTAGAGCAGCCAGTGGGGCCAGTGAAGGTGGCTTGTTGTCACAACCCCTGCCCCCATCAGCGTCATAACACCTGCATTAAAAAGTCACTAAGGAGTTAGCATGGGCAATTATTCTCCTTTTTAAAATGTACTCTAGTGACCACACTGGAGTAAATGAAGTGATTAGCTGGGGTTTTTCCTTCATGCGGAAGAGTTGGGATGGACATCAGCCAGACTACTTTTCTAGAAAACCATTTAGCTGGGCATGGAAGCCATCTTTGCACTCCCCCAGCGTGTTACCCAAGGCAATTTATTCTACACACCAGTTCCTACACTTCAGGTGGAGGTCCGTTCCCCACAACATTTCCACGCATGTCTTTACAAAGATTCCCTGCTTTTGGTCCCACAATTCTCAGGATTACGTGAGGATCTCCCTGCTTTCCTAGTGCTGAAAGCCTTGTAGGGCAGGCAGGGTGATTCTTGAGATTTCTCATTCCATGGTATCCTGGAAGCAGGGATTAAGAGAGTTGGGCGCTGTGTGGACCTGTGTTGTTTCTGAAGCTAAGGTGTGATTGTGTCCAATTCTCAAATGAGACCATTCTCAAATGAGACTCAGGAAAAAAACATGGGATGAAGAACATTCCAGAAGCTTTCCAGCTGCAAGTGAAAGAAACGGTTGGCACCCCTGGACATGCCACAACAGTGAGGAATAATCACCAGAGACACAGGGAATCAGCGCCTACCGGCCTCTCCAGCATGTAGGGGAACAGGCCAGAGTGGAGGACTGAAGTGTAGACCCTTGACCCTGTCAGGAGCGTCTGTGAGACTTTGGCCTTGAAAATGGCCCTGTGCTCAAGGGACGGCATCCAAAAGATGACCTCTCTGCCTGCCAACCACACTCAMTCACTTAATAGGAGAGGCGATGAAGATCAAGATCACAAACAGGTAGAGTGTGGCGGTGCATACTCAGAGAGTCAGAGCAGGCAGCTGGAGAGGGCAAGGCCAGCGGGGGCTGGGCAAGTAGATCCTAGTTCAGAAAAATAGCCGTTCACAAAGAAAGAAACTCCCCCACTGTTACGGAAAGGCACCAAAAAGAGAGGACATGAAGAAAGAAGGCATTTGCAAGACTCCAGGGATGTTAGGAAACCCTTGGTGTCAATTCAGTTTCAGTCCCTTCCGAGAGTTTGTATCCCTTGGGTTTTTCTGCTTTCTAGATGTTCTAGAAGATCTTCAGAGAGAGCAGATACCCAGATTTTCACCTGAGTCGCTACACTTCTGAGTCCTCCCATTTTCCAAGTGCACACCCCATACGGAGCTACCAATCTGAGTCCCCCAAATCTTTGTTTCCAGGGACGTCTCTTTCTGGCAGGTCAAAGAAACAACAATATTTTGTCTTTAAAGGTGACGTTTCTAGGACATCAGTAGAGGCCCTGGGGCGGTGCTCAGGTTTTAGTGGGGAAAATAGCCTTAAGCACTACTGGAGATGTGGAAGAAGAAAAACAGAAGGCAGATTGTTACCAAGAGACTGAACAAGTAGCTTATCTTATTGGGCGATATGGGGCAAATGGCACAGTACTGTAGCCTGGCTTTACCCATCTGTACCACAGGGACAGTATGGCTGCCATCCACAGGACTGACAGAGTTAGGTAAATAATGTATGCAGTGTTGACTGTAGTTCCTGACACACAGCAAATGCTCAAACAATTAACACTGTCTCACTCCTTGTGAGTGACACCATTTACTCTCAGACTGGAAAAGACAGGGCGCAGAATATGGAGACATGGATTGTCTAAGGAGATCTCTTTCCTGGTGTGAGACCCACCACTGTAGTTGCCACCAGACTTTGTTGGAGTCTCACACACAGAACCAATATGGCTTCCTCCTGACCAACCTCCGCCTCAGAAGGCTCCTCCAAGTCTTGACATTTGTTGCCCCCCTTAAGGTAATCCTCACAGGCAGGGGTGCCTATTTTCTCTGCCCACCCATTACCCGCCCAGGACTTTAGCTGAACGGCTGGATTTAAGTCCTAACTGACCCTACCTCACCTCCCTGGGTGTGTGCATCCTCGCCAACTCGCACCTCAAGGTTTCTCCAGCCCACTCCCAGAGCAGGTGGCCTGGAAGCCACGTAATGTGGTCAAGCAAGTGGTGGCCTAAGAATGTAACCGGGTCAGTTAGGGGTGCCTCAGGGGTGGCAGAAGGCAGGATGTCCCTCACACACACACACACACACACAGAGAGAGAGAGAGAGAGAGAGAGAGAGAGAGAGAGAGAGAGAGAGAGAGAGAGAAATGCTTCATGATGCTCGTGGGGGTGAGAAACTGTCCCGGGGAAATTCTTTCGGGAGGTTTCACCATCTCCAGCTGGTATTCTCTGGCAGCTGAAACAAGATAGTAACAATGTTGAAATGGCACCCACGGCCTTGTAGGAACAGGGCATGACTTGTTACCTTCTCAGGCCTCTGCAGCTCCACCTCTCACATCTGTCCTGGAACAGTTTAGGGCAGCTCTCTCCAGGGGCAGTTCCGACCAACACCAGCCAGCAGGGTAGTGGGACAGAGGGGTTGGGGTTCTGATGTGAGACAGGCCCTGGTCAGACATTAGGAACCCACACAGCCGACCAGAAAACCCCTAAACATCCTCATCACACCCATCTCCTCCTGAGCAGCCCCTCCCACGCCCATTCCACCCCGAGTGTACTTAGGCACATTTCAAAGGTCTGTTTAATAAATTACCACCTCTCCCTGACCTGACAATAACCACAGATAATCCAGGGCTATTAGAAGGCTTGTTTACAACTCATAATTCTAGGTTGTGCAAAGCCCAACAAGTTGGGAAAGGTGTCAACCTTCCCCCCTGTGAATAGCATAGCTGTGTTCACAAATTATATGTAACTGATCCAAAGATGTTACAGACATTCAAGAAACAAAGGCCTGCCTCCTCCCTCCCAGCCTCTCCTTTTGGGAATTTACCCCCAAGGAAATCACCTTAAAAAAATTAGTACAGGGGTGTTGTGTATAATAAGAACTTTAGAAACAACCTAGGTGCTCAACAATAGGGGATTAGTTAAATAAACCTTGGCCGTGTATACAATGGGGTTCTAAGAAGCCATTTAAAATAATATTATATAGGAGGCTGGATCCTGCCGTGGAAGGAATGTTAATCATCTGTTGTTAAGTGAAGGAAAAGAAGCAGGCTACAAAAGTAAAGGCTACAGTTAATGTCATTAAACTATTTTATATTTATGCATTTATCTGACAGTGCTTGGGTGGTAAGGTGTGTGCTGTAGGCAGTCAGACAAGCTTTGAGGCTGGATTTTCTTAGCTGTGTGTATATGACCTTGGGCAAGCCACATAAACTCACTCTGCTCTTTCAGATTCTTTATTCATAAAATGCAAAAAGAAAATAAAATAGAGACCAGCTTTGTGGGCCAGCCGAAAAGATGAAACGAAATATTTCTTGTAAAAATCTTCACGTTGTAGCTGTCATAAACTAATTGTCCAGTAAGTGGGGATTATTGTTTCTGTGAAGTGTGTGACTCTGCCTTACAGATGGGAAGAAGTCTCCCCTCGTTTTATGTTTTGTTAGGGTTTGCTTGGCTTGCCCCAGGGCAGCACCATTAGTAATAGCTTCACCCCAATGGTAGTTAACCACTGGAGCCGGGAAAGAAGTTGTGACTTGTGAGGAGGTGAAGCCTGGATGTATCGCACTGAGGCATGTTGGGGACTCCTGTGGGCTGAGACTGAGAAGCTTTGAGTAAATCCATAAGCTAGGAGAACGTAGGGCCAAAGGGTAGCCACCCCAGAAACAGAAGGCAAGGGAGATGGATCCAAACATCAAATCAGACCCTGTGCGGCACTTCCTGCCCGCTGAGTGGCTCCCAGCTTGCTCCTCATCACATGTAATTGTCTGATCTTGAAAGAGCTCTGCGATGGGAAGGAGTTATTAAGAAACGTGTGAACTTAAGAGACGCTTGCACAGTCGTCCAGGGCTTATAGTGAGGGCAGTGGAGTGGATTCTAACGAAGGGGAATGGCAGGAAGAAGGTAGGTAATATGGCTCAGGATGATCCACAAACCCCTCTTCTCTCCGAAGGGTCCCAAGACTTCTGAAGTCTAGCCTCCAGACTCCGTGGCAGCTCAAAACGTTATACATTTCCACACATCCCCTGGCGTGAGCCACCATTTCTTAAGCTGCCTGACCCAGAGTCAGGGCACTGCTGCCTGACCCTCTCTAACCCGACTCCATCTTTTAGACAACTGGGTGTAGCCACAATGGCCAGGGGGTGGGGAGGGACCTTTATGTCTAAATGTAGTCTCCACCCTATATTGACTCTAACTGCCTTCCCAGGAAGAAAAGGAAGAGAGCCTTGCCCAGACAGGCATCCTCCCTGGGCCTCTGAAGACTGTGAAAGAGAAAGACATGGGAGAGATCAGGTCCTTTTGGCCTAGTTTAAGGGAACCACCTCTCTAAGTCTAGCCCGGGTCTCTTTATTCTCCAAAGCAAGAACTCAGCATCAGATAAGAGAGGATCGACAACCCTGCCACCTGACACTTTAAAGACAACAACCTGACGGTGGAAGTGGATGACCCAAGAAGACTATCCCACACTTATCTTGGAAGTTTCTGCTCTTCCCCACTCAAGAAGGAGGGAAGACAGACCTGGAGTTGGGGGGTCCTTCACCTTAAGGTTCCCAGCTCTGATGACTAGTGTGGCCTGGGCTCTAAAGAGGAAAGCTCAGGGTGTGAGGACTTGTGGGTCACACCTGAGCACGGCAGTTCCGGCCAGGTGGGTCACTGTGACTGGACTGTTTCTCAGGCATGTGCTCTATCTGTCTGGCAAAGCTAGCCACCTTGTGCTCATGGTGGGACATGAGCCACATGACATCACCTTCCCGCCTCTTCCTGCTTGACTGCACAGCCCCAAAGCCAGAAGGCAGCGAAGGCGGAGAAACCGGAAGCCCTGGACGCTAGTGTGAACACAAAATGCTATGACCTGCGATTACAGTGAGCTGAACAAGTTCAACACAATATTACCGCACAGCTCAGTGAGTGAGTCCGCTCCTGCAGATGCCTCCCGACAGCAGGAAAATGATTATACAAAGGCTCGTGATGGGATTCTTCATGATAGACATTGTGAGGACAACCCAAATACCCATGAGTAGGCTGATTTTTTAAAAATTATTTTTGCCTTATTGTGTGTGTGTTTTACCTGTATGTGTGTGTGTGTGTCCATGGAAGCAAAAAGAGGGTAGCAGAGGCCCTGTAACAAGAGTAATAGGCTATTGTTAATTACTATGTGGGTGCCGGAAGCTGAACCCAGGTCCTCTGCAAAAGCAACACGGAGTTCTTCTTAAGATCTTTAGTTGTATCCAGCCAATGGGACATTACCACCATAGAGAAGAACCTGGCTTTACTGCATACAGCAGCAAGGATAAACCAGCATGCACCACGCCAAATGAAGGAAGACAGACACAAAAGGTCATGTTATGATGCCTTTTATTCAAACTATCTAAGGTAGGGACATCCTCAGAACAGCAGGCAGGTCAGTTTCCATGGGTGTGGTGGGGACGAGGGCTGGGAAGTAGTTGCTTCACAGCTACTTTGAGAGTCATAAAAAGTGTTTGGGAATTAGACAGAGCGGATGGTTGTCCAACATAGTGAAAGTATTGAATGACACTGAATTGAGAGGTGGGGTGGGGTGAAATGGTATGGAGTTTTCTGTGAATTTCAACTCTAAAGAGAAATAGAGCTGAAAAAATAGTTTTTGCTTGCCAGGCCATGTGCCCCCACATGGTCCCCTGCATCTGTAAAACAGGTCTACCCAGCAGAGATTTATTGCCCCACTTGGTAGATAGGAAAAGTGAGGCTCAGCAGATGATCTAATCTGCCCAGGGCTGCATATTCAGGCTCTGCTCCAGGCCTGCACAGAGGCTGGCTCTGAACTGCCCAGAAGTTCTTCAGAGTTGAGTAAGACCTCTCCTCGGGGTCTAAGGATGTACATCCTGACCTGGGAGGCAAGGGAGCCAGAGCTCGAGATTCCACACAGCTTCTACACCGGAATTCCAAGCTGGAGAGCCTGGGACCCAGAGCTGATACTTAACGCATGCTTAATGTGCAGCAAGGCCTGTGGAGGCTTGTCTCGGACTGGGGCTGAGAAGAGGGCTGGAGAAAGAGGGTCCTGGAGAAGCTGAGGCCCTGCATTTGAAGACCATGGTGACAAACTGTTCTTGAGCCTTCAAACCCATTCTGTCATCACCCTCAAACCTCCACCCGTGGGATAAGACCATATGTACCATGCCTGGAAACTATAGATTACTGGCATGGGTATCTTAGTACTAAGACTCACTAAGGACTCTCTATGTGTCCCTCACTGGCCCAAGCACTTGACCTGGCTCTCTACAATCCTGTAAGGTAGGATAACTGTCATTCTGATAAATATGACACCATCGGCCGACCGCACCCACCTTCCCTCGAGTCCCACATTTAAATCGCACTTGAAAATGTTGTCCCCTTGTTGTCTGCAACTAAAGGACGGCATGAACCCTGGCCAGGGAGGCTCAGAAAGACATTTATGGGGGTCTCCTGATGAAGAAGTACTTGATCCAAAGAAAGAGGTCCATCCAGGCGGAGCTCTCTTCCTGTGATGTCGTCATATCTGATATGATACTGGTGACCATGGCAACCACCCTCCTCAGCCTGAGAGCGAAACTGATATGAAGACAGCAGAACAGAGATGGAGAGACAACGGAACCACTGGCGCACGCACTGGGCCGGCTCCACCAATCAGAGGAGAGAATGAAGCTACAGACTGCAGGTCAGAACTGGGCGGCACTGAGAACATGAGCCAGTAGGCTGAGATTCCATACCGTCTGGACCCAGAACTCTGCCCTTCACCCCTGTAAGACACTGTGGGCTGCACAGGGTTGTTTGCCTCTGCAAATGGTCTATCAGGTACAGGGCAAAGGAAAATAACTACCTCATAAGAAAAAAAAAACTTAACAAAGTGACCCACATCTAACACCCGAGTGGAACTTCGAGAAAAGCGAGGGTGCTCGTGGCCAGAGGCATGGCCCTGCATTCCAGCCCCAGTGTGGTGTCCCTCAAGCCCAGATTCTATAATCTCCACTCTTCTGTCAGCTTCTGTCCCTGTGGAGTCCAGGCTTCCAAATTCTTTCCCACTTCCCGTCTCCATTCCTGATAGCTTCTGAGGCTCACCCACCGCACCGTCTTCCCAGCTCAGCAGACAGTTCGCCTCCAGTCACACACTCCAGCGGGTTGGGATTAAGCTGCCAGTCTGCGCAGCAACCAGGAGGGTCTGACACAGCTCAGGACACTCTCCTGCCCCAGTGCTTCTCCCCTCTTCCTACTGAGCCCAGAGTCACACCAAATTCCCAGTCGTGACTAAGCAGGTCAGGTGCGTCCAGGCCTGCTTTGACCTTCACCTTGACCTCAACACCTCCGCCCTGGCCCCACAAGTTCCTTGAACCTGAGAAACACACTCCCGCCTAGGGCTTCTGACCTTGCTGATCATGCAGCTTGTCCAACACTCTTCCCACAAGGTCGTGTCATTTTATAGTTCCTTAGAGAGCAGCATCCTGTCTCTAGTCAGACAATGTTGAGTTTTCTATGGAGACACCTGGTTCCTTGTCATCCTTTCTGATTTTTGAGCTAGTTCTTTCATTAACTTCCATCACACACACATACACCACACATACACACATATACACATACCACACATACCCCATACACATACCACACATACCACACATACCACACACATACACACACACTACACATACCACACATACCACACATATACCATACACACATACCACACATACCAACACACCACACACATACACACACTATACATACCACACATACACCATACACACACCACACACACCACACACTACACACACCACACACACATACACACATATACACATACCACACACACACCACATATACACCATACACACATACCATGCACACCACACACACACATACCATCTACCACACACACATACACACACACACTACACACACACCATACACACCACATATACACCATACACACATACCACATATACCACACACACCACGCATACACCACACACATACCACACACATATCACACACACTACACATGCACACACATACACACACACCACATACACCACACACATACCTCACACATACATGCCACACATATCACACCACATACACACATACATACCACACACATACCACATACACACACCACACATGCCACACCACACACACACATATACCACACACATAACACACACACCACACACACATACACATACGCATACCACACACATTACACACCACATACACACCACACATACCATACCACACACATACATACCACACACACACTACACACACACACCACACCATACACCAGACATACACATATACATACACACTACATACACTCACACACACCATGCACATACGACACACACACACACAAACCACACACAACACACACACATAAACACCACACACATACAGCACACACAACACACACACATACCACACACATACTACACACACACCACACACACACAGTACCTCGATGTGCTGTGTGCTGTGTCGGTGCAACCCACTGCCAGCTACCCAGCATCCAGAACAGAGTTAGACACACAGTAGGTACTCAGCCAGCATTCGTCTGAAGGTTAAGTCTCCTCCCAATGAAGCTGCCATGTGTTCACTGAAGAGAGGGGCTACTGCGCCTCTCACGCACTCTCCAGAGCCTCACCACTGCTAAACGTGCTCACATGGAGTCACCAAGGAAGATGCACACTACCAGTTCATGCCTAAGCCCCGCTGGTTCCCAAGACAGGACCTTCAGCAAACCATTTAGCGTATGTGTGTGTGCCTCAGTCTCTCCGTCAAGTGGGTTTCATGGAGTTCTTGAACTTAGTGGGAAAGATGGATGAGGAACTACATTGTCATTCAGCACAGTGTCTGGAGTATGATGCACCCACGTGTCAGGACAGAAGAGGGGAGTGGGGTGAGAGAGAACAGAAGAGGGGGGTGCATGTTCTAGCTGCACATCCAGTGAGGGAGCCCTGTCTACAGAAACGCCCCAAGTTGCCTCTCCTGGTAATAAAAGAGGGTCACAGGGTTGTACACAGACATATGCCTAAACCTTTCCCCAGCCTCAAATGGATCTCTGCTAGGTCCTGGCATTGTCAACACCCAGAAGGCCATGCTCGCCCCAGATTTAATCCAGAGCAGCATTTTGTGCATCAGGAGAGATGAGAGGAATCCTCTTAGGGTCACTGAACTTCCAAGTCCCCACCTGCCTGGGGCAGGTGCTGTGGGGAACAGCTCCTTCTAGAAGGATCTGGGCCGTAATAGCTGCTAATTGGTCGTAAGGCGAATGAACGGGAGAGAAGGTATTAATGAGCAAACCATTTGGCTCCACGTGAACGGGCCATAACCCAAAAAGGATTTTATCGCTCTTCCCTGCCTTTTAAGAGTTTTCATTTAAAAAGTGTGTGGCCTTAAAACGATCCACTGAGACCAAGGCTTTGAGAAAACGAACAAAATGTTGAGCGTCATCCGGACCCCACAGATCCTCAGCCACCCTTACCTGTGAACCACCCTGAGGCTGAGACCCACCAGCCCAGCTGTCTTAAGGCACCTTTTCCCTGGGGGAATTACCTGCACCCAAACACTAGAAGCCACCCACATTTCAGCCTAAGTTTTGGCATCATTCAAAAGAGTAAAAGACTTGGGGCATCATCTTGAAGGGAGCGCTCCAGTGGGCACATGGGGGTCACCAAGCATTCTTTTGCTTCCATTTTAAATGTCATCTTTCCAGAGCAGTGAAGTGCCTTAAGTGGGAAGTTTCCTCCCAAATCTAACTGGTCAGAAATAGCCACAACCAACATCGTGATTTATAGCTCTCTGATTAGGTCATTCCCTCCCCCGCCCCGTTTGCTTTCTGTGGTGTCAACTCAACACAGCCCAGAATCATCTGAGGGACTCTCAGCTGAGAGGTTATTGTCCGAAGCGGACTGGCCTATGGCCACGGCTGCAAAAACTTATCTTGATTGATGATTTATGTGGGGTGGGCCAGGCCACTGTGGGCAGCCTCACTCTTAGACAGGTGGCCCTGGATTGTCTAAGAGAGCCAGCCAGAGAACAAGACAGCAAGCAGCATTCTGCCATGGATTCTGCGCCAAGTTCCTTCCCTGACCTCCTGCCCTGACTCCTCTCAGTGATGGACTCTGAGGCAGAAGTAAAAACCAAATAAACCCTTTCCTCCCCGTGATGCTTTTGGTCAGAGTATTTTATCACAGAAACAGAAGAGAAACAGAAACACATAGTGTATCCTAATCTGAAAGTATTACATGAAAATTTACAGAAATAATCTATTCACAAGCTTGAAATCGTGCATGGGGGGGGGGGGCTAACATGATGGAATCTCACCCAGTTCTTCCCCTTTCCGTCTGGATATCAATCCTCCTTTGGTCCAGTGCATCTACAGCCAGTGTATCTACACCATATATATTATCCTTGCTTCAGAAACATTAGCTTTTTATTAGAGCAACTGTCAGTATCACAAGACTTGTGCTCCAATCACCATGATTGTATGCCCCTAAATCAGAAAAGTAAAGATGCTAGCAATTTAGATATAGCAAAGAATGTGTCATAAGAGTCATTCATGTGAAAAAAAGATAAAAGCTATTAACTATTTTGCTATGGGAACAACTATAGAGAGAGTTTAGTGTTATTTATGGTTTCAGGCATCCACTGTGAGTCACGGGCTCACAAACTGCTGGAGGAGGTACGACTGTGCCTGTAAATAATATATAACATTATATTACAGAATATTGCCTTTATAAAAGCAGTAAAACAACTCAGTTACCCTGCTATCTTAATGCATTTAAACTTCCTCCACCTTGCTCTCCCAGAGGCTCTGCAGTGTAGACATTGTAGCACGATGTGTTTGTTCCTTCTGTTCTCTGTCTCAGTATTTAACTCTACCACTGTTATCTGTTGTCCTGTTCAAAGGTCCTGGCGTTGAAGATCTTCTGCTTTACGGGCAGTGCTGCAGTGACCGCTCTGCCATCTAAGTCTCTATGCACACATACGGACATCTCTCTGGAGTACAGCTCTGAAGACGTGTCTACTTCCCAGTGTGAGCATCTACTAGACATGTGTTCCAAGATGTCTGCACAAATCAGCATGCCTACCATCAACTGTAAATCAGCAAAGCCACTTTGAAGAACAATTAGGCAATCTCTACACATGCATGAACGTCTCTGTGGCTCCACATTCCTGCCAAACAGTGTTGTCAGACAGTCGACTTTTTGCCAATCTATTGGGTGCAGATGGATACTTAGTGGCTTCTTTAATTACATGTCTCTCATTAACCAAATTGAGCACCTTTTGTGTGCTCTCTGGCCTTTCTAGTTTCCTGTTCTGAGATTTACTTGTCTGTACACTAATTTTGACATATAGATGATTAGACAGATAGATAGATGGAAAGAGAGAGAGAGAAAGGTAGGTAGGTAGGTAGATAGATACATAGATAGACAGATAGATAGATAGATAGATAGATAGATAGATAGATAGATAGACAGATAGATAGAGTTCTTTTAAACAGTTCATTAAACAGTATTCTATGAACCATTGCCTAATATAATAGATCTCTTAGCTCATAGTGTACATTGTATTCTGCAAATGAAGCTTGAACATTTTATCAGCTAACCATCTCTTTTGTATTGTCTTGCAATTGTACCACAAGTACACCATGATTTACTATTCTCCTTTTTTTCTCTCATTATAAATAGTGGATTCTGTACCTTTTAGCCACAGTCATAATGTTTCTATGGAAAATGGACAATTCTTGGTGAGCTGCAATGATACTTACCAAAAAAAAAAAATTACAACAGCAAAAGTTTTCCCAGATATAGTTCTTCCTTCTCTTCACAGCTCAAAGGCAGCATGAGAATAACTTCTTAAGAAATATGTCTGGCAAGATCTGCTAAAGCTAAACATGCAGTTACCTATGACCCAGGATTATGCTCCTGTGGATGCATCCAACAAAAATAGGGCTCCGTGAAAAGTATGAGAGTGTTCACAATAGCTTCATTCATAAGGCACATAAATCCCTGTGCTAATGGCCAGCCCAAGGCCATAGGCAGAGCTGAAGACACAAGGAAACCGGTCTTGAAAGAGAACATCTTCTCTCATCCCATGTGCTTAAAGTCCAGGCACGGGTAAGACTAATGTGCATTAGTCTTAGAAATCGAAAATTAGTTAGAAATCAGAAAAAATAGCTGGAAGTGATGGCACATGATTATAATCACACTACTCAGGAGGCTGAGGCAGAGGGATGGCCGTGAGTCTGAAGTCAACCTAAGCTACATAGTGAGACTGACTCAAGAATGACAAAATAAGTAAATAAACAAAGGAAAGAAGGAAGGAAGAAAGGAAGGAAGGAAAAGAGGGAGGGAAGGAAGGAAGGAAAGGAAGAAAGGAAGGAAGGAAGGAAGGAAGGAAGGAAGGAAGGAAGGAAGGAAGAAAAGATAGGTTCAATTACTATTAAAAGAGAAGTTAGATACAAAAGTTACAAAATTCCAGCAGAGCAGAAAGAATGAGTCCATGAGTTCTGGTGACTACAGTATCACTGAAATACTTTTGGGAGAAAATTTTAAATGTTCTCAACAGAGAGAGACAGAGAGACAGACACAGAGACACAGAGGATAACAAATTAGCTACCTTATTTGTCATTCTATGCTTACATATAGCAAACATATACCATAAATAGTTACAATTTTGTTTGTTAAAACAAATAAAAATAAACTGGCTGTGGTGGTACAAACCTACCACCCCAGTACTCAGAAGGCAAGAGAACAAAGAATTTGAAGCCAGCCTGGGCCACATAGCAAGACCCTGTCTCAAACTGCTTGCTCCTCCACAGAGGTGATTCAAGTCATGGAAACAATTTTAAAATGCACATACGATTTTTTCTTTAAACACACACACACACACACACACACACAATTTTCTCGTTATTCAGTTTGGGTTCTGCTTAAGCAAGCGGCAGATTTTTTACTGAGCCTGAGTCACTGAGCTAAACCTGTCCTGAAGGTTAGCCAGCTTAATTTTCCAGTGAGCCTTATGGGGCAGATCTGTGTGTCCCTATGCTCATATATGGAAAGCCAAGCATTCAAGGAGTAAGCAGTTTATCTAAGGTCCTGACTGTATTCAGACTCTATCAATAACCGCTTGAGTCACAGCTGTCATGGATGCTGCTCACTAAGCACACAGTGTGTCAGACGTTATTCCAACAGCGTTTACGTGTCTTATCTCATGTCATCTGAAAGATGATCTCATGCGACAGGCGCCATTATTATCTCCATTTCACAGGTGAGGAAATTACGACAATAAGTCTCTTCCCCCCAGGCCACACAGCCGGTCAGTGGAGGGGCTGTGCTCTCTCGTCTCTATGTGACACATGCCCCAATTCTGACTTTTCTAGCCCTGAGACTATGCCTGGAATCTGCCTCCTGCCCGAGGGCTCCAGGCTGTGCTGCTGTGGACTGTGGCGGCTGTTTACTCTGTTCCTTGGTCTTTTAATGGAGGCTGTGTTGACGTGTTAGTTTGTTTTTCAGACTCACTGGTCTGTTGAGAGGTCAAAACACAAAGCCACAAAACACAAGCTTAACCATCCCCAGATAAACTAATGAACGGTTTCCCCAAGGCAGAGAAGCTGTGGAAAGGGGGGGTCTCCATTGTTTCCCTGTGAACAGACTTCACCTTCAAAGATCCCAGAAGCCCCACACCCACACCCACACCCACACCCACATCCACACCCACACTGCTTCATCAGCTCAAGGTTTGTGGTGACAAGACTTTTTCAGAATAGGTGCCATCTCAGGACCACATTTTAATGGAAAATTACAGATGCTGGAGATCAGCTTCAGGGGTTTAGGAAGGAACGACGTGCTGACGCAATAAGCCAGCGAAGAAGGACCAGGAGGGGCCATCAGGGAGGAAAGGATGTGGGACCTGCCATCAGCTTCCTGTCTGCCAGAGGCCTGGACCATACCACTGCAATCCACCCACAGTCAACCTAGGCTGCTCTCCTTAAACCAGAAGGCTTCCGGCTAAAGCTCGGCTCCACATTTGCCAGGTTACGAATCACTTTCACAAAGAGGCAGAAGCACTGGGTGGAAGTGCCCACAGACCTCAGCAGGAGCCCAGGCTGCTTTCCTCATACGGCAGGAGAGTCCCCGCAAAGGGCCTTGGAAGGAAGAAGCATGGCTCAATGAAGAAGGCCTCAATAGAGCCGCTGGGAACCCTGGCTCCTGAATCACAGAAATCACAAACTTAGCAACCAGGAGCCTGCTATGCATACACACGACCTCTCGTCCCTTCGGTGACCCTTCAAGGCATGGGTGTTAGTCAGCCTTGTTCCACAGAAGGGGAAACTGAGCCTCAAATCAGAATAAGTAATCAGTGCTCAGAGCTTGGGAGGGCTGGCCCCTGTGTAAGGCCCTCAACCCCCTCCACAGAGGAAGAAGTAAGAGAAAAGAGTGGGGGGGGAGGCATTGCCACGCAGAGGTCTAGTCTGAGGAGACTACAGAGTGGAAATGGCCCTCGAACCATCTCTCACGATGAGGAGTCGGTCCAGCCCACCCTGGTCTGTTCCTCTGCTACCTTGCTCCAATTCCCAGGACAAACAATTGCTCACAGCTCTTCCCAGAAAGGGAACAATGAGGGCAGAGGCCAGGCCGTGTCTAAGCGGCGTGAGGGCAGCTGGCTTCAGGTTAGGATCAAACTGTCCTGAAGCCATTGGAGGATCCTGAAGTGATACATTCAGCAGGTAGGTCTGCCTGACCTGGGAAAGGAAGTTATTTCCTTCACTGGGAAGGGCTGATAGCACTCTGGGTGTCACCAGGAAGCCCTGGATTAAAGTGACAGGATTACAGTGCTGTCTGGTGATCTAAGAGATGCCAGGATTCAAGGCCTCCTGACAGGCTTGCCCATCCAGCCCCCCTCAGCCAGGGACTACCATTCTCTGGTTGTCCTGCAGCCCAGCACCGAGCAGAGTGGGCTGTACTGGGTGTCAGCCTGGAATCCAAGCAGAGCCTTTTGCTCCAGTCCCTGGGGGCCAGCACCTGCAGAAGCCACTCCAGAGAGTCCCCGGAGGGGGACCACCAGCTGTTCAATTGCCTGATGTGAAGAAAGAAGCACCTCTGGGTAAATATCGGGAAGAATTCTGCCAAGCCAGAAGGAAGGCAGCCTTCTCCGCACAGAAATGCTAAGTGCAAAACTGTCTACAGGCAGCGAGCGCTCTCAAAAACTTAGCAAGGTCGGCACAGCCTTGTGCTGTCCACAGCTTCCAGCTCCCTAGCGGTGGAATCTGAACCCTCACTGCACAAATTGTGCAGCCCGAAGCAGATGCTCGGGATCAAGCAGCTTCCATCCATCCTCATCTTCTCCTCAGAGCACCTTTCTTCCTTCTACGTCTCCTGCCTAGTGACTGGGGATGTCTGGGGCCTAGCTCCCCAACCGAACTATCTGGGACTTAGACGAGAGTCACTAATGAGTCACTGGTGACCAAATGGTCCAGGCTGCTCATCTTCTTTATCTTCATGCTCCTAGACTTTCCAGCACAATCCCAGCACTAGAGAGGTTGAGAAAAGGAGGATGACAAACTCAAACTCCGGACAGCAAAGTGAAATCAAAAGAATACAAAAGGCAGGGAGGGGAGAAGACAAGAGAGACAAAAAGGGGGTAGGGGAGAGAAGGGGAGAGAAGGGATGGTTATTGAAGAGAAGAGAAAGGAATAGAAAAGGATGGGAGGGGATAGAGGGGGGAAGGAGAGGAGGAGTGGAGAGGGAAACAGAGGAAGGAAAGGAAGGAAAGGGAGGGGAAGGGGTCTGTTTCTGGGCTTGTTAGGTCTATGCTGGCTGCTGACAAGCCTTGGCCGGCAGCACACTGGAAAGAAGGGCTTGGGTTTTACATGAATCCCAGATCCCCGACTCTTCTGCATTTCCAGGAGAGCATAGCAGGGCTCATCACTAGAAGGCTGAGACACACAGACCCATGCTGCATCCACTTGACCCCTCCAACTTGTTGAGTGTTTATCCAAAGCTACCCGCTGTCCCCCAACTGACCACAGGCTAGTGACAGAGCCCAGCCAGGCAGCTCTGAGCAGTCACACAGTAAGCACAATTAGCTGCTCACTGTGGTGGCCCGAAACATCCTTCGTGCACGCATCCAGGTCACAAATGCTCCAAATGCTGATGCTTTCTGACACCACAGGTGGAAAATTCCAAGCTTGCTCTCATGACACGGGGCACGGTCAGACAGCAGGTGTGCTACAAAGATCACACAATTACCTTCAGGCAGTGTGCATAAGGTAGGTCTGAAACAGAAAGGGACTCATTCAGACTAGGGTTTTGTCCACACAATGTCTCATTGCAGATGCATGAGAAATAATCCAAACCCTGAACTCTGAAATGCCTCTTATCCTAAACCTTTCAGATACGTCCTGTCAAACCTGCCAGGTGTGATGGTGCACACCTTCCTCCCAGCACTCGGGAGGCAGAGGCAGGTGAATCTCCTAAGTTCAAGGCCAGCCTGGTCTACACAGTGAGTTCCAAGACAGCCAGGACAACACAGGGAGACTCCGTCTCAAGAACGAAACATAGCAAGACATCAACAACGACAAAGTTCTACTGATCTACATTCAACCCTGAGGTGTCTATAGTTGTCACATGTCACACACACACTCATTTGGGTCAGAGAAAACTAAGAGTTGTTGCACGGCTATCAATGAACCCAGATCTCCTGGTTTCAAATCCTGTATTCAGCTGTGAGATCTTGGGCACACTGTTTAAATTTCTGGTGCCTTGGTTTCTTCAACCCCCAAAGGGAGGTTTATAATATCTCCAGCTWCTAAATAAATAAATACCAAAATGTTTATGTCAGTACCTCAATGCTAAAATGCATTTGCCATTAAAATGCTATCTTCCAATCGACTATAATTCCATTTTTTCTCTATGCCCCGCTCCCATTCAGGACACTGTCTAGATAGTTTCTGCCCATCTATAATGAAGAGGGAGGGATCTTTCCAAATTTCAGAACCCAAGGCTGCCACCTTTGGCCAAGCTTTTCACTGAGCTGAGGGTAGCCTTAACTCTGAAGTGATCAGACCCTGCCTGCACTGGACCCTGTTAACCTCCACCCCCTCCTCATCTCCCAGGCAACCAACACACTTGCCATATTACAACACCAAGAACAATCACAGGCTCCGGATTGACCATCTCTCTCATGAACGTATCTCTGAGTGCTTGTGACCTCCCTGTAACCCCCATTTCACAGATTAGGAAACTCAAGAGCAGCATGCCTGGGGTCAGCCCCCCTCCCAGCCCCCCTAATAAGCAGCAGAGGGAGGAGTCAGAGCACATCCTGCTCCCCAGATTCTTACATGAGCCGGAGAGAGGCTCCCTCACAAGCTCTCTTCCCGTTCTGTCTTTGGCCCAAAGTCATGGTCCCATTTCAGCCACACACTCCAGAAGGCATGGAAAAGTAGAGTTTCCCGCGGTTGAAGACGTAACTAAGCCACCATTAAGAATCCTTATTCCAGAAGCTACAAGGAGCCTGGAAGGTCAACAGATCACCACAGAGAGAGGAGACAGCCAGGCTGAGGGATAACAGAGCCTCACTGAGACCCACACCCCTACCCAGGCCTCAGGCTGTTCGGTGACACCTCGCAGATTAGCACATACTTGGTGACCATTAAGATTACACTTAAATATCACCTACAGTGCACCTTCTTGTCACACAGATCTGCAATGTCATGCAGTGTTAACTGTCCCTGTTCCACAGATGAGAAAAAGAGGGGCAGAAACTCTGACTGAGCCAGATTCAAGCTCAGAAAGTCTAGTCTCTACCACCCATGCTCAAAAACACTGCACTGGTACTCCTCAGAGCAAAGAAGGTTCCAGAAGGGCTACGTTCTGGGTCCTTCTGTGGGCTCCTAAGATAGAGGAATCAGATGAATGGATTAAGAAGCTAAATAGGTCGCTACAGGTCCCCAGGATCCACTTATGTTCTCTTGGATACATGAAAGATGGCGAATCCTTGTCTTTGTGACTAGTCAGAACTGGAAAAAATCAGGAACAGACTCAAGTCACCAGTCACTCTTCCCTAGGCAAGAAGGTCTTGGGGGAGAGACACCCCTGGCCTGAGGGGGAGCTTCCTCCAGCCCAAAGCTTCTGCTGACTGACACCACGGAATTTCCCTCTTCCCCAGCTCCGGTTTATGCACCCACTGACATTGGTTATGATATACTTGTGAAAAATAAACCTGGGCTCAAAGCCAAGGCATTTGGGGCTCTTTGTTACCGCATCCCATCCTCGCTGCTCCTAACCGGTACAGGTCGGGTGGTATGAGAAGGAATGGAGCATCAGGCCCCTGACAAGCAAGCAGGCACACTTCAGGGGATCCACGTGGTAGGTAGAGAGGAGGTGAAGAGTCCTCAGGAACCAGAGTCTTGACCTCGGTTCCAGTGAGAATGCATGCTCCTTACCCAAGCACCAATTCAAATGCTAAGATCAAAGATGAAATTAGCTACAGGAAGAAAAACAAACTCACAGAATGGCTCTTCTTCAGACCGGGTTGAAGGGGCAGCCTCTCGCTGCTTCCATGGTCAGTACCTGGGGTAGAGGTTGACCTGGCTGTGACATCATCACCCCTGGAGCTGACAGTCCAGTGTTCTGGCCCACTCTACCGTCTTTCACCTACCAGCATCAGGGCCCTGCCTTGCACATCACCTGGTACCATCCAGCACCTCACGATTCTCAAAGAGAATAAGGAGATGGCTAGGAGATGCTGGACAAGGAGGTGAATGTGAAAGGCCACAAAGTCCCTCCCAGAAGATCAACACCAGGGCCGAGTCTTTGAGTAGATTTGGGGATTTCAAAGAGGAAGAAAAGCCATTCTAGTCAGGGAGATCTTCTCTCTCTCTCTCTCTCTCTCTCTCTCTCTCTCTCTCTCTCTCTCTCTCTCCCTCCCTCCCTCCCTCCCTCTTTCTCTCCCTCCCCTCCCTCCTCCTCTCTCTTCCCAACCCCTCGCTCGAGTGCCCGTGTGTGTGTGTGTGTGTGTGTGTGTGTGTGTGTGTGTGTGTGTGTGTGTTGTTGTTGTTGTTGTTGTTGTTGTTTGGTGTGGTTGGGTTTGGGACAAGAATATACTGGTTTGAATGAGAAAGTCCCCCCCACCCATAGGCCCGTATGTTTGAATGCTTCCTCCCAAGTTAGTGGAAATGTTTGGGATGGATTGGGAAATATAGCCTTGAGGTATGTTACTGTGAGTGGACTTTAAGTTTCAAAACCCCATGCCAGTTCTACTCTCTCTCTCTCTCTCTCTCTCTCTCTCTCTCTCTCTCTCTCTCTCTCTCTCTCTCTCTCTSTSTGTGTGTGTGTGTGTGTGTGTGTGTGTATGTGTGAGTGTGTGTGTGTTTGCTGCTTTCAGATTTCCATATAAAGCTCTCAGCTATTCCTACAACGTTATGCCTTCCCGCTTCCCACTGTGATGATCACAGACTAACCCTCTAACACTGTAAGCAAAGCATGCTAGACAAGCGTTTTACCACTGAGCAGCAATCCTCCGCAGCCCTACACAGTGGCCCTCACCATCCTGAGCACCCATCAACCAGCAACCATCTCCAAAACCTCTTTCATTCTTCCAAACTGAAATTCCACAGCCACTAACCAGTGGCAAGCACCCCACCTTGTCCTGGTCCCTGGTAGGTCCCCCACCCATCCAGGTCCCCTATCACTACACTTTCTGTTCCTGTCATTTCTTCTATTTAAAGGAAAATTGGAACGAATTAGAGAAATATTAATGTCATATCAGCACCAAGCTGAGACCCTTGGTCTGATATGATTCTGACAGACATGAAATGAGAAAAATACAAGCCAGTTTTATTCTATGGGACGTGGTGCCCCAATACCATGACTGATCTGACCTGACCCACAAATTGGATATATCCCTCAAGTTGCAGATGCCCTGCTAGTGTCAATAGGCTGCTCTCTCTAGACTGACTCTGCTGCAAGCATGTGGCAAAATCTGAATCCAACTCAGGGTAGAGCATAGGTAGGACAGGATTTCTTTTCAGGCTCTCAAGGCTGCTGAGAGAGAAATGATTCCTAATTGATTGAAGAGGGTGTGATATATCTCAGCAAGACAACAAAGTGACACAATTATCCCACACCAGAGCTTGTGGCTCTAACCTCAAGCCTGTTCCCTTTCAATTCCACCACACACACACACACACACACACACACACACACACACACACACACAAAACCCTAAGGCAAGTTGCAGAAGCCAAGCCCAGAAATATCCACAAAGACAGGGCTTTGCTGCTCTGTAACTGCTGCCCACACTCAGCAAGCGGACTCCTAACAAGCTAATCAAAATAAATTGGGATGGCGCATGCCTGGGTAACACTCTTTCCCAGTGCTGTCTTCTTTTTGTCCACGTGACCACTGAGTTGGCCCTTTAATGAATGCACAGGAGATGCTGGCCACCAAGAGGCTGTGCCCCTCTTCTCATCTGAGGGGGCCACCCAGCTCTTTTCCGGGCTTTTGCACAAATGGCTATGCATACTTGTTTAGCATTTGGGCATATCTGCCCCCACGGGACGCCGATGCAGATAATTTGACACACACACACAAAGCACCCCTCCCACCTGAGCACCCTAACTTCGGACGGGCTGGTAGCATGCTCTCCTGATTGCTTGCCTTCACCCCGTGTTTGTTTAAGCATCAGCCGGGTAGAGACCTTTGCTAAGCATCTCCCAAGATGCCGAGATCGGAAACGTCTCCCTATATCCCACCCCACTTGATAGTTGATTTTGTGTTTGCGGTAGCTTGCTGCTCCCTGGCTGGCCTCCATTAATGTACAAGGCTGAGAGAGGGCCGTATGCATGACGTCCACATATTAGCAGGAGTCTTCTGCATCCTCGGGCTGGGGGTGCAGCCAGATACCCAACCTGACCCTCGCTGCACGCATTCGTGTTGATGCCGTCGGCTTCCTCGGCGTGGAATGGCTTGAATGTGCTGCCTCAAAAACATTACGTACACAGACACAGTCATCGCTAGAAATCCTAATGGGTATACATAATACACATAGACTGCCCTAATGGGGAATCCAGAGCCCACCATCCCCACATACCAAAACCCTTGACTAATTTTGTCTCTTATAATAAAGCGATTCAGCATTTACATGTAGCCCATGCCCACCCTCCTATAGAGTCTTAGGCTGTATACACCTTGCATTCTGTAAATACTAGGGAACACACAGTGTGCTGCTGTGCTATGCATGGAGTACTGGAAGGAAAAAGAATGCCCAACATGTTCAGCGCGGATGAAACGGGTTTTCAAATATGGCTGATTCTGAGCCACCCCCCCCCCAAGACGCCATGGATACGGAAGCTCTGACTGTACCTCAGAAAAGACTTTGATCATTTCTGTAGCTGGTGAGATGGCTCAGAAGTTAAGGGCACTTGTCCTTTCAGAAGGCCTGGGTTGGGTTCCTACCACCCACAAGGTGGCTTATAATCAACTCAAGGAGATTTGACACCATCTTCTGACTTCAGCTGACACAAGAATGCATATGACACCCATGAATGCGGGTAGACAAAACACGCCCACATACAAAAAATAATCCTAAAAATTAAAGAATTTAATCATTTTCTTTTTTTCCTTAAGTTTTCTTTTATTTTTCTTTCCAGGACGGGGTTTCTCTCTATATCTCTGGCTGCCCTAGAACTCGCTTTGTAGACCAGCTGCCTCTGCCTCCCAAGGACTGATATTAAAGCAAACAACACAACCAACCAGCTCGTTGCCTTATTCTTAAAATTCTTGTCTTTGCTTCTTTTGTGTCTGAGTGTATATGTGCCTGTCATGGGGGAGGGGCATTGTGTGCCACATCTGGAGTATAGACTTACAGGAAACGTTATGAGTCTATTCTCTCCTGCTATCTTGTGGGCCTAGGAATCAAACTCAAGCCACTTCTCTCTCTCTCTCTCTCTCTCTCTCTCTCTCTCTCTCTCTCTCTCTCTCTCTGACCCTTGATTATTTTCTTAGTAAATAAATCTCCCATCGCTTCCTCTCCTATTTGGGGACAGAGTTTTTCTTACTGTAATAAGGACTTATTGACTTAAGGTCTAGGACTTGTCCAGGCTCACAGCCAGCCGTTGAGAGCAATCAGGCTCTTGGCCAGCCCATCAGGAGATCATCCGTGGGTGCTTTTAGTCCTCGGGAGGCTTCAGGTCCAAGTCTGAAGGCTCAGGGTGCCTGGCATAGATGGAGAATGACATTATTTACACCTATGGGTGGCAGAGATAGAGAGAGTCTCCCCTCTTCTTAGAGACTCCAGCAGTCATGCAACTGTCACCTCAAGGTAAGGAGCAGGGATCCAGGCCGAGATCTCTTTCTGGGGCTGTCTCTTTTAGGGGTGTGACAAAGAGAAAGGAACGCCGTGCAAGCTCTTAGTGAGGTGGCTGCTACCCTGACTTGCCAGATGCCACGGCGGTCTCCACGGAAGCTACCCAACAGCCACCCTGCCACTCGCGCTGCCTGGGAGCTCTTTGCTCTTCAGGGCTGTGTGTCTCACTGCAGCATCAGCTGGACAGTTGTTTTCCCAGATCCCCTTGCAGTCAGAGCCAGTCGGGTGACTTCAGTTTGATCAATGACACAGAGGAGGACAGGTGCTGGCTAGCTTCCGGCCAAAAGAACTTCTAAGCTGTTTCCCATTCTGTCCTTTGTCCACCTGCCTTTAATCTCGCAGCCTGTGTGTGTGTGTGTGTGTGTGTGTGTGTGTGTGTGTGTGTGTGTGTGTGCCTGCCAGTTTTTCAAAAGAGGCAAAGGAAAGGCCAGCACATGAAGGAGGGCTGCCAAGAACACAGGAGAAGCCTGGGTGAGTCAACTGGAACTGCAAGGTCTTCTCCAGACTCTGGTGGATGCAGTGAACATCTACACCATCTCCACTTGTTGGCTGCCCTTACCTTTTGTCCTACTATCTCTACACATTGTCACCAGACCTGCCTGCAGCTTTGGGAAGAGCCTTAGCTCCCTGAAATTCCAAGAGAATGGATCAATAACCTTTCTTTCACAACTCAGTTGTTCTAACACAACAGCTTCAACAACCAGAGACAGCCCCAGCCCGGGCATCTACACGGGTGAGCAAGCTCCAGTCCTCTATGTGGGAGGCTCCCATTACCCACTGTCTGCCCTGGCATCTCTCAGCCAGCAGCACTAGCAAGCCCCTTTATTCTCCCCGTGAAAAAACTGGGTATTGTGATATCTCCTTCACAAAGTTGTTGACCAGAACTTTCTCCAGGGACAGTGCAGATCAGATAGATTTCCTGATTAATTCACTGGTTTCACAAGTCTCTACCATCATTTGGCACCTGCTGGATTCCTGAACCCCACTGTTTATTCTTTACCCATGCCCCTTCTGAATGCAGCTCTCCTGGATGTCTTCTGGCTACCTGGATACCACTCTCTGACCCCCTTTCAGTTCACAAACATTGTCCCCTGCCTAGGACAGTGACTTCCCTGCCTATCCCTAGAAGCTCTGCTGAATTCCATTTATACAAGCAGGAGCACACACGCAAATATGTGCTGTGCACATACACAGTTAAGAACAGGGGGAGTGGAGATCACCTCTGAGGTCCCTTTACCTGTTCAACAGTTGTCTCTCACCTGTCTCTGAGCTCTCCAAAGGGGGAGGGCATATTCCCAGGGCTTTTTATTACCCCTCTGCCACCTAGCAGACCTAACCTAGGAGAAACAATCCGTAACTATGCACGTATTAAGAGAAAAGACACGGAGAGCTCAGTTCTGGGAACATGATAAGCTCACAGCTTCAGAGAGAGCTCACAGCATGTTGGTTTAGAGGGTCACCTTCCATCCATCTAGCTGAGCCACTTAGCAACTGTGTGACCCTAGGCAAGTCACCTAACCTCTGAACCTCCATTTTCTTGACCACAAATGAGAATCTGAGTAGTAACAATTTAATAAAGTTGCTGTGAAAATTGAATAAATTTATTTTTTAAAAAATTGTACATAGTGGTAGCTCACTTGAGTGTGTGTGTGTGTGTGTGTGTGTGTGTGTGTGTGTGTGTGTGTGTGTGTGCAGTGTACATGTAAAGATCTCACTATATAGCCCAGGCTGGCCTTGAACTTGAGACTTTCCTTTCTCGGCCTCCTCTGTGCCAAGATGACAGGTCTCTACGAATGCTAGATAATTTTCTTATACTCATTGTTAGGGCTCTCATTATGCTGGAGACATTTGGAATGAGAACACCTAGAACATGCAATCCCACTTTGGATTAGACCATTCAGGTTTGCCCATCTGACATTCCGCCTCATCCCTGGATGCTTGCTCTACCAGTCTCCTTTCTGGTCATCAATAGCACTGAGGTAAGGCTTGTCCTCTGACGGGTCCCCAGCTCTCCTTCCCAACTGCCAGCGGTCACACACACACACACACACTCGCTTGATTGATAAAGTCCCTATCTGGTCATTTACGATCTGGCTGCTAGAGAGGCAACTCCTGCCAGCTCGAAAAGCAATTAATCTGCAAACAAGCTGGGCAGCAGCAGGCCTGGGCATTTCAGTCTCGGGCCGGGCCACTCCGGAGAGCAGACAAGACTGCAGCCGGCTATTTATTGTACATTTTAATTAAGTGCTTGTTAACGACAGTTATTTTAACAGTCATAAAATTACTGTTGTAATGCATTTTGTTGGAGGGAGAATGGAGGGGCCTCAGGATTTTATGAAAGCAACCACAGATTGCCTTCACTTTAAATCAGAGAATAAATTCTGAAGAGGAGGGCCGGTGCTGTGGTCCAGGCCCAGACGCTAATGGTTGTTTAATGCGCTCATCAGTGTTTGTAAGTCCTGAGCATACGGCGTGGACACAACAGCCCTCCAAACCTCTTTAACACTTATTTGAGATGACAGGAAAAATGAAACCATTTGTGCTTTCAATGGAAAAGCAATCATTGGTACATTATATTCGCCTTGCCCTATCAAGCTAATGCACGGTAAAAGTGTCACCAAATGTATTTAAGGGCCTGATGGACTGTTAGCGTTGGATTCCTGGTACTGGACTGATTAATAAAAAAATCTTCAATTTGTATGTAAATGCAGTGAGGCCTCATATCATCGGCATACCTGCACCCTGAGAAAATAATAAACTGAAGTTTAATGCAGCAATTATCAGCATTTATGGGACTCCTAAAGTGGTTGGCGGCAGCCCTTGGAAGTAGGCACATAGAGAGAAGCCAGGGATGGGCATGGCATTCCCCCAGGACCTGTGGGCTTCTCCCAGGGGACAGCACTGGCAGAGCTGGTAACACTACATGGTGGTACCCTGTGCAAGGAGTAGGCCAAGAGCTGTGATGCTGGGTGGTACTGATTGATGCTGGGTGATGCTGGATGATGACTCAGACTGTTGCCAGGAAAAAAGAAAGATGCTCCAGATAAAACAGTTGGGCATCTGCTGACATGCCAAGCTCTGATTCAGAGGAACCCCACGGAGCAGTCCTACAACCTGCTGAACCAAGCCATGTGTTCAATAACAAGGACACCCACTAGGCACCCCCAGAAACCTTGTGTCTCGGTGCAAGTAGCAACGTCTTCAAGACACTGTGTTGCTGTGTGTCCAGCCCAGGGCTAAGAACAGCTTTAAATATTATCTCATCCCTTATGATGTCAGAGAATGGCTCACTACTTACTAAATCCGCTTCCTTTTCCTCTTGGTCGCACAGCTAAACTATACTTCCCAGACTCCCTTGCAGCTAAAAGTAGCCAAGTGAGTTGGTTTGGTTGCCCAAGACTAGATAGACACTACGATGAGATTGGTACACTAGATATGCAGGGATTTTAAGCAAGAGAGCAGGAGAACCCTCAGGCTATGGGCCATCCAACTGCTACAGGAGCAGAACAGGGAGAAAGGTGTGGGCGTGAGTGTGGATTCTCAGATGGGATCACTCTTCCAAGAAAGTGTCTGCCAGGCTAACAGGAAGTCTTCGAGTCTTTGCCCATTGGTAGGTCACTCACTGGTCTTGCTCCAGTGAGTCTGACTTCATATGCTCTGTGAGTGTTCCAGCACACCAGAAGAATGTGCTACACCACAGGAGCATGATGGGATAGCCAACAGGCCAGCCTGGCTCTTACAGCAAGAGACCAGAGGCACCACACTATGTCTACAGAGCAACAGAGGCTGTGCGCTGACTATTACTGTGTAGACAGGATTAATATTCTCTCCTTCTAGCCTTGGCCTCTACAGTGTCCCATCCTGGCCGTGTTCACGGTTCTCTTGAGGTAAACAAGATTCTTATGGACTGAAAAAGCCAGAGCTGGAAAAGACCCCGTCCAGTGCTTGAAGACATGCTATCACCCTGAAAGACCCCTGCTTGGGTGCGGATGGGGATCAACTTCCATTAATTACACAAGCCATGGATTGAGATTGAGGGCCTTCCTGTTATAGCAGCTAAGCTGACATCCGATCAGCCGAAGGCAAGTGTTCAGATCCCCATTTCCCAGTAAGAGCAGGAATCCAGATAGTTCAGCAACTCTGGCAGGGATATGCACTCCTTTGATTCAACCAGATTCTTTTTGTCTCCTGTCCCAAGGCGTTTCTGATGCTATGGGGTTCCTTTGCCGAGTAGGAATCCATTTAGCCTTCATTAGACATGTGTATTCCAAGCATACAAAAAGGCCAAAAACCTATAAAGCCATCTCCACAGACAGGCTGGTAAGACACAGATGAAGAAATGTTTTCCTTTTGTCCCATGTAGACAGTAGAAAATAGATTCTGTCATGAACCCTTGTGGGCTTCTCTCACCCTCTTCGTTCCTTCTTCCCAGTGCCCCTGAATACCCCTCACTCCATACTTGGGCACCTGTTCCCTGGGATGTTTGCGAAGAAACGCCCTGCGTATCAGCCTCTGCCTAAGGATCCATTTCGGGAGTGTCCAGCTGAAACAAGGTTGGAATCCAAAACAATCAACAGTTGCCACTGGCCCAAAAGGTCCGAATGAGGTTTTTGAGTAAGGAATAGATATCACTTGGCAGAGAGAAATGGAATGAGGGGCTTCGGAAAGACAGGGAGAAAAATGAAGCCGAAAGAGAAGGAGAAGGAAAGGGGGGAGGGGGATCTCAATTTGTAGGTCAGAGCAATGCTTCCCTGACTTCCTGAGTTCCAAATTGTCTTGCTTTCGCCCAGATTTCAATCAAGACTGCAAGCAGCTCCAGACCCCTCAGGGTCTCCCACCCACCAGCATTGGGTAGAGGGGGACATGGGGGGAGGGTGGAGAATCTCAGCAGGCATTAACCAGTCAGCCAGGAAAAGAAAAGCAATTCAGCCCACCTGAGACAAGGGTTCCTCTCTTTCTAGGGGATCTGGGACTAGGCTACTTGTGCGGTGCTTTGGAGATAGGGGTTTGGGGAGGGGGAGGACAGAGCCAGAGGTGTGCCTGTCTACCTGTCCCCAGCACCCAAACCAATGGAGAAACAACAAAACCAGTTTGCTAATGATAAAATAAGACCTTCCGCATTTTCCAAAATGGATCCATGTGCTCCGGTGACTTCTGACCGACTTCCTCTTCCTCCAGGAGGGCAAGGAAATGGCTGCATTGGTCCTGTGCCTTGCCTAGGAGAGTTTAAACTCCTACTGCTGGTCCCTGGCTTCCTGAATACCTCCACCATCCCACATGGCCAGGGCATGAGTGAGGGATCTAAGCATTGATCTTGGAACCCATAGTCCGCAGAATAGCAGTGAGGACATTTGAGGCCCTGTTGTCTCTTTTTCCTGGAGCAGAAAAGGTAAACTTTCCTTTTTAAAAATTTTTTATAGCTGTGAGGGCGTGTGTGTGTGTGTGTGTGTGTGTGTGTGTGTGTGAGAGAGAGAGAGAGAGAGAGAGAGAGAGAGAGAGAGAGAGAGAGAAGCTGTATGTATAGAGTATATGTATTTTTTAGTGTGAACGTATACACCCATGCATGTACATACACATGTTACCTGTGACTGTAAACTTAAAGTTCACTGATACAGTTCGGCAGCTCCTCAGCATGTTATAGGGATCCATCTTTAGCTGCCCCATCCCTGACTGCCCAGCACCTGAGTTGTGGGTGCATGTTACACCCAGATTTTCATATGAGGTCTAGAGATCCAAACACAGGTTCTGATGCTTGTGTGACTGATATACTCTCCTAAGAGGACCATCTCCCTAGCCTGAGAGAAACATTTTTCAATTTTTTTTAAATTGATGGTAAACAGCTATCACATAAAATCGCCCCTTCTTAATCGCATACATATTTTAAGCATGCTATTAGGTATTAAATATTCATTGCTGGGTGAGAATCAGTCACCATCCAGAATCCTGTGCACTGGGCAAAAGCAAAACTAGAAGCCATTTCTTCTTTCAGTCTCCAAGGCCACCGACTGGCCGCTTTCTGTGTCTGTGTCTGTAAAGACAATAAATGGGCCACATACGTGGACCGGCACGATGCAGGGATTTTGTGTCCTCAGGTCAAGCCACGCTGTGGCATGTGTCAGAATCTGCCTGTTCTGTGTATCTAGTCCCCTTGGGTTGCTCAGACATTTTTGGCTGTGTCGCTGCTGTGCATGTGAGCATGCAGATGCATCTTTAAGACACTGCTCTTGGTAGGAAAGAAGGAATATTCCTAACCCTAGTGGCCCCTCACTAGCCTGGGGGGAGGAGGCAGGGCTGGGCTTACCAACTCTGACTGGACTGCTTTTGAATCTTGATTCGCCCCTCACATTCTACCGAGGCAGAGCCGTGAACACCTACAGGGCCCTTGACACGTGCCAACTGCTCTTCTGACCACTTCACACGGGGCTGGTGCTCATGGCGCTAAGGTGGGTGCTATTACTCGCCCCGCTTCCCAGAGGAAGTTAAGTGGTTTATCTGAATTCAAATAAGAGACAGAGCCTAGATGTCAATGCAGATGATCTTGTCCCAAAGCCCATATGTCTAGAACGATGGAGTGATGGTCGTCAGGGCTTGAGTCAAACCTGGCCCTGCTGCAACATCCGGATCTGGAGAGGAGTCGTCTCCTCCAGGCCTAGCTACTGTCGGAGGAGGTAAATGTATTGATAACCTCTCCCTGCTCTCCTCTCTTAGAGACCGGATTTCCTAATTGTCCCACAGTGTGTTCCATGTCATGGGGTGAACAAGAAGAGGACCTGGGGTTCCAAATTCTGGCCTTTCACCAGCCACACCCCGTGGCTGCTCTCTTGGCCGGTGATCCCTGTATGAATCCCTGTGTAAGGAACGAGGAAGGGCTGTGAGCAAAAACTCTCTCACGGGCTCCAGTCCTTCCAGTGAGCACCTCGGCCAGAGCAGAAATTCCAAGGACATCTGGCAGCAAAGCAATCATGGGAGACCTGTGAAGAGGAGGAAGAGGAAGCTGGTGGAGGGTGGAGAGGAGTGTGTGTGTGTGTGTGTGTGTGTGTGTGCCTGGGGCAGCCACAGGAAATAGAAGAAGGAAGAAAGGTGGGGGAGGGAAGGGGAACATCTCTCCTGAGACGAATGTCGTCCACATCAAAGCGTCACAATAGTCCCAAGTAAAAAAATCAGAACCCGTCAAAGATTATAAATACTTTCGATTTTAGCCTCTTTCTTTCTCAATAGAGCATTGAGGTAGGGTTAGCCCCACATGGGGCTCAGTTTGTATTTGGGTTAAGCCAATTGAGAAATATGATTTTTGACTGTTTGGTTTAAGCTGGACATGGTGTCACAGGCCTCCAGTCCCAGCACTCACAAGACTGAGGCAGGAGGGTCACAAAGCCAGCCTGGAAGACATAGCAAGAACCTGCCTCAAAAACAGTTTGGTTTTGTCATTGTTGTATTTTATTTTATTTTATTTTATTCTTTTTCTTTTCTTTTCTTTTCTTTTCTCTCTCTCTTCTTTCTTTTTTCTTCCTTTCTTTTTACATGCTTTTTCTGTGGTTCCGAGCAATAACCATCACAGGCAGAGATTTTCCTCATCTTGGGCTCCCTGTCACAGACGCAGAAGACCACCAGAGCTGCTAAAATCAGGAATGGAACCAACTGGGCATATCCCGTTCCCATTCTGTCTCTCCTTTCTACTCTCACCTCTCCTCTCCCTCCAGGGTCTCGCTGTGCACGTAGCTTACATGGATATTAAATTCATTCAAATTTATGACAACGCTCTTCCTCCTGCCTCCGGCACACTGGGCTGATAAGCATGTGCCACCGAATCTGGTTTTCTTTGTTTCTCCTTTCATAAGCCATATGGGGGAATACCTTATAGGAGAAGCCAAGGCCCCCTGTAGAGTGTCTGTCTGCAGCCTCTAGGTCCCTCAGATCCTGTGGTCTAGGCTAGTCTCAGTCCTGCTCTCCCTTCTCAAGTTCTCAGCATCTTTCTGCTCGGCTGTGCCCTTCCTCATCCATCACTGGCCCTCAGTTCTCACTCAGGGAACGCTACAGCTGGGATGTCTCCAGGGCTCGCTTGTTTGAATAGCTGGTGGTGCTGTGTAGGGGGAGGTCATAAGACCTTCAAGATGTAAGGCACAGTAGTGGAGTTATAATCCACTGAACCCTTTTGCTTCCCGGTCATCACCTGTGAGAAGCCATACAGCCAGCTCCCACCACTATAGAGCAACCCCCTCCAGTTCACACCAACATAGAGCAACCCTCTCCAGTTCACACCACCATAGAGCAACCCTCTCCAGCTCCCACCACCATAGAGCAACCCCTCCAGTTAATACCACCATAGAGCAACCCCTCCAGCTCCCACCACCATAGAGCAACCCTCTCCAGTTCCCACCACCATAGAGCAACCCCCTCCAGTTCCCACCACCATAGAGCAACCCCCTCCAGCTCCCACCATTGACCAATCTCCTGCAGTGCCTACCACCATTGACCAACCTCCTTCCAGCTCCAATCACCATGATTCCCTCATCATGATGGTTTGCAACCTCTCAAATCATGATTCAAAATATCCTACACACACACACACACACACACACACACACACACACACACATTCCTAAGTTATTTTTGTCAGGTAGCTGATTCTGGTAATATAAATGTGACTCTCACAAGAGTTGGAAAGTGTCCACAACAGTGCAGCCTTCCATGGACCTCCTGAGACCTGGAGCTGTCAAGTCACCACTACAGAGACTGAAGGTTTGGATGGACTCTTAGCTACATGGGACCGAAGTGGCTGCTGGTTAACTTCAAATCCCACCCTCCCTGTCTATCTCCTCCTTCTTATTCAGTGCCTATCAGTTTTTCAGAAACTATCTTTTGCTAGATGTGGTAGAATTCATCTATCATGCACTCAGGAAGTGGAGGTACAAGGGTCATGACTTTCAGCTTGGACTAAATAATGAAAGATTTGTCTCAAAGGAAAAAACAAAAAGGCAAAACTTGCCTTTTAATTTTCTAATAGCACTAAGAATATTTTATACACGTTCTAGCAAAAAATAAAATAGAAAAGACAGAAAGTTAGCATTTACATCCTCTGTTTAGAGATAATTATCATGAGCTGCCATTTTGGTGGCATGAGCCTGCGAGGGTTTCCCAAGCTACAGATGCAGACACTGAGGCACAGGAATGCCAAGGAACTGCTCAAATGTCACTCATACAGGAAGGGGTGGAGCTTGGGTCCAGGTGGCCTGACTCCACAGTCCAGGCTATGAACGCTTCTCTCACTTGTCCTTTTCCTGTTCCCCTGTGACTCCAACCACTAGGCCTCATGCAACAGGGTGCAGGAAGTCCTTCGGGGAGGCAGAGAGGGGGAGACCGTTCATCAGGATGGCTTTGGGCACATGCCCTCTATCCCTGGAAACAGGCTTCGCTCTGTGTGAGCGTCCACAGGCAAGAGGCTCTCCCTTCCCACCCCTAGAAGTACCCCTACTTCTGGGCTTCGCATGCCAGGGCCTGCAGCCACCGTACATGTGTCTCCACCCACCTAAGAGACTTTGTAGGTGGGGAGCAGACCCCCAGGGACATCTCTCTTCACACTCAAAAGCAGATCAGTGGATGGCTCCATATCCTGCCTCAGGAGGAATTTAGAAAAACACCAGAGGCCCTCCTACCTCGTGGTGGCCGCCCATCTACTCAGAGCTGAGAAAGCGCCATTCTATAGAAGGTAGGCAGAGGAGAATTGCCACAAGCTGCAGGCATGCCTGGTCTCCTCCCATAGCAAGACCCAGGCTAGAGAGTGAGACTCTGTCTCCAAAGAGTGACAACAGAGGTTACTTTGGGATTTTAAATAAACTGGCTGAGGGGCAGCCAGGTGGGGCCAGGAACTACATAACAGATCTAAGCTATTAATCCCGTGTCCTGATTCAGGCTCCCTAAAGCAGATTCTGTAAGAAGATCCTGTGTACTTACTTTGAGGGGTGGGTAACCCCAAAAAAGAATGAAATAAAGTCAAGGAACAGAGCAAAGCCAATAAGGCTAACAACGAGTGGTTTACCACTGAGAACAAGGGGCTGGATGACCTGACACCTCCCATCCCCCACCCAAAGAGCCCAGTAAAACTAGGTTCAGAGTCAACCTCTAGAGAGACAGGAAGGCAGAGCTGTCTGCTTGAAACGCCCACTCTATATCTTCTAACTTAAGGTCTAAACATGAAGGTGAAATATCCAGCCCCATCTTCAAATAACTGCATAGCATGGCTATGTCTGTGTGTATTAAATACCTTCATCCCTTGCTGACAAACGCCTGCAGAGAATCGTGGTCTTTGGGGGTTTTATGTTGGCCTTTTCTTCTCTCTTCAAAACACTAGTGAGAAGAAAGCTGTAGACCTGGTAGATTACAACAGCAGTAGCTCCCTGGGCCTGGGCTGATGTGGTGACAGATCATCAAAGCACAGCCCAGATGACCCAGGGTCACAGCTTGATGACCCGACCCAGGTCATAGCCCCATCCGGCTCACCAGAGCCAATCCAGCTGGGCCCTGGACTGGAGGATTCGGCTTCCCTCCCAAGGGGATTTGAAGTGCAAGGGCCCAGCACATGAACACCCTCTCCTGGTAAGTGTCCTTCCTTCCTTCCTCTGGTTTACACAATGGAGAAAGCCCCAGTGTCATTAATCACTCACACCAAGTGACTTCCAAGCCTTGTGAAGCCCCAGGGGAAGCACAGTCCCTGTTTGGGGCCTGATTTGCTTCAGAACCAGGTTCAGAACTTTAATGTTGGAGACAGAAAACAAAGGAGGAGGCAAAAAAAAAAAAAAAAAAAAAAAAAAAAAAAAAAAAAAAACTAAAAGGAAGCTGAGTCTGACCCTATAGCACTGTTGGGGAATGTTCTAGAACACAATTTCTTCTCCCCTCTTCCCAGATGAGGTGATGAATTTTTCCATCTTCAACTTCCCAACAGGACTAACCGGAAGCATGGCATGTCCTATGACCCCCTTAACTCAAAAAACTAAGACTCCTAGTCCAGCCCCAGGCGTGCATGATTGCACTGTGCAGGCTCGCCCACTCCCGGAGCCAACTTTGCTCGATGACTACTTCTAAGTCAATAAATGGGGCACACATGACGCCCTCCCTGACATCTACAGCACCTTCAACCCTACCTGAACCCTTCCAGTTCCCCCATCACTCACTGGAGATAACTTTTTATCTCATTACGGATGGTTGTGAGACACCATGTGGTTGCTGGGATTTGAACTCAGGGCCTTCCGAAGAGCAGTCAGTGCTCCTAACCACTGAGCCATCTCCCCAGCCCATTGGAGACAGCTTTTWAAATTGGCTCATTCTTGTGCGGTCCTTGGAGAGTTTGGAGGCTTAGAAAGGGCAGGAGCTGGCCGGTCTGTCACATAATTGGTCACACCCAGAATGTTCTTTCAGGGTTTGGTCACCAAGGGGATGAGTCCTTGGCCTCACACAGAGGACTCTGGTTCTTGAGCGGCTACAGTCATTCTTGCCAGGAGGGAACAGTTTCAGCTCTGATTTGAGCAGAGTCCTTTGCTCCAAGGCTCTATCACAATGTCATAGAACCCAGATATAATGAGAACTTTGGTTTTTTGTTTGTTTGTTTGCTTGTTTACTTCATCATGTGATATGCTTGTGTTTTAATCCCAGGTAGTGGGTGTGTAGGGCAACTTCAGGTTGTCCACTGCCGTTGACTATGCATGTCTCATGCTCTAGAAGCATGGTTTATGCCTTCTGCAAATAGTTTAATTCTGAGGACTCTGGAGAGTTCCCTGCTGCCCCTACTGCGGCTGCTAGTTTTGCTGTTGGCTTTGCTGGTTTGCTATTGTTAGACTGCTGGGTATTTTGACAACAAAGATTGGACTTGTCACTAGGAACCCAAGGCCCCTAACCAGCAGGAAATAGTCTAAAGAGGTCTATTCCCCCTTTCCGCTCTAACATTCTTTCTTTCCTACATAGTGTTGGGGGGGTGGGAGTGGAAGGGATTAGGGAGGAAGAAGGGTTAGAAGGGTGGTAGATATAAGAACCCAATAAAATAGCTTTAAGAAAAGCCAATATCCCATAGTCTGAGCTCTCAGCTCTCTTTGAAGGACCAGGACAGCCTGCTGAAATGCCAGAAAAGTGGGATGCTTCAGCAGACCCCATAGATAAGCCCCTGGTGGGTTTCCATGGCCCTGCCTTTTCCTGGGGACAAGTGACTTGTGCTACTTCCCTTGGATGGTCAGAAAGAGAAATCACTGAGAAATGCCCAACCTCTGTCTCATTCCCCTAGTAGTCACTGTCCCGCTAACTGTGGGGCCATATCTACAGGCGCTAAACACAGCACGAGTCCCGTGGTCACCGCCATGACCACTAAAAGGCGTGGGACCGGATGTGCTCACCAGCTCCAGAGAAAGCTCCCAAATGCTACCCAGGGTAAACCGCAAGCAGAGCCCTGTGAGGCAGTGGGAGTCAGGGGCCTTCAGCTCCTGTCACCACGCAGGCCATCACACAAACACATAGTGCTGAACCACAGATGACAGAAGCAGGAAAAATGCACCCCGGGACTCCATTCCCACCAAATGCAAAACTGGGGTGCGGGGTGAAAGGTTGAATGATGAAAGGAAGAGCAAGGGATACCCAGGAGCCTCTGCCTCCCTTTGTCTGGTTGTGTGGACTCGTTTGTGCAAATGCATATGTTCCACACTTTGGGTCTCTGCACTTCATTTATAAAAAGATCATTAAACAAGAAACATTAAACTTTCTTGGAAAAGAAAAAAAAAAAAAAAAACCCTGACTGACCAACAAAACAGGAATGACACACAGTGGTCAAACTGCAGGCTCTCTGGGTCCCTGAGTGTGAAGTCTGACACTCTCACTTTTAGTGCCGTGACCTCAAGTCAGTGGACTTAACTGGATTTAATTGCCCTGCGCCTTGGTTGTTCTGTTTTGCTTTGCTTTGTTTGTTGCTGTCTATGAAAGAGAAGGAGCAACAATTCCATGATTCATGGAGTTGTTTGAGGTTTAAATGAGGTAATATTTGTAAGGAGCTTAAAACCACACCCGGCACACGGTGAGTGCTAGGTGCCCATTAGCGTTTATGAATTGGGAACATGATGACGGAGACGCTTCTCTATCCGTACTTAATAATAACGGGAAAGACGCTTGTAAAATACGTAAACGGCACACTTGCTGAGCACCTAATTACCTGTTATTAGCACTTTTCAGGTAGCCAGTCACCTAATTCTCAAAGCATTCCATGCATGCAGGAGGCCCAGCTATTTGCTCCGCAGTCCCTGGACAGTGCAGGGCCGAGAAGTACCAACGCCTTCCTGCCCTGCCTCCCAGCCCACACGCAGAGTCTTGGTGGCATGTGGCTGACACAGAATGCTGAAGAGGATGCTCACTGGGGCTCAAGAGCTGCTGAGACAACCCTCCCGACAAATCGACAGTGCCAGAAAGATGTCGACGTTCCTAGGGTGCTCTAGAGAGGGGTCCATGGGATGTGGAGGAAGAAATCCACCAATTAAGTGGAGAAAACCCTTGAATGTAGATGTCATGAGCTGGCGTCGTTCTGTAAGAGCCCAGCTTCGGTGTTCTGCTCTTGTTTCTATTTTTCTCTCTCTTTTCCTCGAAGACACAAAGAAGTATGGAAAGGAGGGGGTGGGAAGCCCACACATTTCCCAGCGTGCCAGCCGGTGCCTACTGGACAACTTGACTTGCTTTGGAACAGCTGGAAATGAAGCAAACTGTCACGAGCGATTAAAGTGGGATTTCCCAAAGGTTCCAGAACTCTTCCAACATTCAAAAGCTCTGACTCTGGAAGAAAAACAAAACAAACAAACAAACAAAACACATTCCCTTAAACACATGCATTATGGTCCTTTGCCCTGGGATGGACCTTCCTTTTCGGGTTTTAAAGGTGTGAGGCAAAGGCAGCCTTCACTGCTTTGAACAGATCTCATTGGCTGGTTTTAGCCAGCTGAGCCACATGGAAGCTCAACCCCCCCCCCCCCACTAACCATACATATATATCACTGTGTGCTGGTTAGAACTTAATGCAAGCTAGAGTTATTCAGGAAGAACGAACCTAAACTGAGATAACATCGTCCCAGATTGATCCATGAACAAGCATGAGGAACATTTTCTTCATTAGTGGCTGGTGTGGGAGGGCCTCGCTTATGGCTAGCAATACTACCCTGAGCTGGTGGACCTAGGTTCTGTAAGAGAGCAAGCTAAGCGACTCTTGAGGAGCAAGCCCACAGGCAGCCCTCCTCTACAGTCTTGCATCAGTTCCTGCTTCAAGATTCCTGCCTGGATTTGCTGACCTGACTTTCTTGGGTGATAAACTACAAGCTTTAAGATGAAATAGACCCCTTGCTCCGGCAAGTTGTTTTTGGTCATGATGTTTTTTTATCGCAGCAATAGAGACCCTTGCTAAGACATCCTGGTTATAAATTATGATGGTGTATCTGCCACACAGGCCTGGATAGATACACCTCATGTGCACTGGCTGGTCTGGTACAAAAATGGGACCTGGAGCCCCTTTTCCAAACATTGAAAAAGCTTTCACGATGGTGCAACAGCAGAGTAGGCCAAATACAGGAAATTTCCAAGCAAAGGTGCGGCGTGCAGGTGTCCTGATTCGCTTTCCATTGCTGTGATGAAACACCATGCCAAACACATTTTGGGAAGGAAAGGTTTCCACATCACAATTCATTAATGAAAGAAGCCAAGGCAGGAACTCAAGCAGGACAGGAACCTGACGGCAGGAACTGGAAAAGAGGCCATAGAGAAACATTGCTTAGCCTTTTGTTTCTCATAGTTTGCTCGGCCTGCTTTCTTATACATCCCAGGCCCACCTGCCCAGGGGTGGGGCCACAGACAGTGGGAAGATCCCTTCCACATCCATCATCATAAAAAAATGCCACCATCAATGCCTATAGGTCAAGCCGATGGAAGAATTTCTCAAGATTTCCTTTTCTCAGATGTGGCTAGGTTTATGTCAGGTTGATACGGCCAGCCCGACAAGTCACATGGTCGGAAAGCCAGCCCCACGGGTCCACATAGATTCTATTGCAGAAGCCCAGGATCTAGTAGCTACTCAGTCAATACACTGGATGCAAAACCTAGAACCTAGTTGATGCTCGGCCAACAGATGAATCCATGACCCAGTCAGTGGTGAGTCAACCCACAGAATGTGTATCTTGCCATCACCTTACCCTCCGAATGCTTCGCCATTTGTAAATATTTATGAAGGGCAGGCACTACCCTACCATGTCAGCTCATTCCCACTAGAATGCTAGAAGATAAGATGTATTGTGGTCACAGAGGAAGCAACTGAGATGGAGAACCATATCGTGCTAAAGGTCACACAGCTGGGAAGACATGCTTCTGGATTTCAACTCAGGAGACCTGGGCCCAGAACCTGATACCGAGTTAGGGTAGAATGTCCTCAGGGAATCAGACTGTCCCTCGGAGCCCAGGACCAGTTCTTGCTTCTTGCTGTCCCCTCTTTCCCTACCCACCCCACCCCCCAAGAGGAGGGATCCTTCAACAGAGACAAACATCTAACTTTATTGCAACACCGCCACTACCAGTATGACCATAAATCAATATTGTTTATGGTCAGAGTGGGAAGTCTGGGTATGGACAGGACAACATGATTTGTTCTTTCACATTCCAAGTCTGGATGGAGGGACAGAGGTAATAGCAAGATAGCAAGATAGCAAGAGGTGTGGCATGTGCCCTGGGGCAACCTGCAAAGACTCAGTCAGTGGCATGGCCATTCAGAAGCTTAGGGAACCCTACCCTACTTCAGTGAACCCTTTTAGTTACTGGATTATTGTGGAGAAGAGGATGGGACACTCGGGGCTCAGGGACAGGAGGACCCAGCCATCACAATCACACTTAGACAGTATAGGTAAAACACGTCCTCCACCCCCTGCTCTCCTTCTCAAGGTCACAGGCATCTCTATTGTGGTACCAAGAGCACACTGCTCACTCTGGGCTCACAATGGACCTTTACAGCCATCAACACTGGCCCAAGACAGCATGGAAGGGGACCCTACTGGAGGAGACAGTGATAGGTGACACAGAATGAGGGTGGCACAGTGAAACATGACTGAGACCTGTGCACCATGGGCTCCTGGTTAATGCCTATTGCAATGAACTCAAGTAAAATGAGAATGTCTCTTCCTGAGGGAGTGGGGGAGCAATACTCTAGCTTTGGAATTCATTGGATCAGTGATTAATAAGTTTTTCCTCCAAGGGCTAGGTAGTAAATATTCAAGTGTGTGGTAAATATTCAAGTGTGTGGGCTGTATGGTCTTTTCATACTGCTGCTCAGGTTGTATAGCTGAGACAATAAATACGTGCACCAAAAGGCACTGCTAGCTTCCAATAAAACTTTATTTACAGCTGCGCGGTGGGAACGCATGCCTTTAATCCCAGCACTCAAGAGGCAGAGGCAGGCAGATCTCTGTGAATTTGAAACCAGCCTGGTTTACAGAGCTAGTTCCACAACAGCTACTCGGAGAAACCCTGTCTCAAAAGAACCACAAACAAACAAACAAAAAGCTTTACAAATGTCAATCAAGGAAGTTTTAGGAACTCGGATCCACCACTACCTTATTACACACGAACACTCACTATGTCAGTCTCTGAGTCAGCCATCTAGCCAGGGGAAACTCAGCCAGAATCTCTGGTTTATAGCTCTCAGGAACTTGCAGTGAAGTGAAGAGCAAGAGGTCATAGTCACCTCAAACCCAAGGAGGGCTGGGGAGCCCACTGGGATTATGAGCATGCAGCACCCCTTCTAGTCCAGGAATCCACATGGTGGGGGTCAGACCTCTGTGCCCCCCACGTGGGCCACTGCACACTGCACACTGCTACCTGCCTTCCATGTGATCCAAACCACGGGCCTGGAAAGCCAGAGGCTCTCTCCACAACCCACATGCGAGATTAGCATCTCCCTGCCCCAGCAGAAGCCAATTTGGAATCTTTTCTAATAAAACGAAGAAAGAGAAACACAAGGAATGAGTAACACTTCAGAAGTGAGCGTGATCCCAGTTAGAAAAACAGAGATTTACATGGCCTGGGGAGGCGGCTTAGCCAGGAAAGGCCTGGGCCTCTTCACAAAGGACTGGGCGCAGTCCTCGGAGCCCAGGGAATAAAGAGCTGAGTGTGTTGGTGCCTGCTTCTAATCTGCCAGCATTTGGGAAGCGGCAGCAAGTGGCTCCCTGAATTCACTGGCCAGCTACCCTAGTAAGCCGCAGGCCAGAGACTCTGTCTAAAAACAAAATAAAGGCAGACAAACAAAAAACTAAGGCAGATAGGGCCTAAGGAATGACACCAGAATTTATTCTCTCTCCCTCTTCTTCTCCCTCTCCCTCTCCCTCTCTTTCCCCCTCCCCCTCCCCCTCCTCCTCCCCTCTCCCTCCC
>BDUI01000028.1:445451-464012 GCA_002335545.1 Apodemus speciosus
CTCCTGTTCCTGCTCTCTCTCCCTTCCTCTCTGTCTCTGTCTTCACCCACCCACAAACACACACACACACACACACACACACACACACACACACACAGAGGCCCCCAGAAAGCAAATGAAGTGAGCACAGGCGCCATCTCTTTTGTTTTCAATCATCTTCCAAAGAATCATTATAGCCTATTTTAAGCACTTTGTTCCTCTCCCTCCCCCTTCTGCCCCATCCATCCTTCTGGCCTTGTGCCCTCCCTTCCTCAGTAGCCTCTTTTCTACCACCACCCCTTCAAAAGTCTAGCCCCCTGTGGGCTCAGACCCAGGGCTGCTAGATTGGCTTCTCAACAAGGTTTAAATTAAAAACTGAAGATGAACAGTGTAGCTGGGTGGTCGAGTGGCTTATCTTGAGACTCTAGGTTGGATCTCCAGCACCTTGAAAAGAAAGGGGGAAAGGATGGAAGACAGAGGAGAGGAGAGAGGGCGAGAGGGAGAAAGGGAGAGAGGGGGAGAGGAAGGGAAGATGATTGGGGTTGAGATTTCCTATTGACTCACTAATGTTTTAAGTAATGATGACTGAGAGTGGCTGTTCAGTAACTGACCCCCTATGGGGCTCAGCAGTGGGTTCTGTCAGAAAGGCTGCTTGAGGGCACGTGAATATGGGTGTCCCCAGAGAGTGCGCCTGGAACAGGAGAGAGCCACACTGGTTGAATAACGTTATAGAATGTAGCCTCTTCCTGGGACCTTTCTAGGTACCTGTAGCTAGAATCTCTGAAAAACTGTCCCCAAGAGTGGAGGAGACAATGGTCTGGCTGCTTCCTTTCTCTGTCGCCATCATGTGTTTGGCACCTGCATTTGGCATGTGTGTGAGGAGGGGCTTGCTGGTACAGGAAGTCAGAGGATGAGGTGATGTCATCAGCTTGGACCTGCCGCCACCTCACTAAAGAAGTCACCAGAACTAGAGCCAAAGGGACCAGGTGTCCAGAGGGTTGACACCCTCCCTGGAGCAAGTGAGGTATGTCCACCCTGTGGACTTCATGCATGGTCCCACGATGGCTTTGACCCATGAAAAGTGACCTCATTCACATTCAGGCAGAAGCGTAAACAGCCAGAGTTCGGGTCACCTTTATCCCTCGAAAGACATCCAAAGAGTGACCTCGTGCAGAATGGAGTCATAGCCAAGACCATGCAGAAGGAGAATGGCCACCATTAAAATCTGAAGGCCATTTCTGTTGCAGCCAGGCCCAGCCCAGACTGGCAGCCGAAACAACCAAGTCTACATAGAATTCCAAAGCCCTACAGAATGACCACACCCAGTAAGAGTAAGCTTCAGACCATCACCATGGGACCTCCATGGCAAACGGGCAAAAGTGCAGCTCAACCAATGAGTTAGCCTGGCTCTTGAAGCTCACATGCAAGCTGCAGGCTTGGGAGAGGAGTCTCTCCTTGATAACACAGTCACGTAGTCTTCGGGCCAACCCATGAGTAGGCCAGACCTAGGGAGCCAGGCCCAAAACAAGGTCTCGAGCACTGAAAGGTTAAGCGGTAGGGGGAGATGCATTTGTTGAGCAGAAAGTGTGGGCCTGCCTGCCTTCTTCCTCAGGGGTCTGAGGGAGAACGGGTGTCAAGATTCAGAAAGAAAGACTTGGGCTAAAGTGTCAGGTCTTCCAAATTCACTTTGGCTCTCAGATTGGTGATATACTCCTGTTTCCATATCCACTATGAGTCTGTTCACCTCCTCTGGGTTCAGCTAGTTTCTCAGTCAGCCCTCCAGGTCTACCCATATGCCAACCCAGGAGAGAAGACAAGCATCTGAAGCTCGATCTCCTCCATGTGCCCATCACACATGCCCTGTCTTTTGTTTAGAACAACGGACATATAATGTGGGCCAAAATGCAATTTTAAATTCTCCAGCATTAACATTTGGGATTTATTGATATTTAATTTACTTTTTGTGTGTCTTGTTTTGGTTTTGTCTTGGTTTTAGAGATAAGATTTCACACTGTAACCTCTGTTGGCTGGGAACTCACTAATTACATAGATCAATCTGGTTTCAAACTTAGTGATCCTCCTGCCTCTGTCACATAAGTACTGTGGTTGCATGCAGGTATGACTACACCTAGGCTAGCAATCATATTTTAAAAGGTTAAAAAAAAGGTAAACATATGTGTGTGAATGTGCATCTGCATGTATGTGTGTCTGTATGTTTGTATGTGAGTATGTGTTTATGTGTGTGTTCATGTGTTCACATGTGTATGTGTGTATGAGTGTGTATGAGCATGTCTGTGTGAGTATGTGTATATATTTATATGAGCATGTATATGTGTGTGAGTACCTGTAATATGTGTGTACATGTGTGTGTGAGCATGTGCTTTTGTATGTGTACATGTGTATACGTTTGTGAGGGTGTTTGCATGTATGTGCTTGTGTGTGTGAGTGCGTGTATGTGTGTGTGTGCATGTTTGTGAGGGTGTTTGTATGTATGTGCTTGTGTGTGTATGTGTGTGTATGTTTGTGTATGAGTGTGTGTCTATGAGTGACTATATGTGTATGTGTGAGTGTGTGTATGTGTGTATGTTTGTATATGAGTGAGTGTGTATGCAAGTGTATGTGTGTGTGTGTGTGTGTGAATATGTGTGAATGTGTGTGCCTGTTTATGGTATAAAGTGTATGCAGTGTTGAGGATGAAACCCAGAGTCTATACATGTTAGACATTTGCTTTACCACCCATCTGCTTTATCAGGCTAATTAATCTTAATAACACACCTTATTTAACCTAATATATGCAAAGCAGCAGCACTTGGACATGTGGCCAGCCATTTAGAGGTTAGCTCCCAGCCTTCCTCTCAGCACTTTCCTTTGAAGCCAGTTATGTGTCTTACAGTTAGCTCATCTCTCAGTTTGGTAAACCCATCATCCTCTGCCTGTATGTCTAAAGTCAAGGTCTCCCACTCCGTACCACCCTGTCTACTAGATCCCAGGGCTTCTGTCACTCATGATCCCAGGCTGGATGGGTGAAAATTACAAGAAGTAGTGTTTTTATAGCTTCAGAGCAGGACAGCCCCCACTGTCTTTGAGGATCTGAGGGGGAAAAATCCTTTCTTGCCTTTGCTGTTGGCCCCCCCTTAGCTGGTGGTTGCATGCCTTGGCTGAGCTCACCTGGGTCCTCACCCATGTCTTCCATCTCTTCATACGGATACTCACCGGATTGAGTTAAGATTTTTTTTTCCTCTTCAAACATGAGACAAAACAACAGCAGCAGGATACCTTAACTAATCCCATCAGTCACAGCATCCAAACAACCTTCACTTCTGTTGTCCCGGGAGGCTCAGGGTTAGCTATGTCCTTCTCCAAGCCACCTTTGGCTCTAGCCAATATAGAAGTTTGATCCTGGTTCTTCTTTCCTGCCCGGTGCTTTCAGAACTAAGACTCAGACTCAAAATATATTTACAAATACCTTGACCACTTAGCTCGGCTCTTCTCTGACTAGATCATAACTTACTGTAACCCATTTACTCTAATCTGCACCCTACCAGTGATTGATTAGGTTACCTGCACTCAGGTCCTATGCATCTGTCTTCTCACATCTTTCTAGGTGAATCTCCCTTTAGTCTCTCATTATTTCCCAGAATCCTCTCTCTTCCAGCCAGTGTCACACTTCCCATTTCCTGCATCAGCTCATTGGTCATAGAATTGTTTGTTTTTTTTTTTTGTTTTTTTTTTTTTTTATTATTGTCAGATGTTGCTTATAAAAGATTCTCTCTACAAGCCAAGGACCACAATCTTGCATTGTCTCACCTGTTTCCTAATTGGATTTCCCCCACTGAAATACAAGACCATTGGAGCCAGACTTTAGGTAGTATCTCTCCTTGATGCTCAGCTCTTGATACAGAGAAGGCTTTCTGTGACCACTTGTTGCAAAGGAAAAGGAGGAGAGAAGAGAGTGAGAGAATGACAGAGAAGAAACAGACTGATGAAAGAAACAGAGCTCATCTCTAAGATGGTTCATGAGAACCAAGACAGGCCTAGGCTAAGGGAACACTGGGAGAGTTTGGCTCCATCATTCCGACTGGGCACTAGCCTTTGAGACGAGAAGCTCGAGAATCATCTATGATATAAGTCAGCGGCCACCTTGCAAGAGGACACAGCTACCCATGCCTTCGACTTCTAGAAAGCAGCCCTCAACCAGTTGGACCTCACCCTTCTGCTACCTTGGGTAATCAGTCCCTCTGCAAAGCAGAGAAGCCAAGCAAGAAAGGCAAGAGGAGGTTCTCAGCCTTCCTACCTCTGCCCTCTACGTGGCTTCTTTCCATGGGGATGCTTTTCACTAGCTGATCTTATCTGTCTTTTCCGACGCCAAGAGCGGGTACCAAACCTACTACCGAGAGACATCTCTGAAAAGCTGGTGAGCTGGGGACTGAGCCAAAGAGGGTTCCAGAAGGCTCTGCTCAGAAAGGGGTATGGCGGGGCTGAGCGTGTGGCCCTGTGGCAGAGGGCCTGCCTAGCAGGAAGAAAAGAAGGGAAAAGGGAAGGGAGGAAAGGAAGAGGAAGGAAGGAGAGAGAATGGAAAGGGGAAGGAAAGGGGCAAGGAGAGAGGAAGGGGAGAAGGAAACAGTGAAGGGAAGAGGAGAGGAGGGGAGGGAAGTGGGAAGAAAAAAGGAAGGACAGAAAGGAGAGGTGAGGGGGAAATTGGGAGGGGGAGGAGGAGAGGGAAGAGGAGGGGGCATGAAGGGCAACTCTTGTAATGTTAGCCTTCCAGTTTGTCAAGCAAAGCTTGATGCCCAAGTATTTGAAAGGTCTTCAAAGACAACTCAGACCGAACAATCAATGGGAAGGAACTACGACGATGATGAAACACAAAGGCAGAGGCACAAGGCCATCTCAGTTTGTCACCAAGAATCTGAAAATTCTAAGCAGTGGAGGTGGGGATGAGAGAAAGCACCTGGGCTAAACTTCTGAACCGTCTGTCCGTGATGCGCACACACACACACACACACACACACACACACACACACACACACATCACTAGGCCTAAAGCTAGAACCTCATCTCTCCCACAAGTGGCACCCTGGCAGAGACAGTGCAGCCTGGACACACGTTCAATTTTTGCTTCAGCTCAGTCTAAGGACTTGGTAAAGTGTGAAGAGCATGGGCAGAAGGTGGGAGGTGGGGGTGGGGAGGAGGCATCTGGGTGTCCTATTGGTCCTTTCCCTCAGCCCAACCAGGGCCTGGTCTTCCAAAAAAATCCCTGCCCCAAGTCTCAAAGACTCCAACCCTCTGTCTGGTCCCAAAAGGAATAGTTAAAAAAAAAATATCTGCCCAGGCTTTTCTAAGTCCCCAAAGCCTCAGTTTCTCAATTTTGCAAAGACTGGATCACCCTCCCAGCTACTTCTACAGATTAAAGAAATAGTTTCCCCTGTGTAGATGCACAGCTTGGTGAACCCAGAAGAACAACTTCAGCACCCTGTTCTCTTAGATGTGGGTTTAGTAAGCATCACACACAGTCATGTGTGGCCTCTCAACAACTCCTGCCTGGTGTGAGAGGGTGAGACTTAAACGCAATACTGCCTGAGATGATTTACTAATAATAATTCAGCATGTTGTTTTTGCCTTAAAATTTTCACATTGGTTTTAGCAGAAAACCCCACCACCAAGCTGTAAAGTAAGCCAGGACAGCCCTTGAGACCCCTGACATCATTTTAAGTCATAAGAGGATGGAAGAAGAAACATTCAGTTTTCATGCTCTTGTCTTCCAAGAGTCACTACTCACGCACCCGCAGAGCTTGTTAATAACACAGGAAGCGCTTGAGCTCTGAGTAGGAAGGGGCAAGGCTTGGGAGTATGGTTTGCTCCTAAGTTAGTTTTCCTTTCTGCTAACAGTTACTTTCCAGTTTGCAGACATAGGGGACGAATCAAACACTTTCCCAAAACGACGCATTTGAGGTTTGAAAGGGACTCAGTTTAAGGGAAACTCTTCAGTCCTTAGCCACAGGCAGAATGCTGGAAGGTTGGGAAATCCGACCCTACTCAATGCTGCCTTTCCACAATGCATTTCGGCCCTGGAGCCCCTGCTAGGGACTTCCCTAATGGGAAATAGGGGAGAAGGAGGCAGGAGGTAAGCTGTGTGGTTTGACTGCTAAATATGGGTTCCCGGGTCCTGAGCTCCCAGCAAGCGTAGCAAGTCTTCCTTCCCAGTCCCATGCAGAGCCTGGCCTGCTTCAACAGAAGTTCACCCTTCTGAAGACCCTGGGTCCCTTCACCTGAACTTGGCTGGCCTTAGGGGAAAACAGCCTCATTGCTGCTGAGCCCACCTCTAGAATGGGCCCCTGAGAGCCAACTGGCCAGAGTTCAACCTTCCAGGGCCAAGCGATATCCACCCGCCCGCAGGGTGAAGACGCGCGTGGTACAGGGCTGTGCCTCATCCTAAAGGATCACTCAAATTGCCAGCAATGTGTAGCCATTAGAGAACACAGCCAGACTCTCCTTCCCAGATCTCTAAACAACGGGAAAGGGTTTCCAGGCTCCGGACATGACAGTCGGGCAGGCGAGCGAGGCTGGCTTTCCTTCTCCAAGCTTTGACCCGGGTAGCGTAGCGACGCCTTTGTGGAAGCCAGAGCAGGCAGAAGGAGGGCAGGGCGCTCCTAGAGGTCACGTCCTCGTCCCCTGGTGGGTTACTAGGGCCACCAGGCCCGGTCCCCACTACCGGAGCTCTCTTGTGTCCACACCAACCTTGCCCACTACGCACCGCAGAGGGAGTCGCATCAATTCCATGCAACAATGCAAACGCACTCATTACCATACTCTCAATATGCATGAAGAAAATGTGCGGCGTTGGCCGAGCCCCATTGCCCTGCTCTGGCCTCCGCATCCAATAAGGCGACATATTCATCTCCCAAGATGGATGAGGACGGATGCCGGGGAAGCAGATCCACGGGCGGGGGAGGGGACAGGCTGTAGAGGGAAGGAAGAGAGAATAAACCAGCAAAGGAGAGCCTGGGATAGATCAAGATTGAAATAGGACAGATCGGGGTAAAAGAGAGAGAGGGAGAAAAGGAAGAAGATGAAACCGAGGAAGGGGGGGGGGGGCAGAGACACAGAAGAAGGGAGAGGCAAAAAAGAAAAAAGAATTAACTTTAAGAAAACGGCCCAGAAAAAAAAAAAAAGGATCAAACCACACACTGGGACTCAAAGAGAGAGAGAGAAAAAGAAATGCTCCTGAAATCAAACATACAGAAAGTGTGAGAAATATACAGGACAGAATAAAACAAACAAACAAAAAAGATCAGCGGGAAAAGCCCGGCGCAGGTGGAAACTGGATGGTTTTTCAGAGAAAAAGAGAGATAAAACCGCTGGTGCTCAGGGCCACGGTTTTCTTTCCATGCTGAGATTCCGGGAGCCGCGTAGAGCTGGCCGCTGGAAGGCTGGTGGCAGGGGCCTGGTCCGGGAGGTGCAGGCGCGGAGGGCACGCTGGGGAGCCTCGCGCTCCTTCTGGGGCCGCAGGGCCAGTTCCTTGGTGTGCAAATCCGGCCTGGGGCCCACGCTGCTGCTGCCGCCGCCGCCTTTCTGACCGGCGGCCTCTCTCCTAACTCCGAGAAAGAAGTTTGCAAAGTTTGCCCCCAAAGTTTCCCGTAGCGCCTCTGGACCGGAGACAGCCTCGCAGGCCCTGACGGCTTACAGGGCTCAGCCAGCGCTGCACGGCAGACGAGCCGGCGCCCGGCCCGCGCCTCCTGGGATGCTCAGAGGCCGGATTCACAGTCAAATGTGAATTCCTCCCGGTGCTACGCCAGGCCATGCATCTGCAAGTCCGTGTGTCTGCTAATAGCGGAGAGAGAGAATGAGAAAGCGAGAGAGGGGGAGAGAGAGAGAGAGAGAGAGAGAGAGAAAAGGAAAAAAATATTCTCAGCTCAATTTAAGTCTCATGGAAAGGGCTTACAACTGTAATTAAATCATTAAATTCTTGTCTACGCTTCACAGAGCGGAGAGAAATTAACTTCCCACCAACCTCATTTTCTATTTGAACATGAAATAATGATTTTCTGCCCGTCTAATTACAAAGCCAACATCTGATCAAGCCAGCATCCAGAGGGGATTATCGCATGCGCGAGTATTAGACCTCATTACCAGCTTGAGTGCAAAATTATTACATCTTGTAATTGGATGGTGAGATTTATATACAGATCGGCCCGGTTTCTGTAAGATTGTAATTACAAGCTTCGTTGGTTAGCTACTTATCAGAACTTTGCAGGAAAACAAAACAAATGACTGAGGAAAACGAGCGTTTCATTAACCTGTAACCCCAGCTGGGGGGTGGGGGGAGAGCGTACGCAGCAGCATCTGCAGGAAGCTGAAGGATGGCCAGCCCGCACCGCCTCTGGGGGACTCTGAGCCTTGGGAGGAAAGGATTGAACTCTGTCCGGTCTGGGAGACTCAAGGCTGCAGAGGCTCCCAGCGATGGGGGTGGGGGCACAGGCCCTTCGGGGAGCTGGACCGGGGGAGGGAAGAGATGGGGACTGGTGGTTTGGAGTGTGCGTGCAATACGCTGCTCCGACCCCCCGAAGCTGGTGGGCCTCTGGCTACACATCGGGCACCCACCGCTTGCAGTGGCCCTCCAGCGCGCACAGCTTCGTGCGCCACGTGTCCTCGCTGGACACCTTTTCTGTATGCTCCTGGCGCCCCGAGCCCAGACCACGGAGAGTCGGCGGCGAGCGCTTTGTGCACTGTGCCTGTTGGGAGAAAGGGGGGGTGCAGGGGCAGCTTCTGCCGATCGCCTGCTGTTGCGCTCGCTCGGGGTCTTTTCCCAATCAACTCGGGGTGCACCTGCTTCTCCTCGCTCCTTGTGCTAGTGTGTCTGTCTGACCTAATCTCCTAGATTAGAAATCCCATGAAAAGGCTCAACTATCCGGCGGATTCGTGTGAGTTTAGTCTAAGAGCTGAGTTCCACTGGCCTGGTCTTGTTGAGGAATCAGAGCCATGCCGACTCCAGTCGCTTGGGATACTGAGTCCCGGCGGCGTGCAGTGCGGATTTCAGGGCCAGACCAAAGCTCTTCCCAGTTGGTCACAGAGTAACCAGTAGCTGTTTCTACCCTAGGCCTGGGATGCCTGAAGGAATCTAATTAGGCGAGGTTCTTAGGTTCATGTCTGGGTCTAGAGGTTCACCCTCTGGGCCAGGGGCGGACCCCTGGCCGGCGTGAGTCCTTCCTGCGAATAGCCTGGCTCTTCCGGTGTTCTTTTTCGCAGTCCGCAATCGGACACAACCAGGTCGATAGCTGAAGAAGGAGCATCTCAGAGGCTCTTGTGTTGTTGTCGTGTAGTGCTGCGTTTTGTTTTTCTTTCCATTCTGAAAAACAAAACAAAAAAAAGGAAATTAAATACTCGTGTTTTCTCCCAGGCACGTACAGCGAAACCGCTTCGCCCACCGTGGTATCAGGCTCTGTCGCTCATTGGTCTAGTCGCTCATTGGACCTCTCTGTAGGGAGGTCGTCACGGCCGTCTAGAAAGACTCACATACTTAGGAAAGATCCTGGAAAATAATATCACCTCTATTCTACAACCCTAAGACCTTTTCCTGAGCAGGTGAGCCCTGGCTTCCTGTGACAGGTTTAGCCAGAAACGGAATCAGGCTGGGAGGAAACGCATTCAAAAGCCTGAGCTGTCCCTACTCTTACTGAGCCTCCTCCGACCAGGCTCACCTAAAGCCAACCTCCAGCATCAGGCGAGGAGGGCCAGGAAATGATAAAGAGGCTGCACGGATTCAGCTCAGGAAGATTCCAGATGCTGACATCGAACTCCAGACTCGGTAGCTGCTCCCCCGACTTCTGTTTGTGTTTCTCCCACTAATTTTCTGAGTTAGTACCTCCTTGAGCCTAACGTTAGTGTGAAGACGGGTGAAATGAAGCCAGGGGTGGAACATGGGGTCAAAACTGGAGGCCAGGGCCAGGGCGAAAGAAATCTGTTCCCTAACTGCATACATACCAGAGCCGGTCAGCCCGGAACCCTCAGATCCCTCGAAGCTGGCAGAATTCCGATTTGATTCTTAGATCAATTGGAGGCCCGGGGGTGGTGTTTCTGCCTCTAAAGCTAGGGCTCTTGGCTCTACTGAAGAATCACAGCCCGAGAGTTGTCCAGGCCGCAGGCCCACAGCAGGCCTGACCCGCGCGTGGGTCGCCGCTGCAGCCTAAATCGCTTATCTGGGAGCCACGGTTATCCCGTGGATTTCAGTATAGCTTTCCACTGCACACCCTAAATCCGTGAAGGTGAGCCCTTGGACACTAACATTTCAAGTTAGATTTAGGAAATACCCTGCCATAAAACCAAAGTCTTGCTCCCCGCCCCCACAACGCACACTCTCTACAGCTCAAGGGGGGATTCTTGCCAAAAGAAAACACTGGGTCTGGGGACCAGAGGGCGGAGGGGGGAGGGATTGTAAAATGAATGGTCACAATCGACCAAAAAAAAAAAAAAAACAAAAAACAAAAACTCACACCAACATAGAAACTTCTCGAAGAGCTTTCGGAAAGTTCCCAGAGCCTCGGCGGTGAGGATCTGCTCCTCCCCCACCCCACTGCCAGGCGCTCCACCAACTCCTTGCTGGCTCCGCGAGACCACCTAGGCGCCAAACTCACTGTTTCTAGTGAGGATTCTCAACAAGGTATCCCGGAGGTGTAAATGTAGCAAACTGCAGGGTTCCCCCGCCCTGCCCCCACCCTGCACTGAATAGGTCTTTTAAAACTCGCACGTTCACACTTTTAGCTGCAGGCTTAGGCTAAGGAGAGCGACCTAGGGACCAGAGTTGAAAAGTGCAAAGGGAGCCACCTCGGGGTGGGAGTCGGGGACAGGGTGAGGAGAAGCCCCGGAAGCCTGCCTTGGTCCGGGGTCCTGTCCCAACCCGGAACTATAGCTTCGAAGAGGGCTGAGAATTGAGGAGTAGAAAGACCGGAGGGGCTAGGTGACCCTGTACTAACCCGCCACTCGTGGTCTCGGCTCTCCCCTCCCAGCGGGGGCAGGAGGGGGCGGGAAGAGACTGAGTCCAGTCCCGCCCCGCCCCGCCCGGCGCTCTCTACTCGCGGGGGAGGGACGCCTCGCCCAGAAGGCTCCTGGGTGATTGGCGACTCCAGGAGGAGACGCTAGGAAAAGTCGAATAAGAGGGCGCGACGTCAGACTCGAGATTTGGAAAGGGTGAGGGAGGGGGTGGAAGGGCGGGGACGGACACACAGACACCGACGCGGACACACACCCCCCGCACAGCATTCTAAGTGTCTTCAACTTTAGGTCGCCTTAGCCCACGGTGCGGAGACCTGGGAAGTTGGGGGGGAAGAGACAATGAGAGAGTAAAGAGATTTAAAAGAGAGGAGTCAGACTAGGAAAAGTGAAGAGAGCAGCGAGGTGAGCCAAAGCAACCGTGAGAAAGAGAAAGAGCAAAAAGGACCGCAGTTTCCCAGCGATCAGGACTGCCGAAGGAGCCTCGGGAGCGGAAGCGGCCAGGGGTGGGGTGAGGGGGGACGCAGCCAGGGGAGGGGAGAGGACAGGACAGGAGGAGAGTGTAAACTAGAGGAGGGCGAAGGAAGCGAGGAGCGACATAGCTCCCTGCGAGGAGGGCAGAACTGAGCGCCTAGCGCAGAGCGGCTCGCCCGGCCTAGAGGAGGGAGTGCTGCGCAGAGAGGAGGGGCTTGAGGCCCCGTAGAAATGTCAATCAGAGCCCGGAGCCCAGGGAATCTCGGCCAATCTGTTCGGACCTGACCTGACTCCTCGCTGCCGCCGCCGCCGCCTCCGCCGCCCGCCGCGGAGCAGATCAATAGGCGAACGCGGAGCGCGACGCAGCGCGGCCCGGGCTCGGCCCAGCCCCCGATGCGCTCCGGAGCCGGCGTCCGGCGCTGAGCACGGCGGCTCGGGGGGCCGGGCCCCCAAGTCCGTAGGTGTGCCGCGGGCCACCATGTCCTTCCCCCAGCTCGGATACCAGTACATCCGCCCGCTCTACCCACCCGAGCGCCCGGGAGCCGCGGGCGGCGGCGGAGGCGGCGGTAGCGCCGGGGGCCGGAGCGGTCCCGGCGCCGGAGCCTCCGAGTTGGCCGCCTCGGGGTCCCTATCCAATGTGCTTTCGTCCGTGTACGGGGCACCCTACGCCGCCGCCGCTGCTGCCGCCGCCGCCGCCCAGGGTTACGGCGCCTTCCTGCCCTACGCCACGGAGCTGCCCATCTTCCCGCAGCTGGTAAGAGCCGGAGAAACCCGGGAAAGAGGGGTTGGAGTTGTTGGGGTGCGGGGCAAGGTGATAGTGCAGAAGGAAAACGGGGTCCCCGCGGGAGGATCAAGGTGGCGACGGCAGGAGCTCACTCGCGCTCCCGCGCGCCTGTCCCCTTCCTTTTCCATGTGCGTCCAGGGCGCTCAGTATGAGCTGAAGGACAGCCCTGGGGTCCAGCATCCGGCCACGGCCGCCGCGTTCCCGCACCCGCACCCCGCCTTCTACCCCTACGGCCAGTACCAGTTCGGGGACCCGTCCCGTCCCAAGAACGCCACCCGGGAAAGCACGAGCACGCTCAAGGCCTGGCTCAACGAGCACCGCAAGAACCCGTACCCCACCAAGGGCGAGAAGATCATGCTGGCCATCATCACCAAGATGACCCTCACCCAGGTGTCCACCTGGTTCGCCAACGCGCGCCGCCGTCTCAAGAAGGAGAACAAGATGACGTGGGCTCCCCGTAGTCGCACGGACGAGGAGGGCAATGCTTACGGGAGCGAGCGGGAGGAGGAGGACGAAGAGGAAGACGAGGAAGAGGGCAAACGCGAGCTGGAGATGGAGGAGGAGGAGCTCGCAGGAGAGGAGGACACGGGGGGCGAGGGCCTGGCCGACGACGACGAGGATGAGGAGATCGATTTGGAAAACTTAGACAGCGCGGCAGCCGGGTCGGAGCTGACCCTGGCTGGGGCGACACACAGAAACGGCGACTTCGGCCTGGGACCCATTTCGGACTGCAAAAATAGCGACTCGGACGACAGCTCCGAAGGCTTGGAGGAGCGGCCACTGTCGGTCCTGAGCCTGGCCCCAGCGCCACCGCCCGTGGCCAGGGCTCCCGCATCTCCACCTTCTCCACCCTCCAGCCTGGATCCCTGCGCTCCGCCACCGGCGCCCTCCTCCGCCCTCCAGAAGCCCAAGATCTGGTCACTGGCCGAGACGGCCACCAGCCCGGACAACCCACGTCGCTCGCCTCCCGGAGCCGGAGGTTCTCCTCCCGGGGCGGCCGTTGCGCCCCCGACGCTGCAGCTCTCGCCCGCGGCCGCCGCAGCGGCTGCAGCGGCACACAGACTGGTGTCGGCGCCGCTTGGCAAATTCCCTGCTTGGACCAACAGACCTTTCCCAGGCCCGCCGGCCGGTCCCCGGCCGCACCCGCTGTCCATGCTGGGCTCGGCCCCACAGCACCTGCTGGGACTTCCCGGAGCCGCGGGCCACCCCGCTGCGGCCGCCGCCGCCTATGCTCGGCCGGCGGAGCCGGAAAGTGGAACAGGTGACGAGAAAAAATGTGGGGCACAGTGGGAGGGTGCGGGCGAGGCTCTTCTCGCCTAGGCTAAAGGGAAAGGATGGGGCTTTGGGGGTGGGATGCACGGTGTTTCCCTCTTGGCTCCCGTGCGGGTGCAGCTGCCCTGGAGGCCTGGAGCCTGCGTTCTAAAGGCCTCCTTTTTCTTCCCTCTGTTTCCTACAGATCGCTGTAGTGCCTTGGAAGTGGAGAAAAAGTTACTCAAGACAGCTTTCCAGCCGGTCCCAAGGCGGTAAGAGACTCCGAATTTGGAAGGCAGAGTGGGAGACCCTTCGGGAGGGATAAGGAAGACACAGAACTAGTGGCGGGAGCCCTTTGCCCCCTGGGAAGGGAGCAAAGTGGCTGGAAAACAATTTCTAAAAAACCCAAAAATCCACTCTTCTGTCACTTCTTGTGGACCCATAAACACTGTTCCATTCTTGGCTCCGGGCACCTCAGGCAGGGCCTGTGGTACCGAGCTAGGGGAAGTTTGGCCCTTACAACAAGCCTGTGGAGCAGAAGGCCTCTGGCGTGATGTCCACTTCCTTCCAACCCCGAATTCTGACCTCTTTAGCTCAGCTTAGAATTAATACTCCCACAGCTAAACAACTCCATCGGCTTCATAGGGTATCCCCTACCTAAGCGGTCTCCCCAACTCTAAATCTCGCTGTCTCTGCCTCCACTCTCTTCCAGGCCCCAGAACCACCTGGATGCTGCTCTGGTCCTATCAGCTCTCTCCTCGTCTTAACTTTTCAACAATTTTTAAATCGTTGTACTAATTGTAAAAACAAAAATCGCTCTGTATAGTGACGAGTTGCAAGCATGTCTGTGTATGATTACCTTAAAAGAAACACTCAACAACAACAACAACAACAACAACAACAACAACAGAAAAGAACGAAAGGAAGAATTAAAGCCAGCCCCCCTCGGCAGTCCCCCAAGTCGCTTCCGTATCACCTCACATTAGACTGTGAGGTTCATTTGTTCTGTTGATTTCCGGAGGGAGTGGGGTTACCGAGAGAAGAAGCCTGTCTGAGTCTTTTTGTATATACAGGAAAAATGTACATACGTGTGAACCAAATTGTACAAGAAAGTATCTATTTTTTGGCTAAATAAATGAGCTGTTGCCACTTTTGACTATAACCCGCTGGTCTGCCACAAGGCCTGATTTGTATGATGGTTCTTTGGTGTTTTGGTGTTTCTTTCCCCCCCTGCGGTTATTTAAAGAATCTACAGGAAAAGATGAGCGAGCGGGGTTCTAGGGACAGCAGTGGCAGAAGTCGTCTGGGCATAGGTGGCCAGGCAGAGCCTCTGCAATAAGGGGCGATAGGAGTCGCTGAGCAACGGAGAGAAAGGGCAAAGACCGAGGAAATGGGCTTGATTCCTTACTAGGAGATGGGAAACTGGGTTCTGTCCACGGGTCCACAGGAGCAACGATGGAGCCTTGGGGCCTTCTCTGATGACTTAGCAGAAAGACTTAGAGAAGCTTCCAGGAGCTCAGGGCGTGGGCTGGCAGGCTCTCCCTCCCAACTCCCTCTGACCGAGCACGACTGAAGTTTCGCAGCCCGGTATACAGGGGCTGTGCACGCTCAACTTCTAGACCTTTCTCACCGTGATTCCCTCTCCAACGCCTCCTTATAGGTGCAAAGGGCATGGGGGAAATCTGCGTGAGAAGCCGGGGCCATCACGGTTCCCGCTTGGTGGCGTGTCATCGCGCTGGTGTTGGGAACCCAAGGCCGAAGCCAGGCTGGCTTTGCTCCTGAGGTGTTTATGAGCTTTACACCCTGAGTACCAGGGAAGGGGCTGCTTTTAGAAATCACGCGTGGGTACGGGGTCCAGCTCGGGAACCTTTGGAGCTGGGATTGTATCAGGAGTCCGGTGGGCCGGGGGTGGGTAAGAGAGGGGCGAAGGTGGTGTGGGGGTGGGGGCTGGACACCACAATGGGGAAACCTGGGGCTGGAGCTCCCTCTACAGGACGAAGGGGACGGTCGGCGCCCGGCCTTCCAGGCCTCTGCAGCCCTCCTGGTCGAGCCTGCCTGGACACTGCCTGTCTAGCTTCCCAAGTTTGATTCTAGGAAGTGGAGAATCACATTCAGGAGAGTGACGCCTTGGGGTTCGAAGTGGGGGCACCTTTAAGGCCCTTTAGATTTCCGGGATGGCCGGGCACTGTGCATTGGAGCTGCAGAGCAGAGCTCTCCTGAGCATCTTGCACTGTTGGAAGGTAGAAAGAGTGCTTACAGCCTGGATCAGCTTACAGTCTGGATGGGGGACAATCGGCATTGTGAGTCTGCATGGGAGGGCCGCCGGTGTGTACGGGTCTACAAGGCGAGAACACTGCTGCCAGAGCCATGGGACTCTCTTGTAGGAAGACGGGTGCTCAGATAGTCCCCAGAACAGAGAGGTGACCACTAGCAAAGACAAGGACAGTGATAACGGGGGAGAGGCCTGAGATATTGTGCAAACACCTCCTCTCTGTGTTTGTGAAGGTGTTTCAGGGGTTTGAGGTCTTTCACAGGTGAAGCATCTTCTTAGGTCATGCATGTGAAATCAGTACCCCCAGAACAAGGGTCAAGGTTCTGGTTAGCACCATGAGTGTCTGTACAGGGGATACCCTAGTTCCTACCGCCTGTGCTCATTCTTAAGTAGGGGTGTTCAGCCATTTGCAGAAGCTTAAACTAAATAGCCTCAGTCCCCAGGCTAACCTGCCTCACCCCTTCCCCTTGCCCAGAAGAATGAGATGGCTTCCTTTAGGTGGGTCAAGAGACTCTGAAACCAGCTTCACCAAGGAAACCAGGAAACTTCCGGGGGTTGGGGTGGGGGAGTGATCTTGGTGGCCACGGCAGAAGTCTTCTGGGAGGAGCCTTCAGGAAGAGGAATTTCATCAATGGGAGAGAGATGGGTGGACATAGGGTTTCTCTCCAGGGAAGCTTCTGGAATTGCCCAGCCTGTCTATCTTGAAAGTAGAGCAAAAGGAGGCACCAGAGGAGCCAGCCCCACCCTGGGTATGTCTCACGCAGTCTGTTATTGAAACTCCACGGATCCCACATCGACCTCCGTATACTAACTCAACCAAAGCAAAACAGAATCTCCCAGGTTCCCACGGAAAGAAGAAAGGGTCCCAAGAACTCCCTCCATCCCTTACCATCGATTCCTAAAATCCAGGAGGAAAGCTAGAAGACGTGGTGGCGGGACTAAGAAGTGGAGTACATCTTGTTCCTGGTGCAGCTTCAAAAGTCAAATATGTCAGCTCCACACTAGGAAGTGCCCCCGCTGTTCAGCTGGTTACTCAGAGCCCTCCAAGGTGTGTGTGGGATCCACTAGGTTGGAGACACTGCTTTCCCCAATATCTTCACAGAACTGGGAGGGGACAGCGCCTGCCAGGGCCAGAGAGCCATAGGAGAATAAAATTACCCTCCAGGTGACTGTCCACTGGCACATTAATATGTTCTTACTAAGTTGTTTTCTGGGGGTGGGTTAATGGGGACTTCAGGCAGGAAGAAATAAGATTCAATCCCAAGGTGACAGGAAGGACCAAGGGTTAGTGCATGAAACACCGCTCATTTGCTTCATGCAAGGAGTGAAGTGGGGACAAATCCCCACCTACTAGACAGTATTCTCTGGGTACCTGGAGGACAGAGGCCCAAAGGCACATCAGTCACTGGCCTGTCTGTTTTGGGGTAAGGCAGCCAGAGAGACCGATGCCTGGGTAAGAACTGTGTGTCGGATATCTTCTGGTTTGAGTTTATTGGGGGCAGGGGGTTGCCAGGACTCTCTTTTGGGGCTGGTTCCTTCCAGAAACATCGTCTCCTTCCTAGAATTCTTGCTTACATGTCACCCTGTGGAGCAAAAAATGGACATCTCCAAGTCTAAACATGGTGTCTGTGTTTGAAGCCAACTTTAACTTGAGTAGGGACAAGTCTCTTACTTCTTTGGCTTCACCTTGAGTATCCAGGAAAGGTGGATCTGACAGACTTAGCCACACTTTTTGAAAATCCATCAATGCTTAGGATTGGGCCTAAAAAAGAAAAATGAGCCCAAAGAAAATTATGGGGTAAGGGGACCCCATATATCACCAGATATTCTTTCCTAATCAGAATTAGCCACTGTCATCTGATCCACCATGTAGCTTAAGCACACTAAAAATGTCTACCTGTTGTGTGATTATTCCCAGGAACAGCCTCAGGACCCYTGGAAGATGAGGACAACAAAAAGAAAGAAAGAAACAAATTCTAAAGTAGGGAGGTTTTAGGACTAGCACTGTAATCCCCATCTAAGCTATCTTGTCTCCTGGGATATTTGACAATGTCCTCAGAGGAGTAAATGTCCCAGGGGGACTAGAACTGTCACCTCCGGCACAGAGACCAGAATCACTGAGAAAGTCTCTTTTGGACACAAGAAGAATGAGCCAGGTGAATCTGTGGCACTGCCTCCAGATGCTCCTCTGAAGGACCGTGGGCGTGGGCGTTGGGTGTGACTAAGATGCCAGGAGTGCTGAAGCTAAGGGAAAATGGAGGGGAGATGACAGGGTGTCTATGGGACTCTCAGCAGTTACCTGCTCCCAGAAGCCACAGCTTGTTGAAGGAAATATTAAACCGGACTGCTAAGTGGACCACCTTTGTCCTTTAAAGGCTTTTGGTGTTAGGAAGGAAACATAAGGATCAGAGTTAACCAACAGGACATGAACTATATGAGCTTCAGATAAAACAAGGTCAATTGCTCTTAGGTCAATTCTGGATGAAGTCTTTTTCGGCTAAGGCGGCAAAGAGGAGACCCATCCAAGGAGGGCATGGCTCTATAAAGTTGGGAAACTGGAACTTCTCCCTTGTAGATGCTGATGCCAAGAGGAGGGGACAAGGTGGTCACAGCGCAAAGTGTGTAGTTTGGGCCTAGAAATTACAGCCACTCTTCAGCCACCACTGTGACGTCTTCCAAGAACAAAAACAAATCCATTTAGTTATGTGCCTAGTTCCTCCTCCCAGGCTTGCTCCGCTAGTTGGAGGGAGACACACACACACACACACACACACACACACACACAGAGAGAGAGAGAGAGAGAGAGAGAGAGAGA
>BDUI01000028.1:464022-493842 GCA_002335545.1 Apodemus speciosus
GGAGGGAGACACACACACACACACACACACACACAGAGAGAGAGAGAGAGAGAGAGAGAGAGAGAGAGAGAGAGAACACATGTATGTGTCTCATGTCACGGAGCAGGACAAAGACAAAGGTAGGGTCAGATCTGACTCCTGGCCTGTAGCCTGGCCTAGCCTGGCCTGGCCTGGCCGTGAAGGCTGTGATGTCATGTCTTTTGTGCCCGTGACAGTCCTGCATTCTTTCACTATACTAGGCCGCGAACAAGTGGGCCACAACCCTCCAGGGCCTTTAGCGTGCACTCATCTGGCCACTGTGCTGCCTCAGACGCTCAGATTTATTTTGCCAAAGTTACAGGGCAATTATGGAAATGTGCCCTTTGAAGCCAGCCTGATTTCTCTTTATTTTCTTCTCCCTGACAGAGCAGAACAGAGCTTCTCCGCCTCTCTCTCTCTCTCTCTCTCTCTCTCTCTCTCTCTCTCTCTCTCTCTCTCTCTCTCTCTCTCTCTCTCTCTCCTTCCCCTCACTTCCTAATAATTCTTACAGAGTAGAAGCTTGTAGGGGCAATTTTGGGAAAAAAAAAAAACCCTAAGTAGCCTCTAAATTGTGTGGATATGGAATAACATCAATTTAATTTTCATGCTGTGTTTTGTTTTTTAAGCGGGGTGCTCATGGCCATGAAAAGACAAACGTATCAGGGAGAGCGCGAGGTAGATGCTTCTGCCTCGCTGCTGGCCTCCGCCCATGTCTAAAGCCATCAGGCAGATGACCCATTAGGGCAGACTGGTCCCCTGAGCACCCTGTTCTGTCCCCGAAATCTTAGTTCCATAAAAAGTAACAGAAGCCCTTTGCTCTTGTTCCCGGGGAAGAAGACATCCATCCCAACATTTCCCTTGTAGAAGCTGATGCCAAGAGCCAGCAACAGAAATGTGGTCACAGATGCCAGTGTAAATCATGCAGTCAGGCCTAGGAATGGCTGTTATTTCTCAGCTGCCGCCACCGCCGGGTCCTCCAAGAACAAAAACTCACTCTTACTCAGTAGCCCCAGGTTTCAGTGGCTTTATAGAATTGTCAACGGGACACGGAATCTGGGGCCTCTGTGTGAAGTGACCCCATGTGTTTCTGGCATTGGAGTGTTGAATGAAAAGTGTCTGGGGCTAGATAGTATGGATGGAATGGGCTCTGGGGATGCCTGTGAAAGGTCATGATGGGGGTCCACGACTGGGGTCCTCTAGCCTCTGAGGCCTCCATCTCTACGTCTAAGAAAGTGACTTAGAAGTTTCTTTGTCTCTGTGGTCAATTACTCCTTCCTCCCTGCCCACCCCTGCCATCAGAAGATCTGTTCCTGATACAGACTGCCCCCTACCACTAAGAAGCCTGCCCGCCCTTCCCCCATTCCTTTCCTGTCTTGCTTTCTTAAGTGCAGCCCAGACTGGCCTCAAACTTAATATGTAGCTGAGGATGACCCTGAACTGCTGATTGTCCAGCCATTACTTCCCAAGTGCTGGGATTACAGGGCACCTAGCTAGCCCTCTGCACTGACTTTACAATCTAAAGTAATGTGGGTTGAGTAAGTCGGCAAAGGGCTTCTCAGGTAACATCCCCTTCAGGGATACACTCCCAGTGACCTTACCTACTCTCACCAGGCCTACACTTAAAGATTTATGGTTTCCAGTCAGCTAGAAACCAATCCTCCTTCAACGGAGCTCGCTCGGAAGGGATGTTTCAGATCCAAACTGTGGTTTGAGCAGGTGAAGCCACTCACCGCCAAGTCTGATAACTTGAATGCAGTGCCCAGGGCCCCTCTAAATGATCCTCTGACCTCCACTCTTACTAATTCTAATACACAATTCTATATAGTCAATTTTCTTATTGATTACAACAACTGCCTGATGCAATAGGTGCTATTGCCCTCATTCTGTAAATTGACGTGTCCAGGCTCGGTCACTTACACAGCATGGCCAATGAATGGAAAAAGCCAAATCCTGCCTTGGGGCTTCCTGGTTCCAGAATGGGACGTTGATGCGGTTCTTCGCGTCTGGATTTGGAGCAGATGGCTCTGCATCTGTGAATCCACGTTGTCCCATTCCTTCCCACTCCCTGACATGTCTGATGTTCATGGGCCTAAAGATCTTGATAAGACCCCAACCCCATAGTTTTCACCGAATCCCACCCACTTCTGTAGTGATGAATGGGACTCACTCACGGTCATTTTAGTGGCCGTGCCAGAGGGTAGCCTCGAACTCTGGCCGTGTTCTCCACTTTGCCAGTAATTACAGGTCAGGACGTGGATCTTTGTCCACTCTTATAAGCCTTTCTCATTGCCCAGTCCTTGTGGAAGGGCTTGCCAGCATAGACACACATCAAGGATTTTCCCTGAGAACAGGAAAAAGCCTGCCCATCGCAGTAGAAGTCTCATTTGACCTGTAGATCTGCCATTTAGCAAGCGTCCCTGAACCATCAGTGTGAGAAGCTCAGCTCGCTCCCAACCCGCCTTCGTATGGAGAGGTCTGGGTAAGTACCACACGTGTATATTAGTGAGGTCCCCACCCCCCTGCCCGCTAGAAGCTCCCCAACAAGACATGTGACCCCCTCCAGCATGGGGCTGAGCTGGAATTATCCCTGAGTCTGGGGCCTCTCCAGGAGTGCAGTGTAGGGCTGGCATGGAGGGAAAGTCAAAAGAATGAGGCAAGTCAGGGGAAAGGTCCTTGAACCAGCAGAACTAGACAAGTCTGTGGGTAGCCGTGAGTGGCACTGGCCGGCCCCTCGTGCCCATCGCTGTGCCCATCGCTGTGCCCATCGCTGTGCCCATGTGCCCTTCCAGATGTCTCACAGCAACAGGACAAAGACTGGAAACATAAGAGCCTGCCAATGGTTTCTTACCATATCAAAGCGAACATCACATCTGCACCAGAGTCAGGTTATGTCTTCCGAAAGGGGAGGAAAAGACAGGAGGAGAAGAGGGGAGGGGGGGCTGCTATTTGAGATAGTATAAAATGGCAGAGGCCCTGGAAGGCAAATATCGTCTCATTTATTCCTTTTAATTCATTCATTCATTTATTCAACAATAGCTACCAAAGAACACAATGAACAAAGCAACTTTTTGTCTATTAGAAACAAACAATTCTTTTTTAAAAATTATATCATAACTCATGCTGGGTTTTCTGGGCTATGAAATATACCAGATGCTCTCTAATCATGCACATCCTAGGGACCTGGCCAAGATGGGGGTTGGGTAGATGATGGGACACGGAGAGTAAAACATTCTCCCGCATCCATACCAAGGATCCGATTAAGCTTGAGACCAGTGCCACTCAGTATTTATAGCAGCCACCAAACAACCTGACTGTTGAGCACCTAAGTGTGGCTTGTGAGAGCTCGTCTTGCCACCTTGATTGTATTGAGAAGTACCTAGGAGACAAGTAAAGGTTTTCCAGAGAAGTTTAACTAAGTGGAGAACACCCAAGAGGTCACTGGCACCATCCTATAGGCTGGAGGAGACGGGGAGTGTCCCGATACTTCCTGGCCACCATTACAAGAGTTGTTCTCTGCTGTGCCATGCCCTTCTGCCACCAAGGGCCAGAGCCTCGGAAACCATGAGCCCAAAGAAAATTTCCCTCCTTTAAGTTGTTTTCCTCAGGTGCACTGTCACAATGAGGAGAAGGTGACTCACAGGGCTGGTCCCAAGGGGGAAGTGGCATTAAATGTGGGGCACTCTAGAATCCAAAGACTTGGTATATAAAAGGTAGAATATAAAGTATCACGAAAAAAATGTCCCAGTTTTACGTATCAGTGCTTTGAACACATTAGATTAAATAAGAAATGTTGAAGTTAATTTTATCAGCTCCTATTTTCCAAAGATAGTAAGAGAGTTTTTTTGTTTGTTTTTGGTTCTTAGCATCCATGGCTCACTTTGTATTTCTAGTAGGCAGTTGGGCCCCTAGGTCATTGAAAACCCAAGAACCTATGCCCATCACCACTGCTCTCCACCAAAGGCCCTCGAAGTGTCAGTCTAGCATGCCGAGCCACGGGGTCTCCTGCTGTTATACCGGTGCCTGGACCCCACGGAGCAGAGCCTTCCTGTCAAAGCATGCGCATCCATTCATGTAGTCTTCTAATGGTCCTATGAGGTAGGTATTGCAGTTCTTATCATGACTTTTTAATCTGGAGAAACTGAAGCTCAAAGAGACATAATTCTACAAATCCACATTCCCAGAAAGTGATGGAGACAGGATTTAAACCAGGTAGGTTGGACCAGAACTACCTTTACAAAATCACTACTCTGCAAGGGCATAGTAACAGTGCTTGCTCCTACTGTGCTGTAGGAGTATACATCTCACACACACACACACACACACACACACACACACACACTCACACTCACACTCACATCCACACACACTTGCCCTCACACATTGACACTCACACATAATTACACACATGCTCACACACACACACTCACATTCACACACTCACACACACTTGCCCTCACACATTGACACTCACACTCTCACATCTCACACATAATTACACACATGCTCACACACACACTCACATTCACACACTCACACACACTTGCCCTCACACATTGACACTCACACCCTCACATCTCACACATAATTACACACATGCTCACACACATTCACACACTCATACACTCTCTCACACTCATACACATACACACACAGATTAACACATACTCACACACACTCACCCTCATGCACACTTACACACCTTCAAACATATACACTCACACACACTCACACACACATGCATTCACACTCTCATACACATACCCTCACACACTTACACACACACACTCACATACACACTCACACACTTATACATACTCATATTCTATCACACATTCACATACTCACACACACGCACTCACACACACCCACACATATGATCACACACTTACACACTCACACATACTTGAGATAATCAGGTTAGGTTGGCCCATGTTGTAGTCTATCTCACATGATGGTGGAAGAGCCCATCAAAGCTCCTCCCCTCATGAACAGGATGTGAGAGAGGAAGGAGATGCAATCTCAGTGGTCACTCTCAAAGACATCCCCCTTATGGCCTGACCACCTCCCACTAAACCCCACCTTTTAAAGACCCCATGGCCCAATTCTCTTAGCAATCAACCTTTAACATAGCCCTTTGGGGAACACTTGAGATCCAAACTGCAGCATGTAGAGAGTGTTGGTTGGGACAATAAATGTGTCAAGTCCTTAGCATAACACCAACATGATAGAACAATGTCAGGGGATGGAGTAAGGGACTTTTTACCAGAAAACACCGGGATAGTGATCAAGTGATAATTTGCCTCAAAGAGTCACACAACAGTCACACAAAGAGTCACACTACAGCCACCTCAAGCCCTGGGGCATAAAGTGATAGCAGCTCAGTTTCATCTAGGTGCCAGATAACCAAATCCCAAGGAAGTGTTCCTGTGAGCTCAGTGTGGATCCTGTGCTTACTGCTGAGATGATTACAACAGCCAGGGTGTGTAGCAGGAAGAGTCTCTCCTTTGGGGATCATGATGGATACCATCAAGAATGTCTACTTGCCTAGAGTAGGGTGGAGGGATGAGGGACAAGGCCTGAGAAGAAAGAGAAGGAAGCGTGATCGTGGGCTGGAGGTGTGGCAGGCACAGCATCCTGGGTTCCAAATCCAACACCATCAAAAAGAAAAACAAAGTGCTCAATACTTTCATCAAAGGCCAGGCTGGTGTGGCTGGTGACAAAGCACTGGCTGAGGCCAGAGCCAGACAACCTCAGAGCCCTTCAACCTCAGAGCCTTTCAGATGCTAAGGTCACCTTTGATTCATACAGGGTTGGCCATGGGTTATACAACAACTCTTCTAGCTATGCTATCTGAACAGGCTTGGGTGAGGGAACGGCTCTAACCCCCAGCAGTGTGACAAAGGCTGGATGGACCAGGTTGGTTGAAGAAGACTTCTGGGAAGCTCAAGGTCACCAGGACTTTAGAGACAGTCATTTCTCTTCTCTCTATCATCCCTCCATCTCTCTTCCCCCCTTACTTGAACCTGAACTGGAAAATGTCTAATAGAGCTGGGTACTGGTCTGCCCTCATGTTGGGGTTTGATATTTACTAAATGCATTTCTGCTTGGTAACTCAGAAGTAAAGTCAGACTTTTCCTAAAGCTGTCTTTACAATATTTAAGAAGACCACTTGCAAATGTTTTTGGAAAAAAAAATAAGGCCAGTTGTGGGGCACATCCCTACAATCCCTGCATTTGGAGATCTAAGGCAGGAGGATCTTGATTTTAAGACCAGACTGAGCTGTATAGTAAGAATCGGTCATTCATATACACAAACCCGTTAAATAAATATAATCATTGTGGTTTGAATGAGAATGGGCCTCATAGGTTCATATGTTTGAATGCTTGGTCTGAAGTTAGTGGAACTGTTTGGGAAGGATTGGGAGATATGGCCTTGTTGGAGGAGGTTTGTAACTTGGGGTGAGCTTTGAGATTTCAAAAGCCCATGCCAGGCCCAGTCTCTCTCTCTCTACCTGCTGCCTGCAGATCATGATATGCCTCTCTCATCTACCAAAACAGTGCCATGCCTGTCTGCTTCCTGCCATAGTGATTATGGACCAAGCCTTTAAAACGGTAAGCAAGTCCCCAGTTAGATACTTTGATTTGTAAGAGTTGTCTGGGTTACAATGTCTCTTCACAGCAGTAGAATGGTAACTAACAGACTCATCATCAATGTAATTGCACGGACAGATTTAGTAGCTATAAAATGTCCCAACGGTTCAAACACCATTATCCAATAGAGTGATACGCTAAGTTACCCTGGGTCCAGGTTTGTCCTATGACGGTGACTGCTCGCCCTGTTTCTGTATCTGTGCTCAGCACGGAAGTACAGTTGAATGCCAGCAGCCACGCTATTTTAGGTTGTCTCCTGCCTCCTCCCTGCCACACCTGAGCACTCCAAATATACCCTCAACCCCAGCTGACTCCCACTCAAATACACAGGCCCAGTTGGAACCATTTATGAGGTCAGCTGGGAGGGCCGGACCTGGGGTGTCTTATCATATGTTCCCACTTCTCCTAAGAGAAGTCCTTCTGTCGACGGAGCAGTCGGGCCAGGAGGTGGCCACATGGGGTTCATCTTCCCACTGGGACCCATGACCTTTCATGTCCTGAACTAGAATAGAAGAGCAGGGTGGTATGGCCCAGCTGGAAGTAGAGCTTGGGAAAAGGCCACAGGCGCTACCACTTGGTCACGGCGCTGTAGAAGGCCACTGCCAGAATTAGAATTATCCAGAAATGTGGAAGGAAGAGACTGCAGGAGCCAGGAGCTGAGCAGGGCATGGAGATGAAGGGGGATGGGCAGGCGGCAGCAGAGCCAGTTCTGACAGATGGGCAGAGGGCCTGCCTGTCACTGACCTGCTGGGCAACCATTGTAGGGCGAGGAGCGTTAGGAGCCAAGCCAGGCTGGTCTGCGCTTGGATGGTCTGCAAACTGTAGGCTTTTAAAGAAGCTGTCATGACTGGCCAACCTTCCCAAGAAAGACCCTTGTGTTCTGAGAACCCACAGACGGTGGTCAAGCTTGTGGTACCTAGAGGAAGCTGAGCAAGGGTCCAGCCTCTTCTTCCTCCAGCTCCCTGACTCTCTCTGTTCCCCATCAAGTACATCAGCGATAGGAACCTGTGGCGTGACCATGGCAAACTATTCTCATGTCCCGTTCATGGGTCCTCACCAGTGTGACAGTTACTCAAAGCTGGCATCTCTCCTTGCTCCAGCAATGGAGACATCAGCCTCTTTCATGACGGGCCATGGGACATCTCAGAACTGACATCAGCATCCTGTGTAGGGAGGTGTTGTTTTGAGTACTTCAGATGTCGGACTTCAGCAGTCTTACAGCCAGCAGGGTGTTGCGACCTGTGACCACCAGGCCTTGTCAGATCAGTTTACTAGACAGGAATGGCCAGGAGGATCCAGGGAAGGACCAGAACAATAGAGGTGACACCTGGAGTCTCAGGACAGTACAACTTACCAAGTGGCATGAGACTTCATTTTAAAAACAGGCAGCAATGTCCACATTTAGGAGAATTAAGTTACACCATCAACTGAAAACTCATCCTAAACTTAAGTAAAAGCTAACACTTCAAAAATCCATAAAGGAAATTCTTTTTAAATTTGGGTCAAGCAAAGCCTTCTTTAAGACATCAAAAGAATGAGAGAAATAGTTCAAAACATAGAGACTATGACAAAATGCCTGCAAATGATATATCTAGGGGCTATGTCTACAATATATAAAGATACTATAATTCAATAATAAAACAGTTGATTCTATTTAAAATCAGGCAAATGCTCTTAGCAGACATTTCTCCAAAAAATGATATGCAAATGGCCAGTTGTCATACAGACAGGTAGATAGCGTTGTTACCCATCAGAGGCGTGCAGGTCAAGACCACGAAATCCCACCTCACTAGGCTGGTGTCTTAGTTTGGCTTTCAAGTGCTGAGATAAAGTTCATGTCCACAAGGACTGGAGAGATGACTCAGTGCTTAAAAGCATTAATTAGCTATGCTGGGTTCAACTCCCAGGACCTATATCATAGCTTATAACTGTAACTCCAGTTCCAAAGAATTCAACATCCTCAACAGACATAACGCAGATACAACACCAGTCAATGCACAAAATACAAATAAGTAACAAATCACTTAAAAAGATTATGACCACAAGCAACTTGGGGAGGGAAGGCTTTATTTGGTTTAATATCCTGAGTCACGGCCATTGAAGGAAACCAAAGCAGGAACCTGAAGTCAGTCCCTGAAGCAGAGGCCGTGAGGGATGTTGCTTACTGGCTCTTCTTCATGCTCGCTCCTCCTGCTCTCTTAAACTACCCAAGACAATCTGCCCAGGCATAGCCCTTGCCCCGCAGTGGGCTGGGCTCTTCCAATAATTAATCAAGAATATGCCCCACAGATTTCCCTGCAGGCCAATCTGATGGAGGCATTTCCTAAATTGAGGTTCCTCCTTTCCAGATAACTCTAGCTTGCAACAAAATCAGGACAGATGGGCTAATAGTAAAAAAAAAAAAAAAGAAAAAGAAAACAGTAAGGGTTGACGAAGCTCTGGAGCAATCTCAGCCCTCAGTGTTGGTTGGAATGTAAGGTGAAGTCCGCCACTGAAAAGCAGTTTCGTAGTTATTTGATAAATTCACCAAAGTTATCACATCACCCAGACATTCCCTCCCTAAGTCTGCTATTACTCTGAATTGTCTTCAAATGTTCTTTGTCTCTTCCTGAATTTTGAGCTCTGTAAAAACAGCCATAGAGCTTGCAACACCAAGACCCTGGAGGGCCTAGCTCTGGGGTGAGGGGCCCGCTGCATCAGTAGCAGGTGAACAGACCTGCTCGGAGTGGCCTGTGCTTCTCTGCCAGAATTCCCTTGAGCCCTAAGCCTTTTCACGTATGTCATGTGCCTTACAAGAATTTTTTTTGTTTTTAGTTTTGTTCTTGTGCTTTATTTTTGTTTTTAAAACAGGGTCTTGCTATGTGGGCCAGGGTGGTCTCAAATTTACCATCCTCCTGCCTCAGAGTCCTGAATGCTGAACTTACAGGTTTTTGTCCTGACATGGAGCTCCGACCTGTGACTGGCACAGTTCCACGTTGTTAGGGTGTCACACCCCGGAGCATAATATGTTAGGAAGGATTGGACTCATGCATCTCAGAAAGCTCAAAGGAACCGAATTAGAAAATGGGTTTTTGTTATTTCATACCAAAAAAAGCGCCAAAAACTCCATGGTCATGAGAAACCCCAGCTAGTTCAGTGATCCTATTCTTCCAATATTCAGACCTAATTCCTATACTTATCTCATATATTCCACACGACAAAGGCTGCTGGTACTCCTAAATCCACGTATATGCTCTGGGGAGAAGGAAGAGCAGAAATCTCCTTTCTCCGTGGTCACTAGTTTACGAAGATATCTGAAACCTCCCTAGAAACTTCACTTACAAGGGAGGTTGGGAGAAAGTCTTTCAGCTGGCCACACTCCTCAGGGAGTGTTAGAAGAGGGAGAGTGGGGCTTGGTGTCGGCTGAGGTTCTGGCGGTGTGGACAAGGCCACCACCAGCAATAGTTTATCATACTGTGACTACACGACCAGGGAGTCTTTCCTTTATAAGAGTGAGCAAAGCCTCACCTCTCTTCCCAAAGCACTTTGGGGCAATCTGAGGCACAGTTTCACAGTCCAGAGCCAGTGTGGGCGGCTCCTCTATTGTCACTAGTTGGGTCTGTGACCTGGGCTCATGGGAGAGTTCTGCGGATAGCAGAAGGGAAACAGACCCCTCGGTAGGCACAGGAGGAAAGAAGCCACAAGTCACCATGTGGAAAACTAAGTGTATATTCTACATTATCTAGAGGATAAATAGATTTATTTAAGAGACACGAAGTCATACTTGTGCTCAACTTAGTGGGGGGAGGGAACTGCCATCCCGTACAACATTAGGGAATGCTGAGGGGTGATGTCCAGGGAGGTAGAAAAGCCAGTTTGGGTGAGAGTGTGGTCTGTGCCTGGCTCATCAGCTTCACATGGGAACTTGGGAGAACTGTGAACCTTACGGGCACTCGTGTGCCCCATTAATACACACTCACATTGGTAAGCTTACTTACACTAGTGACCTGGAGGCCTCCTCTACCCCAATCCCAGGTTCAGATAACTTAACTCTTGACAAATGAATAAATAAACATTTCTGCAGGTGGATAAATGTGAGAAATCCTCCACACCAGGTTCCTCTACCCACAAAACACAGCAGTTCATCTAATGCCCTGACAAGTCCAGCATTGCGGGAACGTGGTGATTTTATTCAACTGAACACCTCCCAACCTGACTTACTATAAACGCTTCTTTTCCTAGAATGCCCAGGTGTGGAATGTGTTTCTGGAAACACTGCCCTTCCTTGGAAGAGAGAAAGAGAGAGAGCCACAGGAAAATGCAACCGAGGTCCCTTGTTGTATTACATTTTAATAACGAGTTCTAAGATCTCAAGTCAGACCAGTCAGGAGCCTATTTAAGGTGACTCCGGAGCTGACATCAATTACCTCTTGCAGAAGCCACCCCTCCCTGTTTATAAGATTCCAGCCTCCATTCCCACGGTCTATCTAACTCAGCATGCCCAACCCAGTGCCATTACAGAGCACAGTTCTTCTGAGCTGCCTTCAGTGTGTCCTCCCAGGCCCCGGGACATTTTCTTCACGTCTCTACTCATCAATAGCCTCCCCTCTTCCCCACTCTGCCTTGGCCCCTACTTCAAATCGATTGGCAAGTTCATCAGATCGTATCTGGTCTGTCTCTCGAGTCTCCCCGCCTCTGCTCCTTCCCACCATGACTAAGCTGGCCTGTTGCCCCCAGCCACCTCCCTGCCTGGCTCTCGCCACCCTTCCTACCTGCCACCTGCTCTGTTACTCAATCAGACACGTGCTGCTGGCACCGGCCTGCTCGGATCCAGGTGCACTTTCGTCAAAGTAGGTCCATTTTGAAGATTGGAAACTGAGGCTCAGAGGGGTGGAGTAACACCCTAGGTCACAGGTTCAGGAGGATTGGGGGGCCTGGACATCATGGTTCCTGCAGCTGAGCATTTTGCCCTTCCATGACTCTTGACCCCATTCCCTGGCTCCACCTCCAATGTGGAATCAGTACCAGGCCCACCCCATAGTAAAGTGTGACAATACTCCCCCAGCTCCACCGGCCGTAATCTGCCGTCTCACCTGCTCATGTGTACACGCCTTCTGCGTGGGCCTCACCTCACTCCTGGTCCGGCTCTGCACAGAGCAGGGATCCTCTTCCCTTTCAACCCCAGAAGCATCATGCTTTCCAGGTAGGTTATTATTAGCATCTTACAGAGGAGCAGAGGGGAAGGAAGCCCAGGCTAAACCACAGACTGTGTGGGAAAAGACCGCAAGGCAAAGCCTTGGCAGCATTGCGGGATCTGTAAGAGGGTCCCGGGCGGGTGCGGGGGGTGAGCACATCCTGGGAGCTATTGGGGGGATCATGAGGGATGTGGTGGCATTTGAGATGGGGTGAGAAGGTCATCTTGGGTTTCAGCGGCAGCACTTTGGTGGAAGGCATGCCGAAGGAAAGAACTGGAGGCTGGGAGGGCAGGGGCCAATCCAGGACAGTGAGGAGTCAGGTGTGGCCAGGGTGTGTGTGGGTCACAGACACAGAAGCTATTAGAGAAGCATTAGCTGCAGGACAAGCCAACAAGGAGCCCCAGAGCGCAGAGAGTTCTCCTGGGGTCCAGTGAGTGTCCTCTGTGTGTGGAGCCACCAGAAGTTTGGAGCAGTTCTTGACCTTTGTCATTATAGAAACACCAAGGACCCCTGCCAGGGACCCTCAGACTGCATGAGCTTTATCCGAATTGCATTTTAGCCTGAAAGCATGGACAGGGAGATCCAGGCCTGGGGTGGCATGCAGGGGCAAGTCTCAGAGTTCTAGGGAAGGGGACACAAGAAGACAGGAGAGGGCTTGCCCACCTGTCCCTGGTGACAAAAAACAACTCTTTCTTTGCTTTCTGAGTGAAAGGACACCTTGACTTCCACCATCCTGAAATGCTTGGGAACTTGTACTCAGCAGGACTGGGACACATGTGTTTAGGAGACTCTGCCTTTGCTCAGCTATCTTCATCCAGATTCATTGGCAGGCAGGCGTTGATCCCTTAATGAGCTCTGGAACCATCCCATTCACCCAGCCAACTCCCATCATGCATTAGACACAAACTCCTGAGACATCAGTCTGGCCTCTTGTAACATCTTCGTCCTCAGCCTAGAAGCAACCATATCCGCGGCTCCAGCCCGCACGGCCAACCTCATCTCTGTCCCTCCATCTCCTCACTCTGTCTGGCAAGGCCTGTGGCCACTTGTTGCTACAACCTGTGACCTGTCTGTGACCATGGGCTCAGCCTTGACAGTTCTCCCAGCTCCTGTCACTTTGGTCACCTGGCAGAGACACCAAGCATATATGGCCTCTTAATCTATTTACACCCCAAGCTATCACACCTTTATCATGGGAAATACTTCTGAGCTTACTGCTTTTGACCATTGCAAAGTACGAGGACCAGTGACGTCTATATATGCACCACGCTGCACAAACACTCCCCCTACCCACAGCCTAAAATATTTTCTCAAAAGGAAACACTATTCCCGCTAAGCCAACTCCCCTCCCCCCTCTCCCCTCAGCCTCAGATAAACTCTGGCTTGCTTTATGTCTGTACCAATTTGCCTCTCCTGGCTTTTATATAAATGAAATAATAAATTGTGTGATCATCTGATCTGACTCCCTTCAGTCAGAAGGTTTTAAAGGCCATCTCTTGGTTGCACGTGTCAGCATTTTAGACAGCTAAGTAAGACTTCATTGTACGGATATGTCCGCTATCCAGTGAGGGATGCTTGAATCGTTTCTATGTCCTGGCTGCTAGGCACATTTGTATGTAAGTTTGTTTGTTCTGATGCTTAGGATTAAACCCAGGGCCTCACACATTCCAGGAAAGCAGTCTACCACATGACTTTTAGATACTGGGTCTCTCCATGTAGCTCAGACTGACAAATAACCCACTCTAACCACTGCCGGCTATCCACCTGCCTCTGCCGAGGAGTGGACTGCTATCACAAGTGCATGCCATGTACCTCCAAGGATGCCAGTTTTGCTTTGCACATTACTTTCCATTCTTTGTGGCATGTATCCAGGAGTAGAACTGATGAGTCAGACGACATTGAGAAACTACCAAATCCAATTAACATTTTCCCCAGATGTATACCTCTGTCTCAGAAAGCACTAAAATGCACAGAAGAGAAGCTTTGTCACTCAAAGATAAATACTGTAAATATAAATGTTTCCCGCCAGGGTTTTGTTTAGAATGCTTGAATATGCACATATTAAGATTATTTCCAAAAGTTTATGCAAAAAATGGTGTTGCAGAAGCTGAGATGGCTTGCTACACACACACACACACACACACACACACACACACACACACACACGAGAACCTAAGACTGGCTCCCCAGCACCCATGCAGAAAGCTGTCTGATCCATGAACTTCGGGTTCAGTGAGAGACCTTGTTTTAAACATAGGTGTGGGCTCGAGAGGCAGCTCAGTGGGAGAGATTAGTTCTCCTGAAGAGAACCATATTTGATTCCTAGTACCCACACCAGATAACCCCTGGAATTCTAATTCCAGGGGATCTGACACCATCTTCTGACCCCCCCCAAGTCAAACCTGCACACAGGTGGTGCACAGACCCACACACAGACATACACACCACACAGGCAAAATAAAAATTAGCAAATAATTTTTTTAAAGGTGGAGAAGGACTAAAAGCAGTCATTTAACTCCCCCTGGAAAGTGACAAAGAGACACCTTGTTGGGATGTTATTCTTATGTTCAGTCAGGGGCAGAGAAGATGGCAATCCTTTGTTCATCCTGGCTTGGTGGCCAGAGCTGGCTTATGCCTAGGACTCATAAAAATCAAATCAAATCCAGGCAGCACAGYATGGGAAGAGGAAGACAGACAGGGACCTGTGGACCACCATGCCACCCTTTGACATGACCTCCAGTGCACACGGCACAGGCGGGCCACCACACCATGCAGTACGGATGGAGAATGTCACCCAGGGACCCACCAGCCACGTGTCCACCCTGCAGCGCGACCTGTCACGGTGTGTGGTGGTCAAAAGGGAGAGAAAGAGAAGTGGAACAGCCCGAGCATTATGAAGAGAGGGTGGAGAGGAGGAGCCAGCTGTGAGGGGCCAGCCCCGCCCCCTGAGGCCACTGTAAGGCCAGCCCAAGCTGCTCCTGAGGGCCATGTCTGAGTCTGTGGTTATTCAGTGGCAGGAGTTGGCCTCGATCTCTGTGGCTCGTATTACCACAAGAGAACACGGGATGTCCCTAGTCAGGACAGCACGCCCGGGACCATGTGGACGTCAAAGGGCTGCTCATAACTGGTCCTGCCCCTTACTGGATGCCCCATCTCTTACCAGAGGCAGCACTTGGGAGAGTGGGACCTGTAACTTGACTGGGCAGCACAGTGGAGCTGGGCTCTGGAGGAGTGGGTGCGGGTGAGCTGACCCCGAGGGCATGAGAGCAGGAGAGCTGACCCAGACACCCGCCTATGGCGACATTGGGTGGCCTTACCCGGAGCCGTGCTGGAGAGCTTACCCTGGTGGTGGAGGCTGATCAGCTCGGCTACCACCCAGGCCCAGATCCAGGGTTCTGAATTGGTTCACCCCAAGATGCAATGATCCATTGCAAAGTGAAGATGTACGGACAGAGAGATATACTGGGGGACACACTGACATTCTAAAGCTTCCATGATGAGATGTTTTCTAGCTTTGTTTTTGTTGGTGGTGGTGGTGGTGGTGGTGGTGGTGGTGGTGGTGTGTGTGTGTGTGTGTGTTATTTTGGGGAGGAGGTTACAAGGGCAAAGGGCAGATACAAGGGATGGGAAGATGAGTGGGACTGGGGTGCATGATGGGAAACTCACAAAGAATAAAAAGTTTTTTTTAAAAAAAGTCATTTGACATCAGCCTGTGGCCTTCATGTGCACACACACAAAACACACATACACAATATACACATAAAACACACACATGTGCACATACACTATTTTAGTGGGGTTACAGAGGAATCATTTAGTGAACCGTTTTAATGACATCGTCTCAGTAACAATCTTATTTAAAGTCACATCCCAGCTCTCTCTGCCTCCTTCTCTGGTTTATTTCACTCCCTAGTATGTCCCTCCATCTCCCTTCTTTCCATTGTATTAACATAGCCCAGTAAGTGCCGCTGTATTCATAGCCCAGTGCACAGAAGGAGCACAGGGCACACAGTAGGACCTGCTGAGTACGTGGATACTTATGAACGAATGAAAACGCTACAATTTGATGCTCGCTGTGAATTTCATTTAGTCCTGTTTGTTTGGGTTAGGATCTTTCTATTGTAGCTCTGGCTAGCCTAGAACTCTCTGTGTAGCCCAGGCTAGCTTCAAACTTGTAATTTTCCTCAGACCTCTGCCTCCCACATGCTGAGATAACCAGAGGCTGATCAGACCCTGCTTCACAACGAATTTCATAGGCACTGCTGATGTGCTGCAGCGATGGCTGCCCATTTTAGTTCCTGCTGGTGGTCATCCACACTGACACAGCCTTGGTTGTCTCTTAAAAGTCCTCCCCAAAGTGGATAGATACAGTACCCAGAATGCCAAGGTCTAGGGCCAAGATCCCCCCCACACACACACTGGAGCCTTCTGAGGTTGTTTTGTAAGGAGGCCCCATCTTCCATTTCAGACATCTAGAAAGAGCCTGCACGAGACTTAAACCCCCAGCCCCAGCCCCAGCCCAGTGTCCATTTGGTCTCAGTTTCAGGACAGGTCTCTTTGGAATACCAAGCAAAGCCAAAGTCCCCAAAGGGAGACCACGCCTCAGCCGCCACCTTCCTGCCCACGACAGAGTGGCTCTCCACCCACCTCAGCAGCCGCTGTGAAGCTCATATTAGTTACAGATGACTCCGATTAGAGGCAGCATCGTCCTGGCTCCTGGTGGAATATTGAGTCCGAAATACAGCTATTTTAGGATTTTAAGCAGATTTATACCTAGGGCTTCAAAGAGAGCCAGCCAGCAAGGAAAATATGGTAACTGTTGCTTTAAATTATAGCTATCATTACTTCAAAAGGATACTCAATCAGAAGCCACTGAAGGCTAAAACTATTTACATCTTCTGGCACTTAAAAGCAAGCGAGCGGTCCTAGATTGACAGCTTTGGACGCACTGGCTACAGAGAGCACGGGGCCTTGATGGGCTGCAAAGACAAACATGTCCCATGTCCCAGGGAGCAGGAAAGGAAGGCACCCTGGGAGCCTTGGGCTGGAGCGCTCCTCCATTTCTTATCACAACCTTGGGAGGATTTGGGGTGTGGGGCACGAGGATCTAGTCTGGTCCTAAACTCTGGAAAAGTTGATTCCCAGAAAGGCAATAAGCCTTCAGGGCCCTGCCATGGGGAAATCCCACCTAGGCCCATTGGTACAAGTACCAGGTCAAGACTGTCCCCTCCTTCTTAGGCAATGCTGCGAATACTGACAGGAGGCTAGCCCATATATGGATCAGAATCTGAGCTAGTGACACCCTTACCAACAGAGACATGGCCGAAAGTGGGACTTTGTAAACAGACTTCCCTAGGTCAGAGTTCAGGCTATTTAATGTGCTTCTTGGACAAGACACAGCCTCTCAGGGTGGGTGATACAAGTCCCCATCTCGTAGGAACTTAACTGAGATGACCGACCCTGGGTATTTCATTTGAGTGATGCTAGACACTGAGTCAAATACACTCTGGGAAGAGCCTCACCCTACCATCTGTCAGGATCAAGGTGGCTGGCTCAAGGTCGGCATTTTCTATTCAAGGGGCCGCTGTGATGGTTTGGAGTGCCCAGCCCCCTCCATCGTTTCTTAGGGCTTCGGGGGAATCTTTGGGATGCAGAGAAACTAAAATTTCTGTGGTCCATGGGTGGCACAACCCCCTCCCCCGTGAGGCCAGCATAGCTTGGCTTCTGAAGTAATGCCCTTCCAACAGTCTTCCTTAGTCTCTCTCTGTCCTTCCTCTATCCCACCAGTCACCTAGACACTGCCCCCCATCTCTGTGCTCACAGTCTCAGTCTGGAAGAACCTGGAGCGTGGAGAGACTCTGATGCCACACGCTCTGGCTGGGGGGATTCAACAGTAAAACCCCGAACTCAACCGCATTCCAGCCACAGTGCACACATACACAGGTGAGCAAATGCCACCAAGCGGGTGACCCAAGCTAGAGAAAAGATGTACAAACATCTTCTATGGTGGAGTCTAGCCACAGTCCAGGAGCCAACCCCAATCTCCTGTCTGTCTCTGCAAATAACGTTTTACTGAGATGCCAACACACACTTCTTATACAAGGCTGTCTGGGAAGTGTAGTCAGTGGCTAAGTTTCTGGCAGGCAGGAAGAGCTCAGCTGTTCAGGGGTCAGAAAGAAGTTGTCTGCCACAAGCACTTCCTACAGAGTTCGCTGGTTTGAGCATCATTTTAACCCGTTGTTTTCCAACACAAACATTCAGCTGCACAAACGAGATCCAGAGGGCTTTGTGCAAGACTACTGCTAATAAACAGCAGAAGCAGAGTTAGAGCCCAGCTTTCTCGGTCTCCGCCCCCACCTTAAGAGCTAGGGGAAGGAGAAGTTTTTACCAGGGCCGTTTGAGGAGGGCGGGGACTTGAAAGGTCCTCGCCCCCAGTTTGGAAATGCATACAATTTTACAGTACAGGGTGGCTGGCTTTGCTTTCCTCCCGTGTCCCTGGACGACCCCTCCCCAGTCTGCACTGTTCACCCACAGCCTTTCTTCCCACAGTCAGCTCCAGCCTGATCCATCCAGAACCTTCCTCTAGCCAGCAAGAGTCCCAGCTGACTCCATGATTGGGTCCGAGGCCGGTGTTCTCAGGGAGTGTTCATCAGTCAGCTTGGGTCTTTGCTGTCTCCTGTACGCAGTTCTGACCCACTCTGCTCAAGCCTGGACAAGAGACATATCCTGCCCCTCTCTTGCCAGGCAGGGACTGGGTGACCTAAGTAGACACACAGTTGTGTGGCGTTCAGGGAGGGTGGCAGGCGGCATGAGAGGAAGTCAGTCGCTGTGTGTCACCAGGACAGGTCACTTCTCTCTCTGAGCTTGTGCTCCCCTCCCCCTAGGCCATTCTGTCTCCTTCACTCAACATGTCGGGACACAGGATGACGGAAAGGTCTGAACAGGACAGTGACCGGCACAGACAGTGACCGGCACAGTGGACATTTGTTGGCCTTAACAAATTCTGTTTTCCTTTAGCGACAGCTTCTGTACTTCTTTTGGATGTATTACTCCCCACCCCCAGTGTCTCAGCAGGATTATCAGTCAAGATGTCCTACCTTCCCCCCGTCCACCTCAACCAATCACACTCATCCTTCAAATTATGATTGCTGAGGGACTCAGAGTAAAAAGTATGAGCACACACATATGTAGACTCATACACAGGCATATTTGCCCACACACTCATGCACACACGCATATTTACACACGAATACACACTGATGCATATACATGTCCACCCACACAGGCACACATACTTATACACTCACTCTCACACATACACACCTACACAGTGCACATATTTACACACACACACTCGTGCACACATACATATTTACACACTCTCGCACATACACACTCATGCACACACATGTTTATACACACATACAGACTCATGCACACATACATACATACATATTCACACTCTGACACATACACACTCACACACACATATACACACATACACACTCATGCACACATACATACATATTTACACACTCTGACTCATACACACTCATACACACGCACACACAAATACACACACTCATACACACATACACACACACACACACACACACACACACACACACACACACACAGCCTCCAAACCCTATGGCCACAAAATTGCTCCTTAGAAGCCTTCCTGTATTCTCAGTGAGACTGGTATTTCTCTGAGAGGTCGCTAACATCCTCTGATTCCTCTGAACTTTCCTTTCCCTGTCTCAGCCTCCAAAGCAACACTGCAGGTGGAGCCCAAAGGCACCTCCCACTGTCCCCTTCTAATCGCCACAGCCCTCTCTAGATACACTACCCAGTCACCTGAAGAGATGGCTCAGCGGTTAAGAGGTCATGCTGTTCTTCCACAGGATGCAAACTTAGTTCCCACCACTCCTTCCACACCGGCCCCATTACCTGTGACTCCAGCTCCAGGGGATCCGACGCCTTCTTCTGACCTCCAAGGGTAACTGCATATACCACACACACACACACATACACACACACACTTTCTTTCTTTCTTTTTTTCTTTCTTTCTTTCTTTCTTTCTTTCTTTCTTTCTTTCTTTCTTTCTTTCTTTTCTTTAAACTGGGTCTCACTATGCAGCACAAACTAGCAGCCTGGAACTCACTGTGAAGATCAAGATGGCCTCTGAATTTACAGAGATCTGATTGCCTCTGCCTCTGCCTCTGCCTCTGCCTCTGCCTCTGCCTCTGCCTCTGCCTCTGCCTCTGCCTCTGCCTCTGCCTCTGCCTCTGCCTCTGNGCCTCTGCCTCTGCCTCTGCCTCTGCCTCTGCCTCTGCCTCTGCCTCTGCCTCTGCCTCTGCCTCTGCCTCTGCCTCTGCCTCTGCCTCCTGGGTGCTGAGATTAAAAGTATATGCCACCATAGCCAGCCAATATAAACAATTTTTTTAAGTCATCTAATGTATGTAAAGCTATTCAAGCCTGAAAACATATAAATGGTTTTAAATTTAAACTGCCTCCTGATCTTTCCCAATGAGTAACAGCAGCAGGGTAGATTTTACCAAGAGTCCCAACCCCCGGTGAACTAGTTTTTATGCCCTGCAACCCCTCCCAAAAGCTTCTCATCTTGCCAGGCAGTACCCTGGATACTTCCACAAAACTGCTCCCTATCCACGGGGGCTTCAGGGTTCGAGAAATAAATAGCCCCCTCTCAGTCCCATACCCCCCAAGTGGTTGTGGTTTTTATCTTTTTCCGGTGGGACCTTCCTCATTTACATGAGTGCACCCCCTCAGACTGTTAAAAACCCTTCCATAGAGAAAGCCTTGAGTTTGTGCTGCCTTCTGAGATGGGGACAAACATGAAGTCATCCGATGTCTCAGTTGGTCACTCTAAACCATAATAGGGCCAAAGTCAAGGGTTATAGCATGTGTCCAGGCTGCAGGACCTCAAACCAGTGAGCACTGGCCTCGCTGGAGCCCACAGAGGGCTGGTCCCAGCCTGCCCAGAGATGAGAATGATTGCTCAAGGACCCAGGGGAACAAAGGAGGAGGCAGTAGGTACAGGAGGGGAAGATGGCTCCTCAAATTAAAGGATCCTAGATGAAAGATGGTATTGGGGGTCATCTGTGTACTCACCCCACCTGCTCCCCACCCCTGCTCTGTGACCTGGGAAGTTGATCTCAAGGTTAGAATCAGTCCCCAGGCCCTCTCCATTCCCCTTTCAGATTCCCCCAGCACACAGAGTTAACAGGAAAGTCAGGCCATAAGCAGACAAGAGAATCATGGGGAGCAGACATGGAGGAGGAGATGAGGAAGAGAAGGAAGAGAAAGAAGGAGGAGAAGGAGAAGAAGGAAGAGAAGAAGGAGAATGAGAAGGAGAAGAAGAGGAGGAGGAAGAGGAGGAGGAAGTATGGGAGAAGGAAGAAGTAGGCAGAGGAGGAAGAGGAGAAGGAGAAGGAGAAGGAGAAGAGGAGGAGAAGGAGAAGGAGGAAAAGGAAGTAGGGGAGGAGGAGAAGGAGAAGAAGGAGAAGAAGAGGAGAAAGAGGAGAAGGAAGAGGAAGTAGGGGAGGAGGAGGAAGAAGTAGGGGGAGGAGGAGGAAGAGGAGGAGAAGAAGAAGGAGAAGAAGGAGGAGGAGGACGACGAGGAGGAGGACAAGGAGAAGGAGGAGAAGGAGGGGGAGGAGGCGAGGAGGAGGACGAGAAGGAGGAGGAGGAAGAGGAGGAAGAAGAGGAAGAAGAGGAAGAGGAGGAGAAGGAGGAGAAAGAGGAAGTAGGGGAGGAGGAGGAAGTATGGGAGGAGGAGAAAGAAGTAGGCGGAGGAGGAAGAGGAGAAGGAGAAGGAGAGGAGAAAGAGGAGGAGGAAGAGGAAGTAGGGGAGGAGGAGGAAATAGGGGAGGAGGAGGAAGAAGTAAGGGAAGGAGGAGGAAGAAGAGGAGAAGGAGAAGAAGAAGGAGGAGAGGAGGAGAAGGAGAAGAAGAAGGAGAAGGAGGAGGAGGAGGAGGAGAAGAAGAAGAAGGAGAAGGAGAAGGAGAAGGAGAAGGAGAAGGAGAAGGAGAAGAAGAAGAAGAAGAAGAAGAAGAAGAAGAAGAAGAAGAAGAAGAAGAAGAAGAAGAAGAAGAAGAAGAAGAAGAAGAAAACGGTATTTGTTCTCTTGTCTCTTCCCGTGGGATACTAAGGAGGGGCTAGAAGCCTCAGCACAAGGCTCAATGTTACAGCTTTCAGGTCAACCTCCCTCTCCCCCACTGGTGTCTCCTAAGCCCTGGAACTCTTCCTTCCCCTTATGCCTTTGGGCTGAGATGACAATGAGGCTCACTGTCACTGCCAATGCTCTCTACATGTGTAGACGGTGTCTTTTCAAGACCCCTTGGCCAACCCTGATTGTGCCAGGTGTCCTTCAGCCCCAGGGCCAGAGCATTCCTTCCAACCTCTTTAGTGAAAGGGCCATGAAATCTGTTCATAGGGGGAAAAAAACCTCAACTTTCTCCTGCAGATTATGAGAACCCAGGCATCCGCACGTATTACCCTGCGCTGCACGGCAAGCAACTGACAGCTGTGGAGCTTCCTAGAAGAGATGCTGGGAAGCCCAGGGCCCGAGGTACAGCCAGCCCTTACCTAATCTTCTTCCATTCCTGAGAAATTCTCTCTGTGTCCCTGAGGTCATAAAATCCTCACCTGATTTAGGAGGAAATGGTCCCCGCAGATGTCGCTCCTCGGGCACTTTGCACTAGACAGTCCTCATGATAAGTCACCGAGGACTTAAAAGGTTGCTGACATTTTCCGTTATGTATCTTTTCATTAGAGGTAACTATCACTTTAAGCAAATTGTTTCAGGGTCTGGAATGCAGCAGTAAGTGATGTAATTAGTGTAGGTTGTAATTTAGGAAGGTTCATTATGTCACAGACATTATGACTCCTGGGGATTACTAAAGGACTCATTTGTAGCCCTTGAAATGATTTTCTCATGAACACACATAATGTCACCCAGAGAGCTGGAGTGGAGCCTCACAAGGATTTGATGCATGTGGAAGTCCTGCTCTGCCGGGGACGAGGTTTCGAGACAGCTATAAACAAGAGAGCGCATGTGTCACAGGGAAGCCCAGTGGGAACTAGACCGCATGGTCCCTGTGACTGCCACCTAACACCAAGTGAGTCACCTAAGACAGAGGCGGTAGTAAAGGAGACGCAAAAGAGCCGTCACGGGCCAGTGAGATGGCTTCGTGCACACATATATGCTTACCACTAAGCCTGAAGCCCAGAGTTTGATCCCCAGGACCCACACAGTAGGAAAGAACCAATTGCTGTAAGTTATCATTCACATGTGTTCAGTGAGATACACAAACACACACACAGAGACACACACATAAAAATAAATGTTTTTTTTAAAAAACCTGTCACCTTTTTTATTATCTATTTATTCATTATATGTAAGTACACTATAGCTGTCTTCAGACATTCCAAAGAGGGCGTCAGGGTTACGGATGGTTGTGAGCCACCATGTGGTTGCTGGGATTTGAACTCAGGACCTTCGGAAGGGCAGTCGGTGCTCTTAACCGCTAAACCATCTCTCCAACCCCATGTCACTTCTTAATATGTCTAATTTCTTGGAGCCAGAATGCCTGTGAAATCACGACTTTTTGAGTTTTTATTTTCTTTTGTTCCTTGGCTCACCTGTGGTAACCGTACCCAGGGAATAAAAATATGTTCTAACCATGACCACCAACTTATGTGTCTCTGGAGCTTGGTGGAGTGAGCGAGTTTTGTCCATGCACAGTTTCCCCTTTTTGTCTTAAGCACCCAACTGGACTACATTTCCCAGCCTCCCTTGCACTGGCAGAGCTAAGCTATTAAGCTGGTGTGCACCTTTACTAACCTTCCCTCAGACCTCAACACCACACTCCTCTCCCTGCCACCTGCTGTCAGGATGGGGAGATCCCACAGGAATGCAGAGATGCAAGGTGGAGCCAGTGGTGGAAAAAGACTGTATACCAAGTCCCTCCTACCCACTGTTAAAAGGCAATAATAGGACTAAAAACTAATCTCGAACACTCTCTCTCCCTCTGTGTGCGTGGGGTGGGGGTGGGGGGCACAAGGGTAAGGCTGTCACTAAGCATGATCATTGGCTACACAGGTCTGAAAAGTTCTTTGTGGAATTCTTGTTTCTCTGCCCTCCCTGCCAAGAGTCAGAACCCCACTTCTGGTACCTTGTCTTATGAATGCGGTGAGTTCTTTTTCACATTTCCATAATTTTTTTTGAAGATAATCACAAAAATTTAAGTTCCAAAGCTTCTAACTTACAAACCTTCTTGGGCATGGGCAAAGCTGTCTGCACAAAAAACGGGTTAGCGCTGCTCCCCGCCGACAGCATTGTTTCTGTGGCATTGGGGACTAGATCTGAGCCAATCCTCGGAACCGTAGAGAGGCAATGTTCTGGCGTGGGTCAGGTATGGGTCACATGTTCAGTCCCTGAGCTAAGACTGGAGTCCTTCCTCAGACCAAATAGGCTATTTGTAAGAAAGAAGGGCCAAGGGTCTGCAGACAGAAGGGAAGGGATCTGGGCCACACTATACACACAATACAAGGGTACTCAAGGAATTTTCCCAAGATCAAAGAGCCAGGAAGGGCATTAGAAAACCCTCCTTCACCTCCATGGAAGAACAAGCCGGCTACACAGCAGTTTAGGGTACAAGAAGCCCACAGTTATAGCAACCGCGAGTAGCTATGACCACAGAGGACCCACGCTCCCTAATGCATGGACCATAAAGCTATCAGCTGTCCTGGGGCAGCGGAGGGATTTATAAAAGGCCATTCATTTCATTAATAATTGGTCCACTGCCAACTTAAGTGCTTCGCCGCTGTTAAGTGTGAGTATATATTTAATGTAAGGAACTTACTCCCACTGGCTGTCTTCTCTTCAGAAAATATGGCCAAGTAAAAGGCTGAGACTTCACAAGCTGACAATCACCAGGCTCTAGCCAGGTCCTCACCAGTTTACCTACACAGCCAAGTTCAGTGCCAACGCCCCACTCCAGAAGGTAAACCCTCTTTTTCAGGGAGTTACCACTGGGAGAGACTCCCATGACGGTGGTGGTCCTTCAGCGTTTTGTTTTGTTCAGAACCTCCTTGGGCACAGTGTCTGGTTCTCAGTATCAAGGCCAGACAGAAATGAAGGCCTTCAGTGTGATGTATCCAAGAATCGGGGTGACAGTATGAAACTCTTAAATCCTTGACATGTGTTGGCCTGGCTCATTTTATATCAATGACACAAGTTAGGGTCATCTGAAAGAGGAGGAAAACTCAACTAAGACAATGCCTTCAAATATGGAGGACATTTTCTTAATTGGTGATTGGGGGAAGGGGCCGGCCTATGGTGGGTGGTGCCAACCCTGGGCTGGTAGTCCTGGGATCTATAAGAAAGCAAGCCATGGGGAGTAAGCTAGTAAGCAGCACCCCTTCATCAGCTCCTGCCTCCAGGTTCCTGACCTATTTGAGTTCCTGTTCTGACTTCCCTTAATGATGTGCTACAATGTGGAAGTATAAGTCAAAGAAACCCTTTCCTCTCCAAGTTGCTTTGGTCTTGTCTTTTCACAGCAATAGAAACCCTAACTAGGACATGTGTCTTACATGGATTATTCTTGGTTTATTTAGTATTTGACAGCCCTTAGAGGTCACTCAGGAAGATCATTTTTGTGATTTTGTGCCACCCTACATGGTACCTTCATCTAGAAACCATCCTGTCTTTGCAGAACAATAGCAACTAGTCACTTCCCCAGCCTCGCTCCTAGGGAGACTTTCAAAAGAGCCTCAAGTCACAAGTCCAAATTCCTCCAAACAACTATAATTTAAAACTATGACTTATTGAAACACATAATTTGGTCCAAAGCTTGCATCAGCTGCTCGGTCCAATTGATTTGCAACAAAGAGGTGGGGGAAGGGTGTAAAAAGCCTCACAGGACTCTTCCAGGCTTCCATGGCTTTTGCCAGGCTGTGACCTAATACTAGAAACCTTTGCAAGACTGTTTGGGCTGCGTCAGAGCAAGGCAGACAGGCTGGCTGCGTACTTTGTAAGCATCTCTGCATCTTCAGCCATCGGATTCTCAAGCCCCGGATGCTTCTATTTCAATAGCAGCTGCTCTTGCTGACCTCCAGCTTGTTAATTGACCCTATAAACATTTGGAAGCTTCGGGAAAGCCTGTTGCATAGGAAAAATCAAAAAACAAAAAACCAAACCAGTGCAGGGAGAATCAGTTCTAATCACTCATTCTTCTAACCATGTGCTAGCTTTATAAAGACATTAAACACACTAGACATTTTCCCTCAAACACCCAGCTGTTTCTTCTAACTACTTCCAGAAAACTCAGACAAAACCGGATAGGCTTCAAGAAAAACGGTCCCAGAATCTCTAGAAAGCAAACATCCCCCCTCACCCAACCAGCCACCACTCCACCTGGCACCTCCTTAGGGAAGTGTCTGTCTCACCCAAGTGTGCAGGGATTGTCAGCAGAAGAATAGGGCTCTCCCCGGACTGGCTGTCCCTACCCAGCTGCCCACTCTTGCCAGTCTGCAGTCAGCCCCAGGTGCAAGGCAGATCCCAGTGTCTAGCTTTTTACCCCAGGGCATTCCCCTGCACTGAAGTTGAAGAGGATAGAGGGAACCCATGGCTAGATGCGGCCCGTGGAGCTAGTGGTGTCTGATGGCTCCCTAGAGCCTTCTGACCTCCCCAGGTCCCTATCACAAAGGCAGAACAGCTCTAGGATGCCTTATTCTGCCCTAAGATCTCGATGTGCTGAATAAATCACTTGCCCTGCTTTTAAGAGAAGGGGACATCAAAGAGCTAACGAATGCTAGCACTTAGAAGCAGTGATGCCGTACAGCCGTGACATCATCCACCCAGACTGATGCTTCCAAAGCCATTCTCAAGTGTCTCCCTCCAGAAGGCTGTGGCAGAGGCAGGTGGGTCAGCCTCCCGGTTTTATGATGATAAAATGGGCGTATTGTGGGCCACAAAAAGACCCTAAGGACAGTCTCCTACCCAGGATGTGAGGACCACTGACTCAAGGACAGGGGTCCTCACTGAACTAATCCCATCAGGCTGCTGAAAGAGGTGAAATCAGTAGTTACATGGACGTCACCACGATGTGCAGTCTGCTGTGAGGAGGATCCCATGCACATCCGTGGCGATGATGACAATGACCGTGAAGTGGCCTCTGACATATTATGCTTCTGGAAAAGCCCAGCGGGAACCCTGCCCATCCCAGGTCCACATGAAAGAAGACGATATCTCATGCGTTTGTTTCGTAGAGATGCGGGGACGATTGCCCTTCCATTTCATCCCAGGACCACATGTTTCAAAGATGTCAGGACACCCCATCTTCACCATGGGACAGCATTCTGGTTGTATTTGAAGGGTCTGTGCTTAGGTTTCAGAAGAGCTCCCCAGCTCACCCCTCTCAACGACACCCACCCAGGGGCCAAGGCTATTTGCACACCTGAAGACCCTCCCCATTTGGTGAGTCAAATGACGTAGGTCACGCTTAACTTTTTTAACTCTGAGAATAGAGCATGCTAGAAAGCTCACCTCATTTTGTTTTTGATATCTAACATTTTATTTCTTTGTGATAAAAAAAACCCACCCATAGACTCAGAAGCTGAAACTACACACACACACACACACACACACACACGCATGCACACACACACGCACACACACACACACTGTGCCCATAGCTTCCTCTCCTTTCTGGGCACCAGGATACCATGAAGGCCATCCGCCTGGAGTCCTAGTGGTGGAATGTCAGTCATGTGATAACCTCCACTTCCAGGCCTCACATGCCTAATTCTGATTTCTGTCTTACTGTATGTCAGCAAGGACTACTCAGACCAGAGAAGGCTGGGTGTCCAGGCAGAACTAACTTAGACCCCTAAGTCACCGCATGGAGGAATCTGCCCATCGATCAGGAACACAGCGTAGGATAACTGATAAGGATGAAATGTGTCTTCTGTTAGGACACTGAAATCTGAGAGCCGTGAGTCCGGTGTAGACGCCACCTGTGTAGACTCTAAAACATTGAGAGTCATACAACAACAGGGATTCAGGCTTCGGGGCTTGTCCAGTCTTCACCATTAAGAGTTTGCTTAAAATCTCTATAACAGACATGACAAAGTTGGATGGATGAGTAGATGGGTAGGAATGGGTGGATGGGATGGATGGATGGGTGGTTTGATGGTTAGATGGATGAATGGATGGACAGATGGATGGATGGATGGATGGATGGATGGATGGATGAATAAATGGATCAATAGAAATAGATAAGTGGCTGAGTAGATGAATGGGAATAGATTGATGATGGAAGGAATATACCAGATAAATGAAGGCATGGATGGACAGATAGATTGATAGGTAAATAGATGGATGATTGGATAGATGGAAGGATGGATAGATGGATGGAATGGTGGATGGATGAGCAGTTGGGCAGATGGATGAGTGGGAATGGTGGGTATTGATCTGGTTGTCACTGGACTTCTATGGACTTCTGTGTCACTATTGGACCACAGTTATGGTCCTGGAAAAGGTTTATTCTCCTGAAACATAGGAATAAGTTATGATGTCAACCCAGCATTCTCAGAGGGATGAACAAGCCTGTTTGTGCAAGGGCAGTCAGACACACACAGGCATATTAGAGAAATTCTCCACAGGACTCCTGGCTGCAGCCTCACTTCCAGTGGCCTCTTAGCATTACAGGCAAGACTGTATGCAAGCAAGTCCAGACAACTCAGGCTGTATCTTGGCTCTTCTGCTGTCTGCAAAACCAGCCATACAACACAGTGTGCTTATCAAGAAAGGAGGGCTCAGCAGCCAACCAGGGCCGGAACCACCCATCCACACCGCCTGCTTATCTCCCCAAAGTGCCTGTCCACTGTGGAAGTGCGGGATGCTCAGGCCTGGCCTCCATCTGCCCAGGGCCCTCTTTCTGCATCACTGCAGGGGCCGAGCCTGGCTCTCTACTCCAGCTCTCCACAGGGATGGCTGGGCTGTCTCCTCCAGCGGTTCTGCCTCTGGCAAGCAGGCCCTTTAAGCCTGTCTTTGTGTCCTTATCAGTGCTCCACGGCAGGCCCAGGTGCCGGGCCTCATTCCCTCAATTACCGTCTTCCCAGGACACAATGCTCTCTTCTGTGTGCAGACAGAGACACTTTCATGGCAAGGGTTCAGAGCTAAATCCTCTTTTGATACTGTCAGAAACCCCCTGCCAAGCTGACACTGTATGTTAGGGGGGAAAAGCGCTCACCAGCGCAGAAAGCCAAAATTAAATTAAACAGGATATCAATACCTACTAGTTAAGGAAATGATATTTCCTTTTGTCATTCCTCTCTCCCAGCACCTCAGCCAAATAGTCACCCTTGCTTGGCGGAGCCAGTCACCCAGGGCTTTCTAAACAGAATGCCTAGGGAGAGAGGCTTCCAGAAAGCTCTTTCCATACCCTCCAGCCCTGGGCCCAGGTTTTTCCCATCTGAAAGGTTGTTTAATTGTCTGAAGGGAAAGGAAATTGAAACTCATTTAAGTGCCTGGGGATGGACAGTGTCTTTTATTCACTGTTTTCTAAATTAAAAAAAAAATTAGAGGTTGAACTGGAGGTGCTGGGTGGAGGAAGAGTGATTATCTGGCATCTGTGAGGCCCTGGGTTCAATCAATCACTAGCAAAACACACACACACAGAGAGAGAGAGAGAGAGAGAGAGAGAGAGAGAGAGAGAGAGAGAGAGAGAGAGAGAGAGAGAGAGAGAGCCAGAGAGAACATGTGTGAATAGAGAGATGAAATCTATGGATGAGATTCATAGCAAACAGCCTAGATAGAATTTTCTAGAAATATTAGCATTGGTAGTCTTCTTTACACAGTGGTATTGCATACTTACTTTTTCCCATCTCTGCCTTATAAATTACCTGGGTTTATATCAGCCTTGATTTAGTGAGAACAAAGCAAAACAAAT